>CAWUFW010012070.1:0-567254 GCA_963921515.1 Calotriton arnoldi | reverse complement strand
GATCTCTGTACTGGGGTGAATGTATGACATTGTTCTGCATTCTGTCCATCAATTGTTCTTTTTGCAGTGTTCATGGCTAGCCATAAGGACCGGGACGCCAGGTAAGTGTTAGCGGCCTTTGCAAAGCATAGTCTGTCATCGTGTTGGAGGGAAAAAACACCATATCTGGCTATGTGGTGATTTCCCTTAGAGTGTAACTGAGGTGGAGCTATCCTCAACAAGGCCACTGAGGAAAAGAGCCATTACCAGTATATAAATATGTCAGTAATTGAAAGATCCCCATCAAGAATGATCTAAAACAATTATACTGCATACCCTTGAATCCAAAGGCTGCAAGTCTTCCAACAGCACCTTTTGATGTACCAAATCACAGTCAGTAGAGAGATCCAACAAGATCATTCTACCTGTATCATCTAGATCTAGTATGGAGCTGGTGTCATCTGTCATAGAGACAAGCACAAGCTCTGCATTTCTCTGTTGGAAAAAGCCCATCTGCCAGTCATCCAATAGTTTGCCTTCTTCCAGGACAATGCACAGTTGTTTAGCTACCAGTTTTTCTAAACTCTTTCCTGAAGCTTATAGAAGTGCTACCCAGAGAATTTTTTTTTACGTAAGATGCATCCAGATTGAATTTTGTTTAGTAGTGTGGTAAATGCATCTTGCTTCCATTAGGTATGAACCATACCAGATAGAAGAGTTTAAACAGTTCAGTGATGATCTTTCCTGTCAGAAAAAGACTAAGAGCTTGGAGCACTGCAGGGGTGGAGGGAGTTATCAGGCGAAACAACTTAATAGAGGATTAGAGTGACACCACTACTTACTTTGATACCAACCTGAACCTGGACCACTCTAAATGAGGGTCCTCCTGCAGCGCAGGGTACAGATTTACTACTAGTGCATGATCCTACTGAAATACACTCACTATGTCATCCATAAAGCATTCATTAACAAAAGAGTTAAATAGTAGATGAGTTACTCTTCATGCACCATAGCAGATATTTTCATAGCTACTACTTATATTCTGCAACTGCCAGTATTCATGTGTATGTTGCAAGCGTGGGCATCTATTCTTTACTTTGGGTGAACCATGTATACTCCCTCATTGGGTATTGTTTTACATTCACTATCTTTCCAAACAAGGGCTGTATTTAAGGTGTTTGGATTCTTAAGCATATCAAAACCAAATATATTTGATAACTGCAACCATGTACTACAAGGTAGCACACTTTCTGCATTCTGTGTGTCTGAGAGCCTTCACATGGTTGTAGTGACCTGCTGGTTACTTTTCTAGTCTTGCAGTTGTACCAGCCACTCCTCGAGGGCTGGCTTACACCCCACCGCACACCCATCCAACACAGGCATCACAGGACATGTGACCCTGGTAATAAATGGGGCCGGGCGCACGTGCCCTGGGCCGGTTCTACCCACTAACTACATGAGCCTGTGTTGTTCCCATCTATGTATGGGTGCCTAGGGCCCGCAGCAATTACAATGATGTGCCTTGCCCACACAGCAAGGCAGTTTATGTTTCTTGTAGTTTTATATACATAAACTGCACCACCAGCCACTAATTTTCAAAAACATCTCGGAAGGGTGGTGGAGGGAGGAGAGCTATCTCAAATATCTTGAAAAGATTTTTTAAGACCTATTCAACTACCCTTTATGAGTTCACAAAGCACAGTTTGCTAATAATTGTATTGTGTTTTACTGTATGCCTCGCGCTACTTTTCCTTGCCGCGTGCATATGCCCAAGGTTCTATGACGACATACATTCAGGAGTAGAACCCTGGGCATAGGCAGCAGCTGGGGAGACAGTTGAGGCGGACTTCTTGAACAGATGACAGGCTGTATTGGTGTCAGGGCATTTACTTCAATAAAGACTTACCTTCTTCAAAGCAAGCTGCTTCCTTTGAGTCTTTACAATTTTGGCGATGATTGGTTCGCCCTGACACCACCCAGGACCCACAACTTCATATTCTGCCTCGTTCCATTCCTGCTGTGGGAGGCCATCTGCTCGTCTGATTCCTGCTGTAAAAGGCACTGCTTGTTTCGCTTTCCACTACTGCGGCCTTTATTGCGGTGAAGCCTAGCGCTGCCCTGCCTGCTCCTCTGCTCCGCTGAGGTGCACCTGTTCCGGTTGCGTTTTCTGCTGTTGAGGGTGTTCCCTCTCTGCTGTCTGCTACCACCACGCCGATTGCGGTGAGACCCTTTTTGCCACCTTTCCCTGCTCTTCTGTGCTCCTGCGAGGTCTCCTTTTGCTGCGCCCGGCTTTCCTTTGGTTCCTTCACCCTCACAGGCCGTGTTGCACATTTAGCAGCCCCTGACGTCAGTGGAACGCAGCGCACGCCACCGCCATTTTACATTGGTCTACAATCCTACGTTCAGCAGCCATTTTATGAAACACGCTGTGTTACCAACGCCGGAATCATTTTCGTCACATCAGGGATGCGCACACTCACGCGCGCATCTACTATTTCTGCTGCAATCTTCCTTTAATTAAAACGCTTATTCCCTTTTACTCAGTGATGCGCTCACTTACAAGGTATTCGCCTCAGTACAAAGTTGTCTCATACCTGCATGTTTTCTTGCTCCTCACTACAGTGATGCATTTACTTTTGTGCGCATTTGCTGGTGCAACGTCCATGCTCCTGTATTGTCATTGATGACGCACACCACATTTCTTCAGTGATGCACTCACTCAATTGCACATTTTCTGCTCAAGTTTTAAGTAGCAGTTTACACTATACGTAACAGTACATTGCATTGTGTTTTTCTTGTATTTCTTCCTGATTTTTGGGCTGCTTGTATTTTTTTTTTCTTTCACTCTTCCCTCCTTTTCACCTCGTTTGAGAATGGCTTCTGGAAAAATTTGGAATCTTTCTCCACCGCAAACTTTTATACCTACTTCTGGCGATCCTTCACTCAAGTGGGAGGAATGGCGTGAGTATTTTGAAAATTACATTTCCACTTTTGACGATAATCTCACTCCGGATAGGAAGAAAAAAAATGTATTACACTGCTTGGTTGCTCAAGGAATGAAAATGTATAATCGCATCAACAAGAAACCCAGATTAGCTGATGAGGGCGATGTTTATATAAATGCTTTAGAGAATCTTTCTAATTACTTCAAACCCACTGTTTGCGTTGCAATAGTGTCAGAACACACTAACCTCAGAAGCCGGATACAGCGGGAGCGATGAATGCTGCTGCGTAACCCTATCCCCACGATGGAATGACCTGTGAGTATACGACTACCACTCAACAGTACACACCATGATAGGGGAAAAGGGAAAAAAGGGACAAAAGAAACAATAACGATGCGGCTGCGAAAACACACGATGGGGAATGGACCCGGAGTTGTAGGCTTCACTCCTGCTGTCTAGCGTCGTGTTCCCTGTAGTAAAACACAAGCACAACACATATGTAACAGCCACAGTATGTAGACAAAGCAATGCACTTTAGACTTATGTGAGGGCACTTACATTTAACTTTGCCGCATTCATCCTCATGTAAAAGACAAAATCCAAAAATAAAGCAATGAAAGAAATAAGCATTCCTGTATATGAGCCCAACATGCCTGTACTCTTTTCTGCAGAGAGACTGTTCCCATGAAATCAAAATTAAATGTACTTAGCTTGGTAGAACCAGTCCAACATAATGAGAATGTCTCCTCCAATGCAGGGTAATCCAAGGCTTGGAACCTGCTCACGGTCGTGCGTTAGCGATATCCTTATGTCTCAAGGGAGACAAATGGCAAACGGCCCTGAGCCCCAGAATGGCTCGTAGATGTGCTCCAGTGCGTTTGCGAGGAGCAGCTGAGGAAGAAAAAAGAAAGAACTGCCCCGAGCCTCTCAATGGCTCATGACACGCTCCAGCGCGTTGGCAATGCCAAAAAATCAGCAGGGAAAGAATTAAATAGTCTCGAGCCTCACCGCGGCTCGTAAATGCGCTCCAGCGCGTTGGCAATGCCCAAAAATCAGCAGGGAAAGAATTAGACAGTCTCGAGCCTCACTGCGGCTCGTAAACGCGCTCCAGCGCGTTCAACCCGGACGTGTCTGGAGTCTCGCAGCTGAACGCAATTGCGCTCCAGCGCGTCTCCAGAATCCGCACAATGCCGGTCGAAAGGGGAAGACGGCAAGGAGAAGTCGTGGGGCATGAAGTCTCCTGACCCCAGCGTGCAGCAACACACGGGCAGAAACGGGCTATCCAGGAATAACAATTCACGATTGACAAGCACCGGGCTGCCAGTAGGCGGTGCTTAAGTAGTTCCCTTTAGTAGGACATGTGATCCTCTCCCCTGGAGTTATGGGAGATGCAGTCCTACCTCACGCATACACCATTCGTCCAGTTCCACACATTCTGTTCCTAGTATGTGTGTCCCCCACACTATCTACGCCTAAACGTGACAGAAAACCCTCCCAATGACAGTCGACCCGACGGTCCACCTGGCCTAGTGGGAAACCGTGTGTGAAAATGCCTAAGAAGCCCAGGGCAGTGAAGGTTGGATCTCGGGTCCCACCAGCGGTCTTCAGGACCATACCCCTTCCAGTCTATGAGATAATGCACCCACCCTCTAATGAATTTGGAATCAAGAATACTCTTGACCTCGTATTCTTCTTCTCCATCTACTTCTAGAGGCCGTGGTTTTATGGGCAGCCTAGTCTGCGGGAGACAGGGCCGTAAGAGGGAAACATGAAACACCGGATGGATGTGCCAAGAAGAGGGGAGTGTCAGTCTCATTGCAACAGGGTTGATTATTTTGTCGATGGGATAGGGACCCACAAACGTAGGACCCACAAACGTAGGTTTTAACCGGGTGTTACCTTTTAGTCTTAGATGTTTTGTATCGAGCCACACCCTATACCCCACACTATAGGAAGGCCCTGGGGATCGTTTCCTATCAGCATAATGTTTGCCATGCGTTTGTGCTGTGTCTAACTGTGTTTTGGCGTTCTGTAACACCACTCTGAGATGTGCATGATGTTCCTGAATGGTAGGATGTTTAGAATGCACAGGCCATTCAAAGGGTAACTGTAGGAAGGTGGAATCTGACTATATGGTTGCCCCCACTTTTTTCCTGGTGTTTTGCTGGTTTATGACTTAGTTGGACTGGGACCCTGCTATTCAGGGCCCCAGTCTATCTGCTCTCTCTAAACGACATGGAGTGCACTCTAGGTGCACTAGTGATTGGATACTGTGGTGCCTTATGAGTCCCTAGTATATGGTACCTTAGGTGCCAAGGGCATAGGTACTTCACAGGCCTACCAGGGGCTGCAGCATGTGTTATGCCACCCCTGGGAAGCAGTCTAAATCTGACACCACAGGCCTGCTACTGCAGCCTGGGTGAGGTGGTGCTAGCTCCCCTCACTGAGATATAGGTTTCCTATATCTCTCCTGCACACACATATAAACCTATCAGTCACCCCTAAGGCAGGCCCTATCAATCCTGAGGGCAGGGTGCTTGGCTTCTATGTGAGGGGGTGCCTCTGCCTGAGCAGGGCCCCTCTGCAGCTCTCAGAGTCTATTCTCTGGTGCTGTTTGTGGATGCGGTTAAACCATATACTATTAAGTGCATTATATCCTCGCGGTAAATGCTAACTTTGGAATGGCTGCATCAAAACATGTCGTGTTTGGTGTCAAACATCTTGGAATACTACCCCCCCCGCCAATCTTGGCGGCGGGGGTAGGATTCCACCCTTCTAGAGGGATCAGACATGTACCTGCTGTGGAAACGCGGTAGAATCCTAAAGAGCCCTGGCATCACAAAATGGATGCCACCAGTCACAGACACTGGGCTGCCCTCCTGCTGATGACCGAAACTCGCAGTGGAGGAAGCCCAACAATAGGCATCCTGTCACAGGGAGGTGTAACCACCTTCCAGACAGGGTTTAGTGTATTGGGGCTGGGTGGGTGCACTCTTAGAGTGCTTTGAAGTCCTGCACTGGGGGAGCAGAAGGCTCCTCTGTGCATATGCCAGTTCAAACCAGCTCAGGGGCTACCTGCCCCTGCTCTGGCACGAAACTGGACAAAGGGAAGTGGGTGTAGCCACCCCCTCCCTTGACCCTCCCATAGGTGGGGTCATAGAGCTAGTCCATCCCCTCTTTTTAGTATAAGAGGGGGAACCTTGCCATTGCAAAGCAGATAACCCCTGGACGACGCTCTACAGAAGAATCCTGGCCCTTCGACGTTCCACTACCTTTGGAAGACAGAAGAATCTCCCTTGGAGTCAAGGAGTGACTCCCCTGCTTGGCAGGCACCAAAAACGACAACGACGGTCACAAACTAAGCCGCTCACGCCGGAGTCCGAAGTCCCTGCAGCCCAAGAAGTGGATTTCCTGACCTCTCCCAGGCCATCGTGAGTCCCCAGCGAAGCTGAGGCAAGTGGACCCCACGAGTAACGAGGAACCGCGACCCCTGGGTACCGTGCACTATTGTCGAGTACAACCCCTTCACAACGTTCTACGAACTTGTGCTTTGGACCACGTGTGGTCCCGACCTCCAGCAGGAATCCCTCCGAAGATCAGAGGCCTACACCGTCCCGAGTGACCGTGGGCCCCTGTTGAGTGATTCCACCCGAGGTGTCTTCGCGATCCCTTGCCCGCCGGCTTGTGGGTCCCCAGAAGACTTCTTAAAGAAACTAAAGGGCTCCCCTGGTTGCTCCAGGCCTGCCCTGACTTACCCTCACTGGGTGAGTCCCTCAGACCTTGCTGGTCTGCGCCATCGACTTTTCTTCATCTCCCCGAGACTTGCTGCTGCCAAGGCTTGTTGGCTCCAATCGAGTTGCCGACACCGCAGTCAGCTGCAGACGTCGAGGGACCCACCGAATCCAGCTCCTGGTTGTCGTCGACACCTCCTGGACCACGTGGCTGAAGAGTCAAGGCACCCGCAACCAACCTGAATCAACCGACGACGGTGGGCATCCATCTTCCTTGCCCCAGGTCACTGCCAAGTGACTTTGAACACTGTCCCCTCTGCTTTCAGGTCATCCTTCTTCAGAATCCAGGCTTGGATTCCACCGGACACTTCTTCAGCTCCCGCAAGCAGCAAGTCTTCTTTGTTCGCCATTGAAAACGACGCCGCGACCCGACACCAAAGGACACCTATGCACCCGGCTTCCCTGGGTGAGGTAACTCCAGCACTACGGTGCTCCTGTGGGTGTGGGCCCTAGAACTACTTACCCTGTAAGTGACTTGCTTGTAGGTTCTCCCGAAGTATCCTAAAACTCTTTATTTCCAACCGCGACTTGCCCCATTGAAGTTAACGGCGATCCGCGCCTGTGTATCCACACTGCACGCGTCCCCCGTGGGTCCTTTACTTACCTGCCTTGGGTGGTTTCGTGAGGCCCCTGCACTTCTGAAGGCCCTAGGCCTTGTCTCCCTGCAAGTCGTTGTCCCTAAGTCTCTTACTTAGTATATGGTCTAGTACGCCCCTAGGGCCCCAGCCATATTTTGTGCTTAACTTATTGTGAAACGTTGATTTGTGCATATGTTTGTCTTCTAATCTCATAAAGAGATTAGTAGAGAGTTATTTAGAAATAAATACATATATATTTGATATATATACCTGTGTGGTGTCTTTTCATTTGGTGATTCAAGAGATTATATGGTAAAACAAGCTGCTTTACATTCCTCCGAGACTTAGCCTGAAGGCTGCTCTCCACAGCTACCACTAGGATAGCTTTCTTTAAAAGGTTGTCTTAAACCTATCTACCATAAGAGTCGATTTGCCCTGGTGCAAGGTGTCCACTTTAATTAGTGAACAGCATATACCAGGCCAACTTCTCACATTGGTGGGCAGCGTGTGGGATTCCAGCTTGCCATTGTTTTACCAGAAAATCTCTATTTGAATTACTAACTGAAAACCATTATAGGTACTCAAGGTACATATAAAGTCAAGCTTAGTATCAATAAGTTCTACTGAACTTAGAGCTGTGTGCCAAGGGATAGCACACCCTTTCCACAGCTCAAGCTAGGATCAGTAGGCCACAAACTAGTGTAGGTAGTACAACACTGCACAACACTAGAATGTCCTTAAGGGGTGGACCCAGTGGATCCACTCAGCCTCAGTATAAGGACATGGCTTTCTCTGACTTGAGAGCCATGTGTGTTGACAGACACCTGAGACTAGGACAGAGTCCCTCAACACTACACCTGATAGATCTGCTGACAGCAGATGACCTTAGATTGGCTCTAGGAGCTAAAGGGTTTGAATCAGTGGGTGGGTCAGTCATAGTATCTGGGTCAGATGATGAAAATCAGAATGACCAAGACTCTGTGATTGAAGGGCCAGGCTCCAAGGGGCCTGAAAAGGACAGAGGAATTCTCCCTAAGAGAACTGACAGAGAGGAGGAGAGGCACAGATCCCCTTCCAGGGAATCTGACCACTCTTATCACTCTGGCAGAGAATTTGTCCAGCAGAGGAGCTCATACTTTTCCTTAAGAGAGACCTCCTCTGAGAGAAGGTGCAAACTGCTCCAGTATGAGGAAGCCAGAGTGGCCCTCAGAACCAAGCAGTTGGCACTGGATAGGGAAGCCCTGGAGATCCAGAGAGCTTCTAGAAAAGAGGGGTTAGAACCCCCTGGTGGCAGCAACAGTGTCCCTAGAGGCAGAGAATATATTCCTGACCATAGGAACCTGAGCAAGGTTGTTCCTCCCTACCAGAGTGGGGATGATATCCACAAGTGGATAACTGCTATGGAGAGGGCCTGTAGAGTACAGCAGGTCCCCCAAAAGCAGTGGGCAGCAATCTTGTGGCTCTCCTTTTCAGATAAAGGAAGAGACAAGCTCCTCACTGTTAGAGAGGAGGATGCTGATGATTATGAGGTCCTGAAGAGTGCACTGATAGATGGGTTTGGCTTAACCACTGAGCAGTACAGGTTGAAGTTCAGAGATACCCAGAAGGCACAGACTCAGGACTGGACAGACTTTGTAGATTGTGCATCCAAGGCTCTGGAGGGTTGGCTGGTTGGCAGTAGGGTTACTGATTTCAAAGGATTTTATAATCTAATGATGAGAGAACAGATCCTTAATAATTGTCAAAACCAGCTTTTACACCAGTACCTGGTGGACTCTGATCTGACCTCTCCCCAAGAATTGGGAAAGAAGGCAGACAAATGGGTCAGAACCAGAGTAAGGCCTAAGAATCAGGGTGGTGACCACAAGAAAGATTCTACCAAGTCCCAAGAGAAAGGTGGGGATAAATCTAAGGATAAGTCCACTACAGGGCCCCAAAAGTCCTCTTCTGGGGGTGGGTCCCAAACTCCTTCCTCTCCTGAAAAGAAACCCTATTGCCATGTCTGTAAAAAGCCTGGGCACTGGAAATCTGATCCCAGTTGTCCCAGGATTGGCAATAAAGAAAATGTTCCTCCAACAACTACTACCACCCCTCCTGGTACTACCAGTAGTAATCCTCCAGTTGGGAGTAGTGCACCCAAAAAGTTAGGTGCTTTTGCAAGAGGAACAGAGGTGGGCCCTAGTTCAGACAGGACCCCCTCAACAGACTCCTCAGATTCTGATGGTGGTATAGGATTTGCCACCTTTACCGTGGGTCCCACAGCATTGGGCAGGTACAGACTGGAGCCAATAATTAATGGTCAGAAAGCTGTGGCATTTAGGGACACAGGGGCTAGTGTCACCATGGTGGCAGGGAAACTAGTCCCCCCTCACCAGCTTTTACCTGAGTTTAAATACCAGGTGACCAACATTGATGGTGTCAGAACAGATCACCCCATGGCCATAGTCAATCTCACCTGGGAGGGGGTCACAGGCCCAAAAAGAGTGGCAGTGTCCCCAACCTTACCTGTAGATTGCCTGATGGGCAATGATCTGGAAATTTCAGCCTGGGCTGAAATTGAACACCAAACCCATCTGAGGATGTTGGGTGTCCCTGTAAAGGTTAGTGGGGCTGTGATGGCCACAGCCCCAGCCCAAGATTTTGGAGAGATGGAGCCTGGAAGAATGGCCCACTCTCCCCCAGAAGAGAGCACAAGGGTTGAAGAAAAGTCTTCTTCCCTCCAGACAGTAGGTAAGGGTCAGCCTCCTCAGGGAACTGACCCTCCCCTAGTGAAGGAACTGCCACAGAGGTAGTCAGGCCTGGCCTGGCCCCACCCCTGATGGCAGAGGACCCTTCCAAGGTGGTACCCAGTCTGGAGCAGGTAAACTGCCCCTCTCTACCCTGCCTCAGTCAGCCCAGGGCTGCAGAGGTCAGGGAGGTCAGTGGACCCCCCAGGGCCCCCTGTCCAGAGGAACCCCCCCATCAGCAGATTAGGGGCACCCAGTCTAGTAGCCCTAGCCAGGTGAAAATTCCTCAACACACTGAGGGATCCCCCATACCTTTATGTAGGGACCTCCCCCAGAAGGACTCTGTTAGGCAAGGGCAAACCTGGGACCAAAAGGTTCCAAACATGCCATGTCCCTCCAGTGTTCCACCCAAAGGGACCCAACCCCCAGCTGTAGGCAGTCAAAGGTTGACCCTTAGAGCAAAGTGCAACTCAGTCATGGAAAGACAGGCATACATGGTGACCAGTGATCTGAGGAAGCTGAGGCCAACCTTCCTAGGGCCTCACTTCCCTACTCAGACACCCCACCAGCCTTGTACTTTACCAAAGCACACCAGAGGTAGTGATTCCCCATGGTGGAGACCCTCTCATACCCTTAGGGTGGGGGATTGCTTAGGGGACCATAAGACAGGGGGCAACCATGCTAGTGCAGGTGCTTCCTTATATGGCCACTTAATCAATAAAGGCTCAACTGGTCAAGGTTAGCCTTATCTCCTTTCGTTTGGGGGGGGTTATGTAGGAAGGTGGAATCTGACTATATGGTTGCCCCCACTTTTTTCCTGGTGTTTTGCTGGTTTATGACTTAGTTGGACTGGGACCCTGCTATTCAGGGCCCCAGTCTATCTGCTCTCTCTAAACGACATGGAGTGCACTCTAGGTGCACTAGTGATTGGATACTGTGGTGCCTTATGAGTCCCTAGTATATGGTACCTTAGGTGCCAAGGGCATAGGTACTTCACAGGCCTACCAGGGGCTGCAGCATGTGTTATGCCACCCCTGGGAAGCAGTCTAAATCTGACACCACAGGCCTGCTACTGCAGCCTGGGTGAGGTGGTGCTAGCACCCCTCACTGAGATATAGGTTTCCTATATCTCTCCTGCACACACATATAAACCTATCAGTCACCCCTAAGGCAGGCCCTATCAATCCTGAGGGCAGGGTGCTTGGCTTCTATGTGAGGGGGTGCCTCTGCCTGAGCAGGGCCCCTCTGCAGCTCTCAGAGTCTATTCTCTGGTGCTGTTTGTGGATGCGGTTAAACCATATACTATTAAGTGCATTATATCCTCGCGGTAAATGCTAACTTTGGAATGGCTGCATCAAAACATGTCGTGTTTGGTGTCAAACATCTTGGAATACTACCCCCCGCCAATCTTGGCGGCGGGGGTAGCATTCCACCCTTCTAGAGGGATAAGACATGTACCTGCTGTGGAAACGCGGTAGAATCCTAAAGAGCCCTGGCATCACAAAATGGATGCCACCAGTCACAGACACTGGGCTGCCCTCCTGCTGATGACCGAAACTCGCAGTGGAGGAAGCCCAACAATAGGCATCCTGTCACAGGGAGGTGTAACCACCTTCCAGACAGGGTTTAGTGTATTGGGGCTGGGTGGGTGCACTCTTAGAGTGCTTTGAAGTCCTGCACTGGGGGAGCAGAAGGCTCCTCTGTGCATATGCCAGTTCAAACCAGCTCAGGGGCTACCTGCCCCTGCTCTGGCGCGAAACTGGACAAAGGGAAGTGGGTGTAGCCACCCCTCCCTTGACCCTCCCATAGGTGGGGTCATAGAGCTAGTCCATCCCCTCTTTTTAGTATAAGAGGGGGAACCTTGCCATTGCAAAGCAGATAACCCCTGGACGACGCTCTACAGAAGAATCCTGGCCCTTCGACGTTCCACTACCTTTGGAAGACAGAAGAATCTCCCTTGGAGTCAAGGAGTGACTCCCCTGCTTGGCAGGCACCAAAACGACAACGACGGTCGCAAACTACGCCGCTCCCGCCGGAGTCCGAAGTCCCTGCAGCCCAAGAAGTGGATTTCCTGACCTCTCCCAGGCCATCGTGAGTCCCCAGCGAAGCTGAGGCAAGTGGACCCCACGAGTAACGAGGAACCGCGACCCCTGGGTACCGTGCACTATTGTCGAGTGCAACCCCTTCACAACGTTCTACGAACTTGTGCTTTGGACCACGTGTGGTCCCGACCTCCAGCAGGAATCCCTCCGAAGATCAGAGGCCTACACCGTCCCGAGTGACCATGGGCCCCTGTTGAGTGATTCCACCCGAGGTGTCTTCACGATCCCTTGCCCGTCGGCTTGTGGGTCCCCAGAAGACTTCTTAAAGAAACCAAAGGGCTCCCCTGGTTGCTCCAGGCCTGCCCTGACTTACCCTCGCTGGGTGAGTCCCTCAGACCTTGCTGGTCTGCGCCATCGACTTTTCTTCATCTCCCCGAGACTTGCTGCTGCCAAGGCTTGTTGGCTCCAATCGAGTTGCCGACACCGCAGTCAGCTGCAGACGTCGAGGGACCCACCGAATCCAGCTCCTGGTCGTCGTCGACACCTCCTGGACCACGTGGCTGAAGAGTCAAGGCACCCGCAACCGACCTGAATCAACCGACGACGGTGGGCATCCATCTTCCTTGCCCCAGGTCACTGCCAAGTGACTTTGAACACTGTCCCCTCTGCTTTCAGGTCATCCTTCTTCAGAATCCAGGCTTGGATTCCACCGGACACTTCTTCAGCTCCCGCAAGCAGCAAGTCTTCTTTGTTCGCCATTGAAAACGACGCCGCGACCCGACACCAAAGGACACCTATGCACCCGGCTTCCCTGGGTGAGGTAACTCCAGCACTACGGTGCTCCTGTGGGTGTGGGCCCTAGAACTACTTACCCTGTAAGTGACTTGCTTGTAGGTTCTCCCGAAGTATCCTAAAACTCTTTATTTCCAACCGCGACTTGCCCCATTGAAGTTAACGGCGATCCGCGCCTGTGTATCCACACTGCACGCGTCCCCCGTGGGTCCTTTACTTACCTGCCTTGGGTGGTTTCGTGAGGCCCCTGCACTTCTGAAGGCCCTAGGCCTTGTCTCCCTGCAAGTCGTTGTCCCTAAGTCTCTTACTTAGTATATGGTCTAGTACGCCCCTAGGGCCCCAGCCATATTTTGTGCTTAACTTATTGTGAAACGTTGATTTGTGCATATGTTTGTCTTCTAATCTCATAAAGAGATTAGTAGAGAGTTATTTAGAAATAAATACATATATATTTGATATATATACCTGTGTGGTGTCTTTTCATTTGGTGATTCAAGAGATTATATGGTAAAACAAGCTGCTTTACATTCCTCCGAGACTTAGCCTGAAGGCTGCTCTCCACAGCTACCACTAGGATAGCTTTCTTTAAAAGGTTGTCTTAAACCTATCTACCATAAGAGTCGATTTGCCCTGGTGCAAGGTGTCCACTTTAATTAGTGAACAGCATATACCAGGCCAACTTCTCACAGTAACATGTTAGGATGGTATCCAGTTAGGCAAAAGAAAGGGGAACACACCAGAGTGGAATGCTCCGCGTTATTGTATGCGAATTCTGCCATCCACAGCAGCGTGCTCCATTCTTCCTCGTGTAGTAGGGTAAAGCATCTGAGGTACTGTTCTAGTGTTTGGTTCAGTCTCTCGGTTTTACCGTCTGTCTGCGGGTGGTAGCTAGTAGAGAGACGAGCATCTATTTTGATAACGTCACACAGCTCCTTCCAGAACCTTGACGTAAATTGGGTTCCCCTGTCTGTTATGATAACCGCTGGTATTCCATGTGAGCACACAATATGCTGCAAAAACACTTGGGCCAGTTCCACTGAGGTTGTTAATTTCGACATCGCAATGAAGTGACCCATCTTTGTCAGGTGATCGATGAGGACTAATATGGTATTATTGCCTGACCTGGGTGGCATATCCACAATAAAGTCCATGGGCAGTGTGTGCCAAGGTATCGGAGGTATAGGTATGGATTGAAGCAATCCACTTGGTCGTTTGTGTTGTGCCTTCCCCTGGGTACAGATGCACATTCAGAAACTTATTTAGCGGTGTCCGCCCGTAGGGTAACCCACCAAAAGTGCCTGATCATAGCTTGAATGGTTTTCTGTATACCCAAGTGTCCTCCCAACGTTGAGTCATGGATCCAGCGTAGTGCTTGCTGTTGTAAAGGACCTTCTGGTATGTACAGCCTTTTATCATGATACAGTAATTTGTTCATGGATGAACGGTGTTGGGGGTCTTCTGTAACCCATGCCTGCTCATCTATTCCCGCAGTTTGTTTTCTCACCTCACCCAAAAAGTCGTGCGTAGTCATCAGGGCCAGTATCTCTTCAGGAAAGGAGGCCTTCTGTAGTATAACAGGGGGTTCTTCCAATGGTACCTGACTGGATTCAGGAGTAAGAGCTGGTCTTGACAGTGCATCTGCTTTGCCGTTTTGCGGTCCTGGACGGTACCTAATCGCAAAGTCAAAATCAGAGAAGAATAGTGACCAACGGAGCTGTCTAGGGGTTAAGGCTCTTGCAGTTTTCAGAAACAGCAGGTTCCGATGATCAGTGTATATCTCAACTGTGTGTTTAGCCCCCAATAGGTAGTGTCTCCACTCTTCACACGCTCTCTTTATAGCCAGGAGTTCTTTGTCTGTGATACTGTAGTTGACCTCACAGGACGACAATTTCTTGGAGAAGAAGGCAACGGGATGAAGTTGGCCTGTTTCAGGATGCCTTTGAGATAGGATTCCTCCGATAGTGTAATGTGATGCATCCGTCTCTACCACAAACGGACGAGAGGCATCAGGATGTCTCAACACAGGTGCTCGTGTGAAGCAATTCTTTAGTGTTTGAAAGGCCTGTTCTGCCGAGTCAGTCCAGAGAAAAGCAGCTCCTTTCCGTAATAGGTGGGTTAAGGGTTGGATGATTTTGGAAAACTCTTTAATAAACCTCCGGTAGAAGTTTGCAAAGCCTAGAAAGCTTTGCAAGGCTTTCACGTTGGAGGGTGATTCCCACTGAATGATGGCTCGTATCTTTTTGTCGTCCATACATAGAACGTTTGGTCTAGAAACTCCACTTCAGTGGCGTGAAAAAGACATTTTTCCAACTTGGCATAGAGCGCAAACCGCTGTAAACGTTCCAGTACCGCTGATACATGATGGACGTGTTCCTCTATGGATCCTGAGTAGACCAGGATGTCATCAATATAAACGATGCAGGACACGTCCAACAGGCCCCGCAATACTTCATCCATAAAGAACTGGAATGCGGCGGGTGCGTTACAGAGTCCGAAGGGCATGACCTGGTATTCGTACAACCCGAACTTCGTCCGGAAGGCTGTTTTCCATTCGTCATCTCGCTGGACCCGCACTAAATGGTATGCTCCCCGGAGGTCTAGTTTCGTGAACACCGTGGCTCCCTTCAATTGGTCCAACAGAAAGGGCATTAAGGGCAGAGGATACCTATTCTTTATAGTCAATCTGTTAACGGCCCTATAGTCTATACAGGCCCTTAAGCCACCTTCTTTCTTCGGGATGAAGAATAACGGCGAGGAAGCAGGGGAGGAAGAAGGAAGTATGAAACCGGAAGACAACAACTCGTCGAGATACTATTGCAGGTAAGTAGTTTCGGTCTCCGTAAGAGCGTATATGCGACTACACAGAATGCTGGCTCCAGGCTCCATGTCGATCACACAATCATAGTCCCTATGAGAGGGTAGCTTCCCTGCTTTTTGTTTACTGAATATGGAATGGAATCGCTTGTATTCATCTGGTAACGTGGCGGTACAACACAAGATTCTTTCGTTGCATCCACTTGCGAGCAGGCTTACAGGATTCTCCGCAACATCTGGGTTCAGTACCTTGTCTCTTGTGCAGTGCTCTGTACAAAAAGAAGAGTTTATGGAGACGGTGCATGCCGCCCATTGCACTAAGGGATCATGATGAGTCAGCCAGGGCATTCCCAATATGAGTTTGAAGTGGGGGGGCATCAATTAGGTCGAACTGTATATATTCGAAATGGTTCGCTCCAACTTGCATCAGGATCATCCGTGTGTGGAAACGTACGGGGCCTGACGTCAATGCAGTACCATCTACCGCCTTTACTGGTTCCGGTGTCTTTTTCGTATACAGGGAACACCGAGCTCCTGGGCGTATTGTTGGTCGATAAAGTTACCTGTAGCCTCAGAATCCAGCAATGCATGTACTGCTATAGGTCCCCCGCCGGGCAATTCCAACGTAACACATACGTTCATATGAGCCACTGATGTTTGAACCGTATTGGCCACTGCCGAAGAGACCTCGTCCTTCATAGGCCTCAAACAAGGGGTCTCCATCTTGTTTGAGTACATCAGTTTCCCAGGTTCTCTGAGGTATATTTGACCACAGGCAGGTTCCGGGCTCCTTGGTTTCCTTTGTTCATAAGCTTGGTTCTGGTCTTGCAGTCTTTGATATAGTGTCCAGGCTTCCCACAATACATGCACAATCTTTGTCTTCTTCTTTTCTCTCTTTCGTCTTGACTTATGGGCCCTCGTATTCCACTGATTTGCATAGGCTCTGTTCCATCTGTGGTAATGGGGTGTTCCTCCGGTGCAGGCCTAGGGCGCGACGAATAGTACTTCAGTTCAGTTCGGTGCTTGTCTCCTTTCCGTTCCTGGAGTCGATGATTCAACTGAACAGTGAGGTCTATTAGTTCATCGCAATTAGAAGGCATATGCACCACCTGAGCCAATACATCCTTCAACTCCCCTCTCAGCCCTTGATAGAACAAGGAGGTTTGTTTTTCCATCGGCCAATTGGTTTCAACTAGGAGTCTGTTGAAGGTGGTAATGTATGTAAGCAGGTCTTGCGTGCCCTGTTTCAGTGAAATGAGTCCTCTGTCTAGAGATAGCTGATGTGCCTTTCTGTCAAACAACTTGCGCATCTCTATGAGGAAATCCGAGAAATTGTACAGAACGGGGTCGTCTCTCTCTATTAGGGGGAAAAACCAACTGGCAGCATTACCACCCAAATAGGACATAACAAAGGCCGTCTTTGCCTGGTCGTTAGAAAACACTGCCGGTTTGCACATAAAATGTAGTCTACATTGACCCAAGAATATCCCAAACTTCTTGGGATCCCCAAAGAACCTTTCGGGAGGGGCAAGGGGTAACTGCATGGGCTGTATCACTTGTATAGATGAGGGACCTGCCTGAGAAGGATTAGAAAAAGAGGTCGTAAAGGTCCCAGCACCAGGAATACCCCCTCCCTGGGCAGGGGCCACGCGCCCGGAGTCAGAGACCTGAGATGTTAGCGGGGCGGTAAGGTCCAGTCTTTGATATAAGAGCCCCCCCCTGCACCTGCAGGGCTCGTACGAGACAGCCCAGCTACTTCTCGCCTCATCGTGCCCATCTAATTTCTTAATTCTACATTTTCACCTCGAAAAGCATCCACCTCCATCAGCGATGCGGTTAAGGTTTCCAACACTGACGTAAGTACAGTGGTAGTATCCATCGCTCAGGCCGTAGGTAACCGTGGGCTTGTCAATCTGTCAGAACACAGACTGGTTAACCACTAACCTCAGAAGCCGGATATAGCGGGAGCGATGAATGATGCTGCGTAACCCTATCCCCACGATGGAATGACCTGCAAGTATACGACTACCACTCAACAGTACACACCATGATAGGGGAAAAGGGAAAAAAGGGACAAAAGAAACAATAACGATGCGGCTGCGAAAACACACGATGGGGAATGGACCCGGAGTTGTAGGCTTCACTCCTGCTGTCTAGCCCCGTGTTTCCTGTAGTAAAACACAAGCACAACACATATGTAACAGCCACAGTATGTAGACAAAGCAATGCGCTTTAGACTTATGTGAGGGCACTTACATTAACTTTGCAACACTCATCCTCATGTAAAAACACAAAATCCAAAAATAAAGCAATGAAAGAAATAAGCACTCCTGTATATGAGCCCAACGTGCCTGTACTCTTTTCTGCAGAGAGACTGTTCCCATGAAATCAAAATTAAATGTACTTAGCTTGGTAGAAGCAGTCCAACATAATGAGAATGTCTCCTCCACTGCAGGGTAATCCAAGGCTTGGAACCGGCTCACGGTCGTGCGTTAGCAATATCCTTATGTCTCAAGGGAGACAAATGGCAAACGGCCCGTGCTCACTACGCCACTGGAGTCAAGCTATCCTGGCTGATAAGGGCTGAAAGCCCGAAACCGGTCCTAGGATGCTTGATTCCGGTCCAGGGAAGACATGGCTTGGCAGTTCGGTCTGGACTGTTCCCATGAGGCACAGGGTCAAGACTGATTTGCATATGGCTATGTCTGAACTGGGGTGGCGTGGTGAAGCAAAATAACGATGGATTAAACCCAGATCTATGACTGGGGGTGAATGTTTGCCAATGTGCAACATTCCGTCCATCCTCTTGTGTGTTTTGCAAACGGCCCTGAGCCCCAGAATGGCTCGTAGACGTGTTCCAGCGCGTTTGCGAGGAGCAGCTGAGGCAGAAAAAAGAAAGAACTGCCCGAGCCTCTCAATGGCTCATGACGCGCTCCAGCGCGTTGGCAATGCCCAAAAATTAGCAGGGAAAGAATTAAACAGTCTTGAGCCTCACCGCGGCTCGTAAACGCGCTCCAGCGCGTTCAACACAGAAGTGTCTAGAGTCTCACAGCTGAACGCAATTGCGCTCCAGCGCGTCTCCAGAATCCGCACAATGCCGGTCGAAATGGGAAGACGGCAAGGAGAAGTCATGGGGCATGAAGTCTCCTGACCCAGCGTGCAGAAACACATGGGTAGAAACGGGCTATCCAGGAATAACAATTCACGATTGACAAGCACCGGGCTGCCAGTAGGCGGTGCTTAATGTGAGAAGTTGGCCTGGCATATGCTGTCCACTACTTATAGTGGGCACCTTGCACCAGTCCAAACAACCCCTTATTGGAGATAGGTTAAAGACAACCTTTATTGAAAGCTATCCTAGTGGTAGCTATGGAGAGCAGCCTTCAGGCTAAGTCTTGAAGGAATGTAAAGCAGCTTGTTTTACCAGTCTATAATCTCTTGAGTGACCAAATGAAAGAGGACCACACCAGGTATATATTCAAAATATATGTATTTATTACTAAACACACCCCTCTAGTCTCTTTATGAGGCTAGAGTTCGAAGTACATACGTTACGAGTTAGTTATCTACAGTAATAGCACAAATACACGTTTGAGCCCCAGGGGCGTACCAAACCATATACCAATAAAGTGGTATAAGAACCACGACTGAGCTAGACACAAGGCCTAGAGCCTGTAGAAGTGCTTGGACCACAAGGAACCACCCAAGGCAGTGACACAGGGGACCCACGGGGGACGCGTGCAGTGTATGAACACAACCGCGAACCACCGTTAACTTCTATGGGGAAAGTCGCGATTAGAATTTAAAAGAAAAGGGACACTTAGAGGAGGACTTGGAGCAAACCCTTTGAGAACTAGGCTGTTCTAGTGTCTATACCCACGGGAGCACCGGAGTACTCGAGTTACCTCACCCAGGGAAGCCGGGTGCATAGGTGTCTTTCGGGGTCGGGTTTCGTCGTCGCTTTCTATGGCGATCTGCTGCAAAGTGCTGCTGGCGACCAAGTCGAAAGTGTTCGGGTGGATCCAAAGGTGGATCGAAGATCTGAAGAACCTGAAAGCAGAGGGGACAGAGTCTGGGTCACTAGCCAGTGACCAGGAAGGCGATGAGCAGATGCCCACCGATGTCGAGTGCTTCAGGTAGGTTGACGGTCGTCTTGACTCTTCAGCCACGAGGTCCAGGAGGCGTCGACGACAACCAGGAGCTGGATTCGAGCTGTCCCACGACGTCTGTCGATTGCAGGGGTGTCGGCGACCGGATTGGACCCAACAAGCCTTGGCAACGGCAAGTCTCGTGGAAAGCGAAGAAGGACGATGTTGCAGACCAGCAAGGTCTGGGGGACTCACCCAGCGAGGATAAGTCAGGGCACACCTGGAGCAACCAGGGAGCCCAAGCAGAAAAAGATTGGCCTTCGGGAGGGCCTACTAGCCAACGGACTAGCGACCGCGAAGGAGCCTCGAGACGGTGCACGTGGAGCTGGCTCACAGGACACTCGTGGAGTGGAGGCCAGTGATCTTCGGTGCAGTTGGTGCTGGAGGCTGGGGCTACTCGGAGCCCAAAGCACGACTTCGTGGGAGACCCAGAAGAGGATGCACTTGCAAATGCGTTCGGTGTCCAGGGGTCACGGTTCCACGTTACCCACGACAGCTACGGGCCTCAGCTTTGCTGGGGACTCAGGGCAGCCTCGGGGAAGTCTGGAAATCCACCTCTGGTGATGCAAAGACTTCGGCGTCCGACGGGAGCTTCAGCGATGCAGACCGGACAATTGCTTCTTTGGTGCCTGCCAAGCAGGGGAGTCACTCCTTGACCCCAAGGGAGATTCTTCAGTCCTCTAATCTTAAAGTAGAGCGTCGAAGGTCCAGGATTCTGTATCAGAGTTTCGTCCAGGTAAATCTAAAGTCCTAAGGACTGGGTTCCCTTACTTATACTAAGGTAGGGGGTTGGACATACTCTGTGACCCCACCTATGGGAGGGTCAGGGCAGAGGGGTGGTTACACCCCTTTCCCTTTGTCCAGTTTCGCGCCAGAGCAGGGGCTGGAAGCCCCTGAGCCGGTTTGAACTGGGGTATGCACAGGGACACCAAGTGTGCCCCCAGTGCAGGACTTCAAAGCACCAGAGAGTGCTCCCGCCCAGCCCCAATACACACTATCCTGTCTGGGGAGGTGGTCACACCTCCCTGGGACAGGAAACCTATTGTCCAGGCCTCCCCTGCCGGAGTTTCGGTCAGCAGCAGGAGGCCAGACTCGTGTCTGTGGCAGCGGCATCCATTTTGTGATGCCAGGGCTTGGAAAGTCAGTACCGGGCATACCGGTGTGTACATGTCTTTCCCTCTAGAAGGGTGGAATGCTACCCCCGCCGCCAGAACTGGCGGGGGGTAGTATTCCAAGATGTTTGACACCAAACACGACATGTTTCCGTGCAGCCATCCCAAAGTTAGCATTTAACGCGAGGTTATAATGCGCTTAAGAGTATATGGTCAGGCTGCACTACAAACAGCATCAGAGAAGGGTCTCCGAACGCTGCAGAGGGGCCCTGCTCATGCAGGGGCACCCTCTCACATAGGAACCACGCACTCTGCCTTCAGGATTGATAAGGCCTGCCATAGGAGTGACTTATAGGTTTATATGTGTGTATGTATGTAGTGATATAGGTAGCCTATATCACAGTAAGGGGTGCATGCACCACCTTACCCAGGCTGCAGTAGCAGACCTGTGGTGTCAGTTTGGATGGCCTTCCAGGGGTGGCACAATACATGCTGCAGCCCCTGGTAGGCCTCTGAGGTACCTATGCCCTGGGTACATAGTATACCATATACTAGGGACTTATAAGGGCACTCCAGATTCCAATCAGAGATGTGCCTAAGGCACATGGAAACCATTTTATAGAGGAAGCAGATAGACTGGGGCCCTGAATAGCAGGATCCCAGTCCAACTAAGTCATAAACCAGCAAAACACCAGGAAAAAAGTGGGGGCAACCATATAGTCAGATTCCACCTTCCTACATAACCCCCCCCAAACGAAAGGAGATAAGGCTAACCTTGGCCAGTTGAGCCTTTATTGACTAAGTGGCCATATAAGGAAGCACCTGCACTAGCATGGTTGCCCCCTATCTTATGGTCCACTAAGCAATCCCTCACCCTAAGGGTATGAGAGGGTCTCCACCATGGGGAATTACTACCTGTGGTGTGCTTTGGTAAAGTACAAGGCTGGTGAGGTGTCTGAGAAGGGAAGTGAGGCCCTAGGAAGGTTGGTCTCAGCTTCCTCAGATCACTGGTCACCATGTATGCCTGTCTTTCCATGACTGAGTTGCACTGTGCTCTAAGGGTCAACCTTTGGCTGCCTACAGCTGGGGGTTGGGTCCCTTTGGATGGACCACTGGAGGGACATGGCAGGTTTGGAACCTTTTGGTCCCAGGTTTGCCCTTGCCTAACAGAGTCCTTCTGGGGGAGGTCCCTACACAAAGGTATGGGGGATCCCTCAGTGTGTTGAGGAATTTTCACCTGGCTAGGGCTACTAGCCTGGGTGCCCCTAATCTGCTGATGGGGGGTTCCTCTGGACAGGGGGCCCTGGGGGGTCCACTGACCTCCCTGACCTCTGCAGCCCTGGGCTGACTGAGGCAGGGTAGAGAGGGGCAGGTTACCTGCTCCAGACTGGGTACCACCTTGGAAGGGTCCTCTGCCATCAGGGGTGGGGCCAGGCCAGGCCTGACTACCTCTGGGGCAGTTCCTTCACTAGGGGTAGGGTCAGTTCCCTGAGGAGGCTGACCCTTACCTACTGTCTGGAGGGAAGAAGACTTTTCTTCAACCCTTGTGCTCTCTTTTGGGGGAGAGTGGGCCATTCTTCCAGGCTCCACATCTCCAAAATTTCCCTGGGCTGGGGCTGTGGCCATCACAGCCCCACTAACTTTTACAGGGACGCCCAGCATTCTCAGATGGGTTTGGTGTTCAACTTCAGCCCAGGCTGAAATTTCCAGATCATTGCCCATCAGGCAATCTACAGGCAAGGTTGGGGACACTGCCACTCTTTTTGGGCCTGTGACCCCTTCCCAGCTGAGATTGACTATGGCCATGGGGTGATCTGTTCTGACACCATCAATGTTGGTCACCTGGTATTTAAACTCAGGTAAAAGCTGGTGAGGGGGGACTAGGTTCCCTGCCACCATGGTGACACTAGCCCCTGTGTCCCTAAATGCCACAGCTTTCTGACCATTAATTATTGGCTCCAGTCTGTACCTGCCCAATGCATTGGGACCCATGGTAAAGGTGGCAAATCCTACACCACCATCAGAGTCAGAGGAGTCTGTTGAGGGGGTCCTGTCTAAACTAGGGCCCACCTCTGTTCCTCTTGCAAAAGCACCTAACTTTTTGGGTACACTACTCCCAACTGGAGGATTACTACTGGTAGTACCAGGAGGGGTGGTAGTAGTTGTTGGAGGAACATTTTCTTTATTGCCAATCCTGGGGCAACTGGGATCAGTTTTCCAGTGTCCAGGCTTTTTACAGACATGGCAATAGGGTTTCTTTTCAGGAGAGGAAGGAGTTTGGGACCCACCCCCAGAAGAGGACTTTTGGGGCCCTGTAGTGGATTTATCCTTAGATTTATCCCCACCTTTCTCTTGGGACTTGGTAGAATCTTTCTTCTGGTCACCACCCTGATTCTTAGTCTTTACTCTGGTTCTGACCCATTTGTCTGCCTTCTTTCCCAATTCTTGGGGAGAGGTCAGATCAGAGTCCACCAGGTACTGGTGTAAAAGCTGGTTTTGACAATTATTAAGGATCTGCTCCCTCATAATCAAATTGTACAATCCTAAAAAGTCATGCACCTTGTTGCCATGTATCCAACCTTCCAGAGCCTTAGTAGCACAATCTACAAAATCAACCCAGTCTTGAGTCTGAGCCTTTTGGGTGTCTCTGAACTTCAACCTATACTGTTCAGTGGTTAGGCCAAACCCATCTATCAGAGCACTCTTCAAGACTTTGTAATTGTCAGCATCCTCCTCTCTAACAGTGAGGAGCTTATCTCTACCTTTGTCTGCAAAGGAGAGCCACAAGATTGCTGCCCACTGCTCCTGAGGGACCCTCTGTACTTTACAGGCCCTCTCTAGAGCAGTTATCCATTTGTGGATGTCATCCCCACTCTGGTAGGGAGGGACAATCTTGCTCAGGTTTCTATGGTCATAAGACCTTTCCCTATCTTTGGGGAAACTGCTGCCACCATGGGACTCTAGTCCCAACTTTTGTCTCTCTCTATAGAGATCTAGGGACTCCCTGTCTATAGCCAATTGCTGTTTCCTGAGTTCAAGTTGAGCTTGCTCATATTGAATCAGTCTCTTTCTCCTCTCATGAGAGGATTCCCTCCTATGAGAGGAGACAGAGGTCCCTATTGAGGTGTCAGAGTGGTTAGACTCCTGAGAAGGAGACCTAGACCTTCTGGGCACACTCAGAACTCTTCCTGGGGGGACAAAGGGGAGGTCAGTCTGATCCTCTCCCTCCTCCTCCTCCACAGGAGGAATTGGATTCTCCAGGACAAGGTCATTTTCACCTTCCTGGCCAGTTTCAGAGGGGGGCCTGGGTTTCTTCACCCCTGGCCCCTTCCTCATCTTCTGCCCCACCCTCCTTGCCTACCCCTTCAGACCCTAGGGGCCTGCTGAGATCATCAGCTAGTAACACCTCCCTGAGGTGTTGGGTGCTGGCACTTTTGCCTGTCTTCAACTTCCTAGTAGTGCATAAGGCTCTCAATTCCAAGAATGGGAGTTTATCATACTTGGAGGGAAGAAGCCCACTGGCTTCTGGCAAGGACTCACTGGGTCCTGGCTTTGAAGACATCACTAGTGAGGTGTGGTGTATGCACTACCTACTCTAGTGTGGCCTACTAAACTCTCTTGAGTTGTAGAAAGGGTGTGCTGTCCCTTAACACACAACTCTAAGTTCAGTAGAACTTACTGTATTACTAAGCTTGATTATATGTACCTTAGGTACCCTTAGTGGTTTTCAGTTGATCAATTCAATTGAGATTATCTGGTAAAACAATAGCAAGCTGGAATCCCACACGCTGCACACCAATGTGAGAAGTTGGCCTGGCATATGCTGTCCACTAATTATAGTGGGCACCTTGCACCAGTCCAAACAACCCCTTATTGGAGATAGGTTAAAGACAACCTTTATTGAAAGCTATCCTAGTGGTAGCTATGGAGAGCAGCCTTCAGGCTAAGTCTTGAAGGAATGTAAAGCAGCTTGTTTTACCAGTCTATAATCTCTTGAGTGACCAAATGAAAGAGGACCACACCAGGTATATATTCAAAATATATGTATTTATTACTAAACACACCCCTCTAGTCTCTTTATGAGGCTAGAGTTCGAAGTACATACGTTACGAGTTAGTTATCTACAGTAATAGCACAAATACACGTTTGAGCCCCAGGGGCGTACCAAACCATATACCAATAAAGTGGTATAAGAACCACGACTGAGCTAGACACAAGGCCTAGAGCCTGTAGAAGTGCTTGGACCACAAGGAACCACCCAAGGCAGTGACACAGGGGACCCACGGGGACGCGTGCAGTGTATGAACACAACCGCGAACCACCGTTAACTTCTATGGGGAAAGTCGCGATTAGAATTTAAAAGAAAAGGGACACTTAGAGGAGGACTTGGAGCAAACCCTTTGAGAACTAGGCTGTTCTAGTGTCTATACCCACGGGAGCACCGGAGTACTCGAGTTACCTCACCCAGGGAAGCCGGGTGCATAGGTGTCTTTCGGGGTCGGGTTTCGTCGTCGCTTTCTATGGCGATCTGCTGCAAAGTGCTGCTGGCGACCAAGTCGAAAGTGTTCGGGTGGATCCAAAGGTGGATCGAAGATCTGAAGAACCTGAAAGCAGAGGGGACAGAGTCTGGGTCACTAGCCAGTGACCAGGAAGGCGATGAGCAGATGCCCACCGATGTCGAGTGCTTCAGGTAGGTTGACGGTCGTCTTGACTCTTCAGCCACGAGGTCCAGGAGGCGTCGACGACAACCAGGAGCTGGATTCGAGCTGTCCCACGACGTCTGTCGATTGCAGGGGTGTCGGCGACCGGATTGGACCCAACAAGCCTTGGCAACGGCAAGTCTCGTGGAAAGCGAAGAAGGACGATGTTGCAGACCAGCAAGGTCTGGGGGACTCACCCAGCGAGGATAAGTCAGGGCACACCTGGAGCAACCAGGGAGCCCAAGCAGAAAAAGATTGGCCTTCGGGAGGGCCTACTAGCCAACGGACTAGCGACCGCGAAGGAGCCTCGAGACGGTGCACGTGGAGCTGGCTCACAGGACACTCGTGGAGTGGAGGCCAGTGATCTTCGGTGCAGTTGGTGCTGGAGGCTGGGGCTACTCGGAGCCCAAAGCACGACTTCGTGGGAGACCCAGAAGAGGATGCACTTGCAAATGCGTTCGGTGTCCAGGGGTCACGGTTCCACGTTACCCACGACAGCTACGGGCCTCAGCTTTGCTGGGGACTCAGGGCAGCCTCGGGGAAGTCTGGAAATCCACCTCTGGTGATGCAAAGACTTCGGCGTCCGACGGGAGCTTCAGCGATGCAGACCGGACAATTGCTTCTTTGGTGCCTGCCAAGCAGGGGAGTCACTCCTTGACCCCAAGGGAGATTCTTCAGTCCTCTAATCTTAAAGTAGAGCGTCGAAGGTCCAGGATTCTGTATCAGAGTTTCGTCCAGGTAAATCTAAAGTCCTAAGGACTGGGTTCCCTTACTTATACTAAGGTAGGGGGTTGGACATACTCTGTGACCCCACCTATGGGAGGGTCAGGGCAGAGGGGTGGTTACACCCCTTTCCCTTTGTCCAGTTTCGCGCCAGAGCAGGGGCTGGAAGCCCCTGAGCCGGTTTGAACTGGGGTATGCACAGGGACACCAAGTGTGCCCCCAGTGCAGGACTTCAAAGCACCAGAGAGTGCTCCCGCCCAGCCCCAATACACACTATCCTGTCTGGGGAGGTGGTCACACCTCCCTGGGACAGGAAACCTATTGTCCAGGCCTCCCCTGCCGGAGTTTCGGTCAGCAGCAGGAGGCCAGACTCGTGTCTGTGGCAGCGGCATCCATTTTGTGATGCCAGGGCTTGGAAAGTCAGTACCGGGCATACCGGTGTGTACATGTCTTTCCCTCTAGAAGGGTGGAATGCTACCCCCGCCGCCAGAACTGGCGGGGGGGTAGTATTCCAAGATGTTTGACACCAAACACGACATGTTTCCGTGCAGCCATCCCAAAGTTAGCATTTAACGCGAGGTTATAATGCGCTTAAGAGTATATGGTCAGGCTGCACTACAAACAGCATCAGAGAAGGGTCTCCGAACGCTGCAGAGGGGCCCAGCTCATGCAGGGGCACCCTCTCACATAGGAACCACGCACTCTGCCTTCAGGATTGATAAGGCCTGCCATAGGAGTGACTTATAGGTTTATATGTGTGTATGTATGTAGTGATATAGGTAGCCTATATCACAGTAAGGGGTGCATGCACCACCTTACCCAGGCTGCAGTAGCAGACCTGTGGTGTCCGTTTGGCTGGCCTTCCAGGGGTGGCACAATACATGCTGCAGCCCCTGGTAGGCCTCTGAGGTACCTATGCCCTGGGTACATAGTATACCATATACTAGGGACTTATAAGGGCACTCCAGATCCCAATCAGAGATGTGCCTAAGGCACATGGAAACCATTTTATAGAGGAAGCAGATAGACTGGGGCCCTGAATAGCAGGATCCCAGTCCAACTAAGTCATAAACCAGCAAAACACCAGGAAAAAAGTGGGGGCAACCATATAGTTAGATTCCACCTTCCTACACTTAAGTAGTTACCTTTAGTAGGACATGTGATCCTCTCCCCTGGAGTTATGGGAGATGCAGTCCTACCTCACGCATACACCATTCTTCCAGTTCCACACATTCTGTGCCTAGTATGTGTGTCCCCCACACTATCTATGCCTAAACGTGACAAGTAGACATATTTAAATCTTTTCACCGTAAACAAGGGGTAGAGGAATCTGTGGAAGATTTTGTAGCTGCGCTCAAAAACTTGGCATTATCTTGTCGTTTTGGCACATTACACGATGAATTTATCCGTGATCAAATTGTGATGCGAGCTGCAAATTGCAATATACAAGAAAAACTGTTGTCTAAGGGGGAATCTTCTCTCCAAGAGGTTATTGACATTGTAAAAAGTGCTGAATTGACCAGAAGATGTGTTAAAGCTGTCTTGTCAGAGATAAAAAAACAAATCTGGTGTTGCTGAGCATGCTACGATTGCTAGAGTCAGGAACATGAGAAACATTTCTGATAAACCCCCATCTGAGACTAGTTCCACTAAGAAAGATTTTACTTCCAAAACCAATTTGGGTGGGAACAGAAAATGTTTTAGGTGTGGGAGCAAGTTTCACTTAGCGAATGACAAGAAATGCCTTGCACTCAAACAAAAGTGTTCTAAATGTTGAATTGTTGGGTATTTTTTCAAAATGTGTCAAAGCAATTTGAAGAGAGACGTTAATGTGAAATTTGTGGAACCTGTAAATCTTGACAAATCTTATTCCTCTGATGATGAAAATATGAATCTTTGTGTCTTACATGTTGATGATCAAATTCTCAAAAGTAGGAAATCCATGTGCAATTTAACCATTGGTGGCGTTGAATTATCCATTGTGGCAGACTCTGGTTCACAATATACCATAATTAACAAGAAAGTATGGTTGGAAAAATGTGTACCGGTTATTGGAAAACATTTAGTAAACCCTGACATCTCTCCCAAGACGTTTACTGGTGAGCCTATTGATTTATTGGGCTTTAGGGAACTGTGTTTTCAATTCAAAGGCAGAGAAATGTTGGGAAAACTGTATGTGTCAGCTGTTGGCCTTCTGTGCTTGGTTGGATGGAGGAGGGTAAATTGGGCATAATTTTGGATCCTAATAGTCCAGATCCTGTGCTGTCCCTACAATCTGTAGAGTATCAGACCATTATTGCTAAGAGGTAGCCTAGAGTTTTTTCAAATAATATTGGAAAATTAAAAGGTTTCCAACACAGAATACAACTTTTAAAAAATGCTGTTCCGTGTATACACATGTCCAGGAACATTCCCTTCTCCATTAAGGGTGAGGTGGAAGTAGAGCTTCGCAAATTACAAAGGGCTGGTATAATTGAACCTGTTGAGTCTGCAGAATGGGTCGCACCCTTAGTTGTTGCTAAAAAGGCTAATGGGAAACTTTGTTTATGTGTGGACCTCCGCGATCTTAATAAAAATATTCTTATTGATCAGTTTCCCCTACCGCAAATTAGTGAGATGCTCTCACGTACCAGTGGAATCAAATGGTTTTCCACAATTGATCTTACAGCTGCATATCATCAGGTAGCACTCCACCCTGACAGCAGGTGTCTCACCACCTTTGTGACACCTTTTGGATGTTTTAGGTTCAAGAGAGTACCTTTTGGGTTGGCCTCTGCAGCAGCAATGTTCCAAAGATTAATGCAGATTATCTTCAATGATGAACCTAATTTACTAATTTTCCAAGATGACATTATGGTCATGGGTATTAACAGAGATGAACATGATGCCAGGCTGACCAAAGTTTTGGAAATCCTTGAGGATAAAGGTCTCACGGCAGATATTAGCAAGTACAAACTTGCTGAGACCAGTGTCACTTATTTGGGGCATGAGATTTCTGGAGCTGGCATTAAACCCAAGAAAGAGTTATTGTAAGCTATAAAAGAAGGTTCATCCCCAAGAATAAGGATGATGTTAGAGCCTTCTTAGGTCTCTCAGAGTTTTATGCCAAATTTGTGCAGGATTTCTCCTCCAAGACTTTCATATTAAGACAGCTCATAAAACAGAAAAAACAAATTTGAATGGACAGATGCTTGTGAGGAAGCATTTCCTAAAATTAAGAATGATATCTGTGAAGCACCGCCCTTACAAGGCTTTGATCCCTCTTTACATTGTATTGTGACTACGGATGCCAGTGGTAGAGGTCTCAGAGCAGTGTTGAGTCAAACTGATGTGAAAGGCAATGAAAGGACCATCGCATTTGACTCCTGTTCTATTACACCTACTGAAGAGAGGTACTCCGTTATAGAACGGGAGGCTCTTGCATATGTGTTCGGCTTGGAGCATTCAGACAAAACATATGGAGGTACATGATCACTCTTAGAAGTGATCACAAACCTCTTGCAAAGGTTCTTACCACTAAAGGACTACAAAGTACCTCACCCCGCTTAAAACGCATGTCTGTCAGATTGATGGATTTCAATTATGTGGTACAATATGTTCCAGGTGTAAAAAATGTTGTAGCAGACTTTTTGAGTCATTTGCCTTTACCTTATGTGAGTGAATCTGTTACGGATTTGGAGTTATTTTCTGTAGCTAACATTCTGGAAGAAATTCCCTGCATTTCACAATCTGAATGGTTGTTGGCCCAGGATGCTGATGCAGTCTTGTGTGAGGTGAGTAAGTATGTCAAGGATGGTTGGCCTACAAAAAACGACATCCCTACCCATATGCGTACTTTTTGGGACTTGAGACATGAATTGTCTTGTGAAGGTGGTCTGATTTTGAGAAGCGGAAAAGTAATACCCCCCGTTTGCCTGCGGTCAAAAATTCTGGATATTTGTCATGAGGGACATTTAGGCATTGGCAAAACAAAAAGTAGAGTAAAAAACTCGTACTGGTGGCCAGGGTTGGACCTCGAAATTGAAAGAAAAGTAAGGGATTATTCAGCTTGTGAAAATTCTGACAAGTCCCAACGTACTTTTAGACCACCGTTGCAACCCCTTCCCAGTCCCAGTATGCCTGGACAAGGTTGAGGATTGACATTTCTGGCCCCAATTGGGAGAACGGAGAACAAGTGTACCTCATCGTTTTGGTTGACCATTTTTCCAAATGCCCAGAAGTAGAGGTACATAAAACTGATACCAAGACCATTATTAGTTTTTTGCAGAAGTAATTTTGAGAGAATGTTTACCTAAATGCATAGTGAGCGACAATGGTCCTCAATTCGTTTCTGATGACTTCAAGAAATTTATGAAGGATAAAGGTATCACTCACAAGACTACCTCTCTGTACCACCCAGCTGGTAATGGTGCGGTCGAGAGATTCAATCAAGTCATCAAAGGTATTGTCCAGCTAGCTAATCACAATGATTTATGTTGGAGGAAATAATTGATACACAATCTGTGGGCCTTCCCTGTTAGGCCTTGGAACTCTACTGGTTTAAGCCCTTTTGTGTTATTGAGGGGTGGAACCCCCATCACCAAGGATAATGTGGGGTGGTGATTAGCACCCAAGAAAGCTGTTTGGTCCTCAGAGGGGGTTAAGGAGAAACTCCTACACTCTCAGATCACCAGTAAGAAATATTATGATTCTAAACATGCATCGTATCGGTGACAAAGTCAGAGTTAAAAAGAGTGGATTTGTTAAAAAAGGACAGTCATTTTTCACAGCCCATTGTGGTTGAGAACATTTTCTGCAATTCAGCTCTTTTGAGTGATGGTAAGATTTGGCATTTTTCGTCTTCGTCGTTGTGCAAAGGGACAGAAAAGGTGGTGTAACAGCAAACTGGTTCTGTGTGCCACAGGCATTCTGGCAACATCAATTTTGATTGGCTTTTGGATTATGAGACTAAGGAGGATGGTAACCTTGAAGGTGCTGTTGGTGGATCTTCGAGTGGAATGGTGGTGCAGAGTGGAAACGCTGTGCAGTGTGGTAATAGGAATGATGGTGTCAGTGATGGTACTGAGGATGAAGTATTGAATGATCCAGTTGCGGGTAGGGAGAAAGATATGCAAAGCAGGGATGATGAGACTGTTTAACAGGAGTGTTCTTATCACAAAGACTCTCATAAGGAGAAACAAACCGGAAGGGAACCCCACGTGAGCAGACGAGGAAGGGAGGTCAAAATACCCGCCAAGTTGCGGGACTTTGTGTGAGAATAACTCCACCCATCCCTTGTCCCACCTCCTCATAGGAAATTGTTGTATTAATCTACAGGTACCTATTTATCTTGTCCTTGCATTGTTCTAGTTTTTATTCTCACTTACATGCATCCCTCGCTCCCCCCTCCATTTTGTACCCTTTCCCTTTATAGCCACATATTGTTTTCCTGTTAAATTCCCGTGCATTGCTCCCCACGTTTCCCATGGATAAATTTGTACTTAATTGTTTGATAAAAAGGAGATATGTTGTGTTTTACTGTATGCCTCGCGCTACTCTTCCTTGCCGCGTGCATATGCCCAAGGTTCTATGACGACCATACCTTCCGGAGTAGAACCCTGGGCATAGGCAGCAGTTGGGGAGACAGTTGAGGCAGACTTCTTGAACAGACGACAAACTGTATTGGTGTCAGGGCATTTACTTCAATAAAGACTTACCTTCTTCAAAGCAAGCTGCTCCCTTTGAGTCTTTACAAATTGTCCCAGAAACGGAAGCATAATGTTCTACATACCATGGAGTATTACAATCAAACATTTATTACTTGAGCCAGACCCCAAGTGTAATTGTGACTCCAACTTTGATGATGGCTCCAACCCCACATTCAAATTTTTAGCCCCCCGCCGCCCCCAAAGTTCGTGTCTAGTTGCCCCACTGACATTTACACATTCATTTACAAATAAATTACATTTAAAAACACTAACATGCAGCTGTTCCTTGAAATTCCCATTTCACCAACTTACCATTTTGTTTTGCTTTTTAATGTATAATGTAAATTTCAGATCGATTAAGTTAATTTGCATGTTTCTTTTCTATACAGTGCGCTTGCTGGTGTGAACGCCGGTACGTGCACGCAGATTTACAATAGAGGAATCTGCTTTTGGGAATCACATTCACTGTTAAACGCGGTCATATTACACAATGACTAACGTAGCCAATCACAGGGTCGCGAGGAATCTGCGTTTCTGGATCACAGACACTGAGACTGCGCCTACTGTAGCTCGCAGTGGTGAATCTACTTGTTGGTAGTCTGCGCTTGTTATTTTCGTCCATCTGGTAAGAAAGATCTCCTTGTTTTGTATCCTCAATTTCACTTGTCTTTTAAATACGTACTTTGCGAAGCGAAACTGGATGGTGCCTTTTAAACCCCCCTTTAACATTTGCAAATGCAGATTTTGAGAGCAAGCGGCATACTGTTTCATCAGTTATATGCATGCAGCTAGAGACTCGGTCACATAGCAACGTGTGTGATGAAACCAATAGTATCGTAATACAATTTGGATCAAAGCGGCGTCTCGGATATTGTGGCTAAAATAGTATACTCGGGATTTAGTGTGACAGTTTACATGTGCTAGGATTGCACACCTGGGAACGTAAATCTGTTCACAGGACGGCTCGAACGAGCTTCTGAAATAATGATGCCGCAAGGACAGGTCAACTTGTTGTCGATGTGTGTTTCAGCAGAAACAATGTGCTGCCTCCTGCTGGTTTCACGCTGGACCATTGTTGATATATATTAGCATATAAATATTCCATAGGACTGTCATGAATATTCCCCATACCTGTCTGAATTCGGGGGCTATTCAGTTCAATACCTGCAAAATATGCACACGCACGCCCATCTGCTTTTACGTTCTCATTTAAAAACAAGCATTTGCAATGCAATCGGTCTCGCCTTTGGGACCCTAGGAATATTTAGCGGTGAAGCACATTATCCCACTTACGTCCTGAAATATTCATAACAACCATCTGTACCCCAAAGAAAGGACAATTGAGTGCGTAAAAACAGTTTTGAAAACATACTGATGCTGCCTTTTCAGCACCGTGCAGTAATAGACACCAAGCTACAGTTTTATTTCTTCTGCAATGGCAGACTCCTTACCCTTTGTAAAGCTGCTGTGTGAGAGAGACTTGCAAGCAGATGCTATTTATAAAAAATGTCTACTTTAGCTTCATTGCTTGAAGTGAAGGCTGGACTGCAGCTAGACTCTTGAAAATGGAATGTGACTGCATGAAGCTCTGCACATTGCAGTCTTACCTGTCACTGAGTTCACTGCATCAGATGTGGCAATATAAAAATAATGAATATCAGCAAATCTGAGCCTGCCCCCTAATTAGGAGTCCCAACTTTGTTTACTGTTTACATGAGCTCAGCTGAAATGCTTCGCTGTGCACAGAAACTCTCCATGCTAGGCAGACAAAAACTCAGCTTTTGACTCTTTGGATTTTTAACCATCTAATTAAACTGCAGCGCAGGAGAGGATTTTCAGAGAGCTGTTCGGGGAAAATAAAGAAATGTCACCGGTGCATCCCAGCTTCTCCACCGCGAGCGCGATTTCTTTTGATCTGTAAAAACCTTTCTGGGGTGTCGTCTATTTAAGGTCAGCCGCTTCCTGCAGTTGCAGGGGCACACTTGGCCTACTCTGTTCAACTAGAAAGAGAAAGTACAATGAAAGCTTCCTGCAAAATGAGAAACATGGGAAAGCGGATGCAGCAGGACCAACCGTGACGGGAAAGCTCTATTTCTAATAAAAAAAGGGATGTTTGCCAAACACTTTTTATGACCACATCGTATTGGGCAGAATTACTTACGCGATGCTCAGCAAAGCATGTCTTTCAAATGCACAGTTCGCAGCCATGTTCATGTGCGGGTTTGGTGCTGGGAGCTGCTATAGCGGCCCACTTGGGGACCATCTGAGGGTTTCCTGATCCTGGAGATGGCTCGCGTTTGCACGCAAAATACTAGGAAAGGCTGCAGATTGGTTTCTTGGGAGTGAGATGAGCAGCACCGGGGTGGGTGAGGGAGCGAGGTAAAGCTAGGTGTTTTAGAAGTCGCTATACGAAAGCTGCTAACAAGCTAGCTGGCAACATTCGCACCCACATCGACATGAATGAGCAGGGTTGGGGAGGAGATGAAACTGGTACAGTCTGGTTGGTCGGAAGTTTTTAAAAATAGGGTTGGGCAAGCCGCGCAGAACAGAAGAAATGGGCGCAGTGGCCATGTTCAAGATGAAACGCGGTGTGCTGCGCTGCAAAAATAAAACAGAATGTGGCATGCACCACTCTTGCTGAGTAGCGTTGGCTAAGCAATCGAAACAATAAAAACACGACTCAAATTATGCAAACAATGTGTCGGAAGAGTGTAGCTGTCGTGCTTGCAACACCAGCTACGACGAAAACGTCATTAACAATAGAGTGCTCAGAAACTGTAAATAAAACGTACAGAGTAAGGTCACAGGGGAAGTCCTCATGGGAGATTACAATAGTAGAAAAAGAGGGACTACTAAAGGAATTAACCAAAGAAAAAGAAGCATTTCTAAAAGACAGTTAAAGGAGCCAATTAAAAACATGGGCGGACCATAAAGCCCATAATCTAAGTACAGCAGGTCTCAAAGAGAGAGCTCAAGCGCTGCCTAGACAAAACCTAAAAAAATGGCTTTTGTTTTACAGGACCTGTTGTCTTGAATGCAGTTCCCTTTTGTGGAGCCAAGCCAGCATCTTCGTAATATGCTTACTCCTGCCACTGCTGCATGCATGATGAAAGATGCCTATTTGATGAGGGCTACATATTTAGCCGTCTGTTAGTAACTCTTCAGATGTCTCACAGCAATGCCGGGCTGCTAGGCCGTTTCTTATAGGTAGTGGCGTAAGTCAGGCACGTTAAAAGCATGGGCAGTGTTTAAACTGTTGAAGTATGATGTAGACATAGATGGTCAGTGGACAGAGAATGAAATAATTCCCAACCCCTATTTAGTAAATAGAATAATGAAGCAACTTCAGAACCGTAAAAGATAACATTGAACCTTCCGAATTCTGACTTTGGAACCACAAGTTCACAATGCATTAATCACCATTATATTCAACATATGGTTGATCAACCGTTGCATTAGCTTGTGGTTTGAATGTACGCTTTGTTGCATATTATTAAATATGGATAATTATATGTTTGTTTACATAAAAAATAAGAAAACAAATTTAGAAATTATGTTTTCTGGTGATAAGGTCTTGCCTGCCAGACAGTGCAAGCTGTCTGTTTGTGGGAAAAAAAAACAGTCCGCTTACAGTGGGCTCAAAGCCTGCCTGTTGCTAACCATTATTTGCTTTGTTATTCGTTAGCTTGTGTGGACTTCACTTCTTCTTGTGTCGGTCCCTCCCTTGGAGCATGATTGCATTACTTGTGTCCTGCTGCTCACTTTACATGGGCTACTTTTTACTTTTTGATTAAGCACTCCATGAGAGTGCATGTGTTTTCCAGCTTTCTCCCTCAAGTACTTTTCTTGCTTCCTCCACCATGATCTGTGTTGTTCTCTCTCACCCCTATGCTTCTCCCCTGCTGCCCTCCGTGATGTACTAGCCCTCAAGTACCTCTCCCCACGTTGCTTTCTTGCCTATGTTTCTCCCCCACACCTCCACATTGCTGTCTCTCTTGCCCTTTTGCTTTTCTCCCTGCTCTACTTTGCTCTCCCTCCTTGTTTTCTTCTCCCCATCCGCCTTCCCCTTAGTGTTGCTTCCCCCACTGTTAGAAATGGGGGTCTCTAGTTGGCAATGGCTGGCCACTGTCCAAGTAGGGACCCTTCTTCCTAAGTCAGAGTGAGAGGGCTACCCTCTTTAATACCCCTGCTCAACCCTGTGGTAACGTAGCACGAGCAGGTAGGCTTATCTCAGAGGCAGGGTGTGAAGCATTTATGACCATACACAATAACACAGTGAGGAACACTACAAAGGGACACCACACAAGTAGTTATAAACAATGAGTATCTTTATATAAAGGCAGATTTATCACAAGACCAATAACTGTAAGAGCCACAATACTGTCAAAAATAGGATAGCTGTCAAAGATAGTTCAAAGGTTGCAAGAATAAGGTTCAAATTCCAGGCAGGGGTCTCTGCGCCCCTTTCTCTCATAAGACTGTCAAAAATAGGATGGCTGTTGAAGGACTGTCAAAAAATAGTTCAAAGGTTGCAAAAATAAGGTTCAAATTCAAAGCAGTGGTCTCTGCGACCCTTTCTCTCACAAAGTACCTGGGTTTAGTAGCAAAACCAACAAAATGTCGCAAAGAAGTGGTAGCGATGATTCTCGGCACGCGAGGCCGGCGATGCGTTGAAATCCTTGCCGCAAGGGAGGATGATGCGCCGATCTGCGTGATGCGTGCGGAGACACTGCGACCAACTTCTGCACGCTAGGCCGCCGATGCGATGACTTTCTTGCCGCGAGGGAGAAGTCGATGCAACGATCCTGTTGCGCTGTGCGATTGTGTTGCGATGCGAAGAGATGAGCGCTCCGCGAGGGAGCGACGAAATCCGGTGCGATGCGATGAAAATGGCGGACGCACGGCGTCCGCAAAGCGATGTCTTGAAGCGATGATTTCTTTAGGGGTTGCGAGCACTCGGCGACAGCAGCGCGATGATTTTTCCAGCGCGTCTCAGCTGCAGCGGCTCGCAAAGGGGCGTTAGCGATGGTTCCGTGTTGCGAGCACCCAGCGGCAGCAGCGCGATGATTTTTCCAGCGCTCTCGGCTGCAGCGGCTCGCAAACGTGCGTTAGCGACGATTTCCAGCACTCTTTTCTCTGAAGCAAAACTAGAGGCCCTGGAACTCACAGGAGCCTCATCAGCAGATAGCAATCCTCGCAGGGAGGAAGCAGGAGGTTGGTGGTGGAGTCAGATGTGCCTGAGACTCCAGCAGGAGGCTAGCTCTTTTCCTAGCCCTTGGGTAATTGCTGTAACAAAAATAAAAGTTCTCTCAAAAGTTCCTTTTCCTCTTCTTCAAGGTCCAGTGGTCACTGCTGCAGGCCAGTGCAAGAAACAACACACCAGCACAGGGACAGTCACTTCCTGCAGATTCCTCCAGTGGCACGGACAGAGTTTCCTCTCCAGATCCAAAAGCAATACAAATTGTAGGGGTTTGAGCACAGATATTTATACCCCAAAAGTCTTTGTTCTCAGAAGCTACAAGTCACTGAACCTAGCCAGAACCAGTTCTGCTCAGGCCTGGAGCACTTTGTTTACCAGGTTGCATTCTTCCTTTCAGAAAGAGGGGGTCTGCTAGCAGACACACAGTAGGAGGTGGAGCCAGCATTCACCTTGCCAGGCACAGCCCTATTCAGGTCAAGGAGCCACCCCTCCCCACACTCTAAATGCAGATCTCTCTATTCAACCCAGGTCTGACTCAGCCTGCCCTGCCCCTCTAAAACCAGACAGCCAATACACATAACAGCAGAGCACACTGGAAGGCTTAGGCAAGAAAATACCTACTTTCTAAAAGTGGTATTTTCAAACACAGAATATAAAAATAAACTTCACTAAAAGATGTATTTTAATATCCTGAGCTCAGGCATACTAAATTCGTTTTTCTACCATGTTCCTGGGGTCAGTTAGGACTATAGAATGTAATAGCCAAACTGCCCATTCTAGCCTATGAGGAACAGGTAGCCTTACAGTAGTGAAAAACGAAATGGGGCATAATTCACTACCAGGACATGCTACACACACCAAGGCATGTCCTACCTTACACATACAATGCACCCTACCATAGGGGTGATTTACAAGATGCCAAGGGAAGGTTCAGGGGCTGGGAAGTGGGTGCACTTCACAGCCAAGATGGCAGTTCTGGACTGCACACAGACACTGCAGTGGCAGGTCTGAGACACACTTTACAAGCTGCTTCTGTGGGTGGCACACATCAGTGCTGCAGGCCCACCAGCAGCATTTGGTTTACCAGCCCTGGGCACACACAGGCCACACTACTAGGGACTAACAGGTAAACCAAATAAGCCAATCAGGGATATACCAATTCACATAGACATATTTACAAAGGGAGAGCATATGCACTTTAGCACTGAACAGCAGTGGTAAAGTGCCCAGAGTCATAAAACCAACAGAAACAGGTCAGCAAAAATACAGGAGGCAGGCAAAAAGTTTAGGGGTGACCCTTCAAAAAGGGCCATTTCCAACACCCACCAACCCCGTGTTGCTTCTACCCCATGTTGTTTCTGCCACCCCACATGTGTTGCCTCAGCCCCCCACCTGTGGTGCTTCAGCCCCCCAACTGTGGTGCCTCAGCCCCCCAACTGTGGTGCCTCAGCCCCCCAACTGTGGTGCCTCAGCCCCCACCTGTGTTGCCTCAGCCCCCCACCTGTGTTGCCTCAGCCCCCCCACCTGTGTTGCCTCAGCCTCCCCACCTGTGTTGCCTCAGCCCCCCCACCTGTGTTGCCTCAGCCCCCCTACCTGTGTTGCCTCAGCCCCCCTACCTGTGTTGCCTCAGCCCCCCACCTGTGTTGCCTCAGCCCCCCACCTGTGTTGCCTCAGCCCCCCACCTGTGTTGTCTCAGCCCCCCACCTGTGTTGCCTCAGCCCCCCCACCTGTGTCCCCCACCTGTGTTGCCTCAGCCCCCCACCTGTGTTGCCTCAGCCCCCCACCTGTGTTGCCTCAGCCCCCCACCTGTGTTGCCTCAGCCCCCACCTGTGTTGCCTCAGCCCCCACCTGTGTTGCCTCAGCCCCCACCTGTGTCGCCTCAGCCCCCACCTGTGTCGCCTCAACCCCCACCTGTGTCGCCTCAACCCCCCACCTGTGTCGCCTCAACCCCCACCCGTGTCGCCTCAGCCCCCCACCCGTGTCGCCTCAGCCCCCCACCCGTGTCGCCTCAGCCCGACACCCGTGTCGCCTCAGCCCCGACACCCGTGTCGCTTCAGCCCCCCGACACCCGTGTCGCCTCAGCCCCCCTACCCGTGTCGCCTCAGCCCCCCCTACCCGTGTCGCCTCAGCCCACCCTACCCGTGTCGCCTCAGCCCACCCTACCCGTGTCGCCTCAGCCCCCCTACCCGTGTCGCCTCAGCCCACCCTACCCGTGTCGCCTCAGCCCCCCTACTCGTGTCGCCTCAGCCCACCCTACCCGTGTCGCCTCAGCCCACCCTACCCGTGTCGCCTCAGCCCCCTACCCGTGTCGCCTCAGCCCCCCTACTCGTGTCGCCTCAGCCCCCCTCCTACCCGTGTCGCCTCAGCCCCCCTCCTACCCGTGTCGCCTCAGCCCCCCTCCTACCCGTGTCGCCTCAGCCCCCCTCCTACCCGTGTCGCCTCAGCCCCCCCTACCCGTGTCGCCTCAGCCCCCCCCACCCGTGTCGCCTCAGCCCCCCCCTACCCGTGTCGCCTCGGCCCCCCCTTTTGTGTCGCCTCGGCGCCCCCACCTGTGTTGCCGCAGCCCACTCCAAAGCCCTCCAATGTTGCCTCACCCACTTGTGGGTGGCAGTTCCTGGAAATGGAAAGAAATACTCAGGGATCAAAAAAATTAGGGCAGAGAGGGGATGGAGTCACAAAGGGCCAGTCTGGCTGTCTACTTATACTTTTGTTTTTAAACTCTTCCACTAAGAAGCTGGCTACAAGGACAAATGTGTGACACTACATCTGTTCTGGCTTACTTAATTGTTCACAGACAGGCTGCATTTTAAAATATCTTATAGAGTTAAATTTACCTGCTGTCTAGATCTTTGTGTGGCCATCAATTTTCAGGGATAATAACATTAAGATCATTCTGGTGGTTAATGCACTTGCAGGAGAGTTTAGTGTTTTGGCTAGTCAAAGTTTTGATTCATCCTTATGTAGCTAGAGGATTATTGTGCCTGCTGCAAAGCAGAATAGGTAACATGGAGATCGTAGATTTCTTTTTTATGTTGATAGCTTAGTAAGTTACTGCTTTGATCACAGACACTTGTAGTTCATAAGTTACAATCCTTCTAATATAGCAAATTTCGCTGTGTACCTGAAAGGCTTGGGTTTAGAACCTTACTGGCTTTTTCAAGTTAGTTATTTTAAAGTTGCTTCTAGGGTTCCTTTGGGTAATAATAAAATCTTATTTGTACAGACAACCCCAACCACTGCGTTCCATTTAAATATTGACTTTGTGTTTCTCCAGCCATAGCACTCTTAACATGTAATGCCTGCCAGTATGAGTGATATAAATCTGGCATTCTTGCAGTACGTGCATATCTCTTATATACAAGGGTTGAACAAAGTGAAAAACCTTTCTCCAAAACATGGGTTTTCTTAACCACTTGTGAAGTGATAGCAAGCTGAGAGCACCCGTTTCGCTCCATTGCATTGGCAGCTAGATGTTAGGCTCGATGTAATTCCCAGCCAGGATGAAACACCAACAAAAGAAGGGCTGACGGTCCTTTAAGTGAGGCTGATGTGTTGAAAATAAGAAACCAGAAGCCACCCTCACTCTCTGCAGGTTGCTTCTATGAGCAGAAACCAGACACTGTGCTGGTACTCCTGAAGGTATCCCGGTGTTGGCAAATTACACCAAAACAAGTTCTGCATATTTTACTGGTGCTGGTGGTGATGACTGGATTTTGTGTTGGAAATAAGAAACTAGAGATCACCCTCAGCCCCTGCAGGTTGGTTCAATGAACGGGAAGCAAACAATGTGTGGGTACTGCTGAATGTGTCCTGTGTCAACAATTTACACTGGGACTAATTCTGCATATTTCATAGGGGCTGGACCAGATACACCATCTGGCTAAATAATAACAGCTGGATCCCATATCTAACTGGATTCCTCTCCTCTCCTGCACTGTGTGGTGGCAAAAATGTGTAATCCTACCAAAACAAGCATTGGCAAAATCAATAGGACCTGACTGTTTTAGGTGAATGTCTTCTATGTTATAATGGCTGTACATTGTGAGTTGTGTGTCAATACCCAAACAGCAAACATACAGGTTTTCATAAAAGCTCAGACAGTATATGTAGATGAAAATACATATATAGACAACACCTATAAAAGCATACATGCTGGGAGTAAACACGGCCAAATATGCAGACACGTGGATGATATAACATAAGTAACTCAGGTCTGAGAGTCTGACAATATTCAGCCGCAGAAGCATTGGCCCTGACAGCAAAGCTATCTACTACCTTACAGGTTTAAACCTCCAACACAAAGCAGTCTTCTGGTTTTATAGACCTTTCAGGTGTCAGATAACAGAGTTACACCCACGGACCCTCAAACTAACACTTTTACGCCCCACATAGCAGAGTCAAACTTTAGGCAGAACAAGATGCACATGTCTATCCCAGTGTGAGTGGATATGTAAGCATGTTGGTGGCTGTGTATTGTGGTGAGTGGATGAGTTATATTGTGGGGTGCGAGAGTAGCATTACAAATGAGAGGGGTGTGTGTATAAGAGCGATGGGGAATGAATGGTTTGAGCATTTGATTTTGTTACTTGTGGGTGATGTGATTATGTTGGTGAGTGGAGTGGAGTTGCTGAATTGGGAGTACCTGAATGAAGATCAGTAGAATCAACCAGCAGCTCCTGAATATGGGTTGACCACAAGTGGTTGAGGAGGACAATTCTCTTGACTCTTTTTTTTTTTTTTTTCCTTTATTTTTTTTTAGATCAAGCCTAGGCAATTTGCATGTGCTGGCTGCAAGACCTGTTGTAAGAACAAAACAACTTTTGTCCCGCCTGCTGCTTACGATAGGTTGAGTCCACTGTCGCTCTTTTGTGCTGGCTCCTTGCTGCCTCCTCTAAGTGGTTGACGCAGCTGACACGTCCCTTCCGTTGAAGGCTGAGGAGCACCGGCCAAGTACAGTTTCCTTACGCGTTAAGGGTTTATGTGTTGTTTGGGAGAACTCTTTTTCCTCTGCTGCCCTTTCATGCTCTAGAAGCCGAGCTTGCGTCTTGTGCTGCCCTCCCCCACCATCACCTCCCGTTGCTGCTTGTTAAGTCTCTCAGCATACCCGTCGCTGCCTTGTCTTGCTCCCTGACCCTTTCTTCTCGCTCTCACCCTCCACCAAGCAGGACGCATGCAATTATTTATTGTTTTTAAAGTGCCCAGCAGCGCTAAATGTTTACAGAATCGTTAGCTTTAACCGGAGAGCTCTGTATTAATATTACCAAGTGCGAAGGCATGGTGACTGCAATCTATTTTATTTATTTATTAAGGCAAAGGGTTGGAGATGCGCCATGCTTGCCATGACAAGTGCCTGACCGAAAAATGGCCGCCTACTTGGACATGTCACGTAAACTGGACTTTTTTTTCTAATTGCAAAATATGCAAAGAGACAGAGGCAGATTCAAAATTGACGGGCGATGTTGTCACGACGATCATGGAACTAGTGAAAGTTAGAATGAAAACTGTAATTATGCACTGCTATAATGAAGATGTTCACTACAAACGTCTTAATTGTCTCAGTGCATAATTACAGTTTTATTTTCTCATAACTTTCACTGGTTCTATGATCGTGACAACATTGCAGCCTGCAGGCTGCATGGGGTGCAGATCCGGTTACACATTGCTTCTCTTTGGTGAAAAAGTGGGGGCGGGGTGAGGAGGGTAGAGGGGTGACTGCAGCTGCTTATGGGTGAAGCTCTCCTTATGATGGTGTACAGTCTGCTGCAAATTCGATGTCTGGGCATTTATTAGCCCTTAAATTAATTTAGGTGTGCCTGGAACACAGGTAACACCACAAAGTTAAAATGATTGACATTTCAGACCCTTTAAGTGGCATACTAACATTCCCTATTAAAAAGGCTTCCAGCAGTGCCATGATGGAGACCGAGTCAAAATTCACAAAGGCTTTTGCGGGTTCCATCGTTAAGACTGTGCTGCTTGAGGATTTACTTAAGGAGAAATGCAAAGTATCTTTTTCTGGTTACTGGCTACTTCGGCAATTACAAGACTGTGGAGGGGAAAGGAATTTAGATAAACACTCGAAGGTGTAACATCTGCCCCTCCTAATGCTCATAGACTTGCGGGCATCCGCACTTAAACCATCACTCGGTGAGACGTTTCTCCCCTGCCCATGCACTCCATCGATTATATTTATTTCTGTTTTACAAACCATACTCCCAATGATCAAGTACAAATCGTCAGAATGCCACGGACACACCTACTTGATGCCTGGCATTATCAGGAAACTGGCAGACAATGCACATGAACCCACAGCTGACCACATCGGTCAGAGACGGTTAAGCTTGGTCAATTTTACTCAGCCCCTAAACCTCTGCTGTGTGGTGTTCCTCAGGGCTCCTCCCTGAGCCCTACTCTTTTTAATATCTATGTCGCTCCTCTTGCGAAGGTTGTGAGATCTTTTGGGTTGGGGGTGTTGTCCTATGCGGATGACACTCAGATAATGGGGTCTATTTCGCATAGTATAAAGGATTCGGCCCTCAATTTTAGGAACTGTATGCAGGCAGTTTCCTCCTGGATGGTGGAAAATTTTCTGAAATTAAATGGAGAGAAGACGGAGGTCTTGATCTTTGGGAGTAAACAGGAAATCTGGTCCAGTGACTGGTGGCCGGACGCGCTTGGCGTGTGTCCCTCCCCAGTTTCCCATGGTAAAAACCTTGGGGTTATCGTGGATAATTCACTTTCCCTAAGTTTACAGGTTAGTAGGACAGTTTCCACGTGTTTTGGGATCATCAGGCTCCTACTGAAAATCTCCCATTTTCTCTCTTTCGATGCTCGCAAGCAGGCCGTCATTGCCCTGGTAACGTCCAGATTGGACTATTGTAATGCCCTTTATTTGGGCATTAATAAAGGCCTAGTGCGACGTCTGCAGATGGTGCAGAACGCCGCAGCTAGGCTGGTGATGAATCTACCTAAATATCATTCAGTCACAGCCTCTATTAGGTTGTTGCACTGGCTGCCGGTGGACCGCAGGATCCTCTTTAAGACCTTGTGTATGACTCACGATGCCTATAATGGGTCAGGTCCTGAGGCGATTAAGGCTATTGTCCATCGCTATGTTCCTAGCAGACGGCTCCGGTCTGCAGATAAAAACCTGCTTATTGTACCGAGATTCAAGAAGGTTACATGGGGAGGTAGAGCTTTTTCCACTGCTGCTGCTAAACTGTGGAACTCCCTCCCAGAACAGCTCTCTAGCCAGGTTTCCCATTCCCTTTTTCGCAGGGCCTTAAAGACCTGGCTTTTCTCACTGACCTCGGTATGAGCATGTCTCTTTGTTCTGCACCCTTATGTCCGCTTATAGCGCCTTGACGCCCTTGGGCTTAGTTCGCGCTGTACAAATCTCATATTCATTCATTCATTCATTCATTCTTTGCAGTCAAAAGGCGCTGTGCAGTGATTGTACAGCACGCTAACAATGTATATTTTAACAATCAAACACGTTGCGAGAATCTCAGCCAAAGCCTGCTTAAAGATAGGGAGAAAGGTGATAAACTATAATTCCTTCAGTTGGTAATCCACAGCTCTTAAGTTCTGAAGGCAGCTTGCAGGGCAAAGGAAGAGGAAACTTGGGATTCACACACACGGGCTCTGGGCACAACATTTTGTCTGTTTTTAGTTTTAAATACGGGGTGTTGATATGGACAGAGCAAATATTTCCATCGAACTCAAAAAGATGGAAACGACCAGTGTAAACACTCCATGCATCTGAAAAGAAACAGCGATTTGTCATCAAAGAATATATTACATTTTAAAACATTTTGACTGTCATATCCCTGCGAAAAAGAAAGTCCTGTAGTTCCGGACTCTTTTCGCTTCCACTGCATTGTATGTATGTCTTGTAGATCTGAATCAACTTGTTTTAAAACAGAACATTTCCAAAACATTACGCACTCTTGGCAGTGTTTTTGTTTGTTCCTAAATAATATGTTAACATCACCCTATTGTTGCCTTCTCCTTTGTTTAGTGCCCACTGTGTCTTGGAAAGCAAGTTCACAAAAGGCCAAAATGCGCTATTATGTTAATTTAAAATGTGGGCATTCTGACAAATGCACACACAATTTCAAACACGCCTGTCTGAGTTACAGCTGTAAAATGTGTATGTGTTTTGGAACATTGTAAGATTCATTCTCGCATAAGCATTTCTCTGCACATATTAGCAGTAGAATGTTGTAACAGGTCCCATTATTGTGATTTACTTTCCACCTCCCCTCCCTCGTAACCTATTTACCATTTTCTGGTTCTATACAGTGACTAGAAGGAGTGCACATACTTAATATGCAATTAAGTCAACATATTGAAATCACCATCATCAGTGCACATGCATCAATTCTGAGCCAGTTGCTGACCTCAGCTGACGCTGCCACCAATCTAACGTAGATGAAGGCTGTAAGAACATTATGAAACCTTGAATAGTATTTCTCAAAATGTCAGAAGTGTGTGCCACCACTATGGCTTACGAGTCGGAGAATATGAAAAAGTATATTTTCGTAAAGTATCATACTCGTTGGTGTGGCGGCTGAAGACGTGCGTGGAGATATAAATAGCTACTCCCTACTTATGATTATGGACGTGACAGGAGAGGTAAGCTCACATTATGAACTGTGCATATTGATGTATGTGAGAAGTTGGCCTGGCATATGCTGTCCACTAATTATAGTGGGCACCTTGCACCAGTCCAAACAACCCCTTATTGGAGATAGGTTAAAGACAACCTTATTGAAAGCTATCCTAGTGGTAGCTATGGAGAGCAGCCTTCAGGCTAAGTCTTGAAGGAATGTAAAGCAGCTTGTTTTACCAGTCTATAATCTCTTGAGCGATCAAATGAAAGAGCACCACACCAGGTATATATTCAAAATATATGTATTTATTGCTAAACACACCCCTCTAGTTTCTTTATGAGGCTAGAGTTCAAGTACATAAGTTATAAGTTATCAAATCACAGTAATAGCACAAATACACGTTTGGGCCCTAGGGCGTACTCAAACCATATACCAATAAAGTGGTATGCGAACCACGACTGAACTAGACACTAGGCCTAGAGCCTCTAGAAGTGCTTGGACCACAAGGAACCACCCAAGGTAGTGACACAGGGGACCTACGGGAGACGCGTGCAGTGTAAATACACAACCGCGATACGCCGTTGACTTCTATGGAGAAAGTCGGGATCGGGAAATTATAGAAAAGGGACACTTAAAAGAGGACTAGGACAAAACCCTTTGAGATCTAGGACTTTGAAGAGTCTCTACCCACGAGAGCACCGGAGTACTCGTGTTACCTCACCCAGGGAAGCCGGGTGCATTGGTGCCTTTCGGGGTCTGGTTTCGTCGTCGATTCGAATGGCGATCTGCTGCAAAGTGCTGCTGGCGGCCAAGAGAAAAGTGTCCGGGTGGATCCAAGAGTGGATCGGAGTTCAGAAGAACCTGAAAGCAGAGGGGACAGAGTCTGGGTCACTAGCCAGTGACCAGGAAGGCGATGGACAGATGCCCACCGATGTCGAGTGCTTCAGGTGCGTTGACGGTCGCTCTTGACTCTTCAGCCACGAGGTCCAGGAGGCGTTGTCGGCGACCAGGAGCAGGATTCGGGCTGGTACACGATGTCTGTCGAGTGCTGAGGTGTCGGCGACCGGATTGGACCCAACAAGCCTTGGCAACGGCAAGTCTTGGTGAAGATGTAGATCGTCGATGGTGCAGACCAGCAAGGTCTGTGGAACTCACCCAGCGAGGGTAAGTGAGGGCAGGCCTGGAGCAACCAGGATGCCAAGTTAGAAAAGGATTGGCCTTCGTTAAGGGCTACTAGCCAACGGGCTAGCAACCGCGAAGGAGCCTCGTGACGCCGCACGTGGAGCTGGCTTACAGGACACTCGTGGAGTGGGGGCCAGTGATCTTCGGTGCAGGTGGTGCTGGAGGCTAGGGCTACTCGGAGCCCAAAGCACGACTTCTTGGGAGACCCAGAAGACGATGCACTTGCAAATGTGCTCGGTGTCCAGGGGTCACGGTCTCAAGTCACCCACGATAGCCACGGGCCTCAGCTTTGCTGGGGACTCAGGGTAGCCTCGGGGAAGTCTGAGAATCCACCTCTGGTGATGCGATGACTTCGGCGTCCGACAGGAGCTTCAGAAATGCGAACCGGACAGATGCTTCTTTGGTGCCTGCCAAGCAGGGGAGTCACTCCTTGACCCCAAGGGAGATTCTTCTGTCCTCTAATCGTGAGTAGAGCGTCGAAGGTCCAGGATTCAGTTTCAGAGTTTCGTCCAGGGATAATCTAAAGTCCTAAGGACTGGGTTCCTACCTTTATTCTAAAAATAGGGGTTGGACTACTCTGTGGCCCCACCTATGGGTGGGTCAGGGCAGAGGGGTGGCTACACCCCTTTCCCTTTGTCCAGTTCGCGCCAAAGCAGGGGCTGCAAGCCCCTGATCCGGTTTGAACTGGGTATGCACAGGGACACCAAATGTGCCCCCAGTGCAGGACTTCAAAGCACCCGAAAGTGCTCCCGCCCAGCCCCAATACACATTATCCTGTCTTGGGAGGTGGTCACACCTCCCTGGGACAGGAAACCTATTGTCCAGGCCTCCCCTGCCGGAGTTTCGTCCAGCAGCAGGAGGCCAGACTCGTGTCTGTGGCAGCAGCATCCATTTTGTGATGCCAGGGCTCTGGAAAGAAGTTACCGGACTCGTCAGAGTTAACATGTCTTTCCCTCTAGAAGGGTGGAATGCTACCCCCGCCGCCAGGATTGGCGGGGGTAGTATTCCAAGATGTTTGACACCAAACACGACATGTTTAGGTGCAGCCATTCCAAAGTTAGCATTTTACCGCGAGGATATAATGCGCTTAAGAGTATATGGTCAGGCTGCACTACAAACAGCATCAGAGATGGTCTCCGAACGCTGCAGAGGGGCCCTGCTCATGCAGGGGCACCCTCTCACATAGGAACCATGCACTCTGCCTTTAGGATTGATAAGGCCTGCCTTAGGAGTGACTTATAGGTTTCTATGTGTGTATGTATTTCGTGATATAGGTAACCTACATCACAGTAAGGGGTGCATGCACCACCTTACCCAGGCTGCAGTAGCAGACCTGTGGTGTCAGTTTGGATGGCCTTCCAGGGTGGCATAATACATGCTGCAGCCCCTGGCAGGCCTCTGAGGTACCTATGCCCTTGGTACATAGTATACCATATACTAGGGACTTATAAGGGCACTCCAGATCCCAATCAGTGATGTGCCTAAGGCACATGGAAACCATTTTAGAGAGGAAGCAGCTAGGCTGGGGTTCTGATTAGCAGGGCCCCAGCCAGACTAATGTCGAAAAACAGTGAAGCATCAGCAAAAAGTGGGGGTACCCATTTGAAGCAGATCCTACTCTCCTACAATGTACATGTTGGGGAAAATTATAGTGCAAATTATCATTTAAATGGTTCAGAGAATACATACCATGTTATTATATATGCCTCTAGCTTTACAAAAGGTACTCTGTTAAGTTAATTTCCTCAACGATTATTTTAGATCCATACGAAAAAGAAAACACACAAGCCAACACATCTTTCCCAGCATTGTTGTGGCTTTTTCGTGGCTTCATCCAAGCTAAAGTGTTCATCTGTGCTGTGTGGGACACGGTCATTTTAATATATTTTGCTGCAATGTACTTCCTTTAATTTGATGTGTAATATTACAGTTGACAACTCGTAGGCTATTTAGTATAGAGACCTGTGGCAGGTGTTGTCGTGTATTAACAACTGCACACAGTAGCATATCACCATGCCAGGACAGACAACATATGGTATGTCATTTCTATGCTTTGCTCTACTTCCAACATGTGCTAAATGTACTGGACTGCTTACATATATTGCAGTCAGCGATATATAAGGCGTCTACAATGGCAAGGTACACTTGCCTAAGCCTGACGTTTACCCTGGTGCAGCATATGATGGCAAATCTTCTCCCAGTCAGGGACTGCTGTACATTCACAGGTTGGAGACTATGATGAAATGTCTATTTGTTAAGTAGCAGCACAAACATCTGTGCTTGTGAAATGTGCATCACCCTACTCGCGGTATAAGGAGGCACACGTGTGACAACCCCCCAAGGTTGAAAACACAGGGCTGTCTGTTCAGGTCAAAATATAGACCCATATTTGTAAGGTGATGCCATTCACCGATCCCTGTATTTTATATGCATGTTACAGTGTCCAGTCAGTCAGTAATAACTTTTATCGGCCAAGGTTAGCCATAAAAATATACACGCAGATTTTAAAAGTCTGAATAAAACACACAGAGCATCCAGCAAACAGTGTAAAATCATACAAAAAATTGGGGATACAATATAATCTTGTATCACAAAATTAAACTACTGCTAAAACCCTGGCAATAATGCCGCATTTGGCCGCTATATTATATGCAGGTCATTAATGGGGACGTAAAACACTGCCCTCATCCAGGAAGCTAGCCTTCCATAGATTTCCTGCGTCTCACTGCTGTTTTAAAAAACAAACTAGCCCTAAAACAAACGTCTGGCTGATTTTGAAGCTGAAAGTATAATAATGCTTCCCTACTTTTTCGGTGCCCTGAAGATTTTAATATGGGTTTAAGAAGGAGCCGAAAGAAAGGGTTAAAAATGTTACAAAAAGCATACATGCATCAAAGTTTGGTTTGACAAACCCATCACATGGGCAGCATGGGTCTGATGCTCCCAAAGAGCTGGAATCCTCCCAAAAACACAAAAGCCGCCACACTGTTCCAGCCCTAAAACGAACGAGGAGCGACCTCGCCCACTGTGCAAGATCTAGAGTCTGGTACAGTACGGGGTCAGCAGGTGCTAAAAACCTATAGTTCTCTATCACAGAGCTTTTACTCAATTTACACAGCCTCTTCGATTGGCAATGCTCCCAAAAAAGAAGCATGACCATCAGGTTATCGTACCTTTTTAAACTGGAGGGATCAGTAAACATGGCAGACAAACCCATTGCATTTAAAGTTTTGAAGCTATAGCCTAGCCACGGAGTTGAGAGTTCCTTTTCCAGACTGAGACAGTTAATGATAACATCTCTGTCTAAACTGGCCTCCGGTTTGGTCCATACATTAACCCATAGCTGTAGTGGGGCCAGATTTACTTTATCTGAGATATACTGTAAGGTAAGCTCAGAATGCTTGATAGAATGTGAGCTAGAGGGGGAAAGATGAAGAAACCGCAAGCAAATTTGATTTTCCTGAGCTTGGAGGTAGCTAAAGTTGTGATGTCCCCAAAACCCTGCTTCATACTGAGCGGTGGAAACACACTGGATGTTATATATGTTTAAAAGGGGAAAATTAGCTCTTTCCCTATGTACCCAGGGAGATTGAATACTGCACTAGCCGCCCTACTGAGCTTCAGGCGTGAACTATTTAGCTGGGGTTGCCAAGATCCCATAGAGCTAACGGTGATCCCTAAATAGATGAAGTAACTCCCGCTACCAAACAAATGACCATTTATTATAAGTTTGTGTGTATTTTTCCTACCTGGCTCACATGCCATAATATGTGACTTCCCAAAATGTGTCCCCAAATCTAGACTGCTCATAAAAGAAAGAAAGCGCTCAACTGGTTTCCAAAGTGCTTTTGGGGGTCTGTGCTAATAATGCCTCATCGTCTGTATATAATAAGGCACGTGCATGTTATTGAGCAGTCTTAGGAATATCATGAGAGACATTGATCAAAGAGGGGTACCGTCCACTTATATAAGGGTACATTTTTGCCCATTACTTTTTAATATATATATATATATATATATATTTATTAAAAAGTAATGGGCAAAAATGTACCCTTGCTGCACCCCTCGAGCAAGAGGGAAAAAATCGGACGTTTCACCTGCCGGGCCAAAACGCAGCTAGATTTTCTTGCAAACGTACAAAAAGTTAATGCCGTCTCTACCCTAAAATCCAATACCATTAGCAACAACTTGGTTCTGTTAACATTGTCAAAGGCTGTTGGCAGATCCATAAAGGCCAGGTACGTAGGGCAGCGCTTGGCAACGGTGTACTTGCCAACGATCAAATTCAAGCACTGGTCCAATGTACCCAGTCCAGGGCAAAACCAAATTGAAAAGGGCATAGGATGTTATCATCTCTCGCCCAGACTGTAAGCCGATACCACCCTACCAATTAATTTTACTGTGCATTCGATGAGAGATATGGGATGATAACATTTAGGCAACGTACTGTCCCCTTTTTTTGAAGAGAAGTACAATGGTAGATAAGGCTAATTAACGAGGATTGTTAATGCTCATGGGATTATTAAATAAATTTGTGATCAGAGGTCCCCACAGGTCGATATTGCACTTGATGAGATCCATCGGTTCCCCATCTAGCCCTGGGGCTTTGACACCTGGGCTCTGCCGAAAAGCGTCCATCACTTCCTGTAATGATACGGAAAATGTTGCCGAGTGAGATCATCTACCTTGCAACATTTCCCCCAGACTCTCCTCTTCCTCCAGATGATAAATTGCACTAAGAGAGCGAAACCCACTCAGGGCCCAAAATATTACAGCTCAGGAGTGGGTTTTCTGGGGCATCCCTAGGTCTAATCTTCTTGACCGCGCCCCAGAACACCGTGCTGTTTTTAGATAACACAGCATGTACCAGGAGTTCCCAGTCCCTTTTGTGGAGTGCATACTTCCTGCCCTTCAAGGTGTTTTTATATTGCTTACGGGTTTTGTGAACCTCGTCCCGATCTTTTGGGCTGGCTACAAGAGCCTTCCTTAAACTACGGTTGGCTGTGGAGCAGAGTGTACGGAACCACTGAGGGCCCTCCTGCTTAGGCCTGATAGGTTTCAGCAGTGAGTGTCTGATACCCTGGCTTAAGTTTTCGTAGTAGGCTAAATTAGCGTCCCCACATGTAGCTGACAGACAATTCAAACAAGACCCAAGCTGTGTCTTTACTAGTGTAGCAAGGGGATTCTTTGGTTCCTTTAAGTGCCAGATGAGCCTAAGGTCATTGTTTGAGTGTTGGGTAACCGAGATTATGTCGGCGGGAAATTTGATCCTGCTCAACAGGAGGTATCCCGTTGCTAGACGAGCATTGGGGTCCCCCATTCTGGCTCCACGACCACCGCCCTTGAGAACCAAACTGAGAGGTTCCTCAGTTTGGTTCTCAAACATATACCCGATGACTGAGGCCCTCCCGTGTCCTCTAAATTTAGGCTTTGATTGGCCCATCTCCTCTGAATAGATCAACAAGGTCAACCAGATCATGTGCAGCTATGTGGCTATCTAGCTCCTCTTCTTTGCTGTCACATTGCCCCCTGGGTGATGAGTTATGTTTTGGCCCCCCCTTACCTTAGGGTAAGTTGCCAATTTAGCATTAAAGTCCCTACACAGAAAATAATATGGCTGGGCCATTGTAAATTGCTGCTTTTCATTGGTTAATATGGCACTAGTCCCTCCTTTTTAGGTCAAGCCTGGGCAGCGCATGCGCTGCTCTGCGAGGCATGCTGTATTCAAGAATGGATTTGAAGCCCCACCCACTCTCTGCACATATTTTTCATTGGCTTGTGTCATTGTCCTTTGTAAATGCTGGCTTCTGATTCGTTAATAGGCTTGTTAGTCGCTCCTTAGTCCCGCCTTGTCTTCATTTGTAACATCTCCTGAGGACTGGCCCTTTTAATTCTGTCTTATATCTGTAAGCACTATTTGCTTTAATGAGTTTCTCCTACTTCAGGCACAACATGCTTTCCTGCAACATTCAGCATGCCATGCACGCTTTCACTTTCCAAGCAGCTCGGGACACTGGTGGCCGCTACTTTGAAATGGAATAGGTCTTTCATTTACAAGAGTTAGTGCTATGGCATTATAAATGACAATGCCTTTTATTTATGTGATAATTATCAAAACCGATAAAAGGAATTGTCATCTCGAATGCCAATAGCTTAAACTCTCGCAAATGCGAGACCCATTGCATTGCAAATGCTTGTTTTCTTTTGTAACCTGTGAAACACACAAAAAAGGCCTCGGGTCCGGGGTCACACACAGTGGATGGTGTGTGAAACAGACTATGCTAAGAGGAGAGAGGGGGGAGTCCCTTTTCAGGACGGTTTCCCTCACACACCAGAGGTGTCATGCTTCATCATAGGGATACCTCCTCGCGTCACGAACCTAGTCATGACGCGGGCTACAACCCCCTCACTGTGAGGGAGGAGCTCAGGGATGTTTTTGGGTATAGAGAGGGGTCATAAAACCCAATGTGAGCGTGGAGTGTGGCGGAGGGGGTGCAGTACTGAATTGACAGTGAATAAAACTAGCTACGAGGTTAGCCTCACACAATTTATTATTGCTACCTGGTGCTAGGGTTAAAAACAGAAAGTGTGTAGTGCAACTGCCGACATTAGAGGCTGAGGCACTGGAGAGTGATCGAAATGTTTCAGCCTTCTGACCTATACAAGTGTCATGACTTTCTTCAGGATCTCATGGGTAAGCTACTGCTACGTTGGTGAAAAAAGTGATTGAAAGTAAATGGATAAGTGTATGTTTTAAAGATACTTAAACCAGTGATCCGGCAGTATCACCGGTAAACCTGTGATAAAACATAAATAACATACCGCGCTGTTAAACAATTTCATAGGTTATAACATAGTCGGACCGTACTCTCATGAGTCCACATAACAGATGCATACAGTGAGTGCAAACGTGTCAAAAAGTCATGCAGCAGAATTAGTGTAGTGACTGCCTCCGGCTAGGTTTTGTCTCACTCACCTGCAAATGTCAGGTATACTACTGCATCTGTCCCTGGCTGGTTGCCATAGGTACAAAACGCCAGACCAACCTAGTGAGAAGAGGATGTGTCATTAGAAACCGAAGAAAAAGTGCCCAGTTTATTTAAAAACAAGCGTTCAGAGAACAAATAATCAGAGGGTCAATAGAACTAACCAAGCTAGTTTGCAATACGAGAGATAAATCGGCTAAGCATGATTATGTTGATGCTATCTGAGGATTCATATCTGCACTTAAAAAGAGAGTGATATTGTATGTCAGCAATAAGGTCACCTATGCAGAGGCTAGAAGTGTCCACTGAAGAAAACACCTGGCTACCCTGGTAAGCGGTAGCAATCGTAGGGCTGTGCCCCAAAAGGACATAGCTATGTCGCGTACCCAGGAGAACCGCAAAAATTAACCGCAAAAATAAGGCGCCGCACTGGGCTGAGCGTGGAATCTGGCGGCTCATTATATACAATGAATTGGGGCTCCCAAAGGGTAAAAGGACTATGGCTGTGCCAGGCAGGGTGGCAAGCTGGGTGGAAACCTATGCTGAGCGGCACGCTAAAAAAAACAAATCAAGGCTGTCGAATACTCAGTCTGGGGGCCGGTAAGCTCGTGGGCAAGCAGCATAGCCAACGGTGTGGACAGGTACTGCGCCTCACAGGCAGGGGCGGCAGGGGCGGCAGGGCCGGGGCGTGAATAGCAAGTGCCACCGAGCTGTCTGCTCGACGTGGCGGATGGCAGTGCAGTGCCGGTCGAAATACAGCAGATGGCCCAAAGCCGGCTCAAACAAAAGGGAAACTGCCGCGGTCTGCTGCACCGCGTGTGGCTAGGTCAGGTGCCAGGGAGTGCTGCCCTAAACCGTAGGAATGAGTGGTCAGCGTGGGTGCCAGGAATGAAAGATGGCCCGGGCCTCAGGAGGGCGTAAGAGGGCTGAGCGTGGGAGCAGTTTGATGGAGGGCGTAGTGACCCTGGATATAGAAAATCATAGACACAAGGGTGTGTCGGAGCACTTACCGCTCTGTTGTAGCGTCGGAGACGCGGCGTCTGTCCAAAGGACAGGGGCGGACGTAGCTACACAGAACTGTTTAAATATCCGGTGGAGGTCATGACCCTTGGACTGCTACCTGGAGGGGTCCTTGGGCATGTGGGAAAATGAAGTCCGCTGTGAGATCGGGACGTGCTAATATTAAAGAGGGCTAGTTGTATTACTGGTAGGAATCATAAAAAGGAGCGACCAGTGGGTTTGATCTCCTTAAGGGAGGGGCACCTTGAGCATTTTCACGTCCTACCTCCCACTCCAGCAGGACCCCACGCAGAGAATCGCCAATCGCATTGCCACCATGACAACAGATGCCCTCGACAATGGTTGGATCACAACTAAGGAAGCCGAGTTCCTCCAAACCAAAGAACCTGTCATTCCGTACTTCTACATTTTACCGAAAATACATAAACCACAGAGACCACCACCAGGTAGACCGATCATCTCCGGCATTGGCTCTGCCCTGGAGCCATTATCCCAGTTCATGGATTTTTTCCTGAGGCCTTTAGTCAAAGAGATGCCGACCTATTTACAGGACACGAAGGACGTTCTCCTTCTAGTGAGGGAAACCAAATTCAACCACGCCACTGACTATCTCGTGTCCTTCGATGTCGAATCCTTATACACCTGCATCCCTCAAGATCAGACACTGGTGACCATAGAAAGCCTCCTCAACAGAAATCCACCTGACACCATCACTTCAATATCCTTCATCATGGAGTGCGCCACCCTGGCTATGAAGGAGAACTATTTCCAATTCGAGGACCAACTCTATCTGCAGGTCTCCAGGACTTCCATGGGCAGCACCTTCGCCCCCAGCCTGCCGAACCTTTACATGCATGTCTTCGAGGAAGATGTCGTCCTATCCAACAACAACCCATTCCTGACCCAGCTACTTCTGTGGAAAAGGTATATCGACGACATCTTGGTGGTGTGGCGCGGTGACCCAACATCCATCATGCAGTTCCTCCAGTGGTTAAACATGCAAAACGGACACCTCCGCTTCACCTGGAAATACAGCAAGGAGAGTCTTCGATTCCTCGATCTCCTGGTAGTCCCACTGGACGGTCACCTCGAAACAGAACTTTATCAAAAACCAATGGCTCGTAATGCTCTCCTGCAATACGACAGTCACCACCCTAAGGATCTGCGCGACAATCTTCCCTTCGGCCAGTTCCTGAGGCCGAGACATAACTGCTCCAGCACTGAGAAGAATAAGGAACATGCCTCTAAACTACGATTCAACCTCTTGGATAGACATTACCCGAAATCGCTCGTAAAGAAATCTGCCAAACAAGCACTTAACAACAACAGGGATGCCCTTCTCGACAGCCCATCCAACAAACAATCACAAACTAGATTGGTCTGTGTCAACACCTTCAGCTCCCTCTCCAATGAGGTGAAGAAAGCAATCAACAAAAACTGGAACATCTTGAACAAAGGATCACTGACCATAGAAAAACCGCTTTTTGCATTTAAACGGTGACTCAATCTTAGAGACAGTTTGGTGCACACCAGACCCACCCCTATCATACCTAATAGGCAGAACACCCTGTGGGACTTACCACCAGTCCAAGGTCATTTCCCTTGTGCTACCTGTGCAGTATACGCACAGAAATCGGTAACCAAAACCATCGACATCGGCACAACAAAACCATGGGAACTTAGACACCATACTAACTGCAACAGCGAAAGGGTGATATATCTCATCACCTGTCCATGCGGCCTGAGATATGTAGGGATGACCACCCGGAAAGTAAGGGCTCGTATTCTTGAACACAAGAGCACGATCAGATGTGCCAAGCAAACTACTAAATTACCAAACATTTCTTTGAAATGAATCACCAGGCTGATACTCTGAGATGGACAATACTGGACAAACCCCATCTTTACTTGACAGCACCCAACTTAACTAAGAGACTACTGCGAATTGAGCTGAGATGGGTGTTTAGACTGGGCACCTCCCAGAATGGGCTCAACGACGACATACCTTGGCTATCATTAACTTAGTCATCGCCTACTTATAGACAGTCCTCTAACCGGATTACGACACAGAATTAGGTGCGTATATTTCTGTTATCCCTTCACCTACTTGACAACATTGTCTACATTATGCCAACACTTGGGGCACTCTATGCCCTTTGCCACGTGTTCTCTGTTTTAATCAGGGTAATGATTCTAGTGGACACCAATGCCCCCTGACACTGAGGTAGTACCTGCATTCACACCCATCACCACTGCATTTCCTGCTCTGTAGCCAAGGTAGTACCTACATGACCATTCCTGCACTCAGACTATATGCAGCTGATATTGTGGTTAGGATGCTGAACTATATCTCCCACGATGCTTTGTTGTTCTCCCACGGTAACCGCGGTATTTTGATGGTCTCCTGGTCTCTTTATTGCACTGAATTCGTGGGTCGTAAGCGCTCGCCTTTCCCATTTTTTTTCCTTTGCACTTGGATGCGGGTACTGCGCATTTGCATGCCCCTCCTTTAAGGAGATCAAGCCCACTGGTCGCTCCTTTTTAGGTCTCGCCTGAGCCAGCGCGCATGCGCTGCGAGGCATTTAGTAAGGGCTTTTGAACTCGGAACTTACGCTCGTCTAAAAAGACAGCACGCAATTGGTCCAAGGCGGGTGATTGTCCCGCCTTCTTTGTTCCCTGGCCTAGGGTGCTCGGGAGCGAGCATCAATGCCATCTGTTTCCAATTATCGCGTTCGCGTTAATTGGAAACAGATGGCGTTCGCGTTTTTCCTTGTTTTTCATTCCTGCATCTCATTCCACTTCCTGGCTTGTCCATCTCTCCCACGACCTCACCCCCCCCCCCCCGCATTCTCCTTTCCCGTTCTTTGCGTTTTTAAACTTCTGCTTGTAAACACTTTCAGAAGTGTTCCGCTCGATAAAACCGGCCCGCTCACAAAGAGCTTTTCCACTTGCGCCGCCCCACCCTTGTAGTGTCACTGACAGTGACCCGGCTGCCGTGGGCATTCTTGCAGATCACTGGTTTATCTTCGCCACTTGACACCAGCCTGACGCCTCTCAGCTCGGTCCCGATGGACACTGGACAGAGTGCCACTATCATGATGCCAGTCTGCACTCGGTACAGGTTGTGGCAGCGGGATGTTTTTAATTTTCCTGCCAGTCCATATACTGCTGCTGTAAATTATAGGACAGTGTCCAGTCATGGTGAGAGCAGAGCCTCACAGCACGGCTCTCAAGACAGCAGAGCCACCACTCCAAGAGCTCCTCACCATGAAAGACTTCAGTCACAGCTACAGCAGCTGTCTGCAGTCAATGCGACTCCAGGACAGACACTTCATTGGCAGCCCGAGGCAGCAGGCTTTATTTTCCCAGCTGCAGCACAGAGTTGTGACTCTGAGACTAGGTAAGTAAGTTAAAAACCTAACCGGGATTATAATCCTCCTGCCGGAAAGAGGTCAGAGTTGTGTCTACTGGCAGGCAATTTTGACTCGCCATGTACTAGCGCAGAGGGTTAATATCCTACTGTAAGGATAAGCAGTGAGTTACTGCTTTTGTCACAGAGATTCTTTTGTTACTTGGGGGGTGGAGGGTACGGGGCTGTGTATTTAGAACTAACATGAGTTTAAAACATCCTGCTGCCGAATTCCTCGTGTCCAGGAGTTTTCAGGCAACGATAAAAATGTCAAGTAACTGGTGAATAATGTTCCTGCTGGAGCGAGATGAATGTTTTGTCTAGTTGCAGTTTTCACTAATCAGAAAATAGTGCAGAAAGTTAACGTGCCTGCTGCAAAGAACGTGTAGCATGCATGACAGAACTGCATTTTATGTGGATAGCTCCGTAGGGTGCAGCTTTTGTCACAGAGATCCTTTTGTTACTTGCAGTTCATAAGTCACAACCCTAATATAGCACTGTTGGAAACGGGGTTACCGAGTCCGTTACGGTAGCATGGCGCAAAGCGGGGAAAGGCACGCGAAGGCAATGTGTAAGGCAGTTGTGCAGCACACTCTCACTTTAACTCAGAAATGCGAAGCAATAACCGGACACCACACCAGGCTTAGATAAGTAACAATCAGGTTCCTTTATCTTAATCAAGATGGCATTCAATTATTCAAATTATACATTCGGGTAACTAGTGCGCGTTCATTTAAAAAGACCCTTCCCAATTCTGGCCACTAAAAGGCCGCATTAAAATCACAGCACCACTGCTCATTCGGGTGCTCTTTACCAACTAGGGCCTAGAACATGCACAACACGGTTTATGCATCAACATATATACATTAGGCCTAGGTACTCTGTACAGCCTATGGTACACTAGGCGGGAGGGAATCCTAAAGGGAACCCCTCAACATGTCCAGCAGCTGGGGGCTTCCTATAAGGGGGGACTCCTTTATCTCCCCGGGAGGCTACTGTTCTAGTAGGTGCTTGGCCTGTGATACAAGGTCATTACAGGCCCCCTCCCTCCGTAATCCCTCCTCAAGGGTGGCCCCCGGCCCCCAGGGGCTTAACCTAGAGCCCTAGGGGCCTCCTGGGCTCACCTGCGGTGTTGTGGCTGACTGTGGGGCCTTACGGCGGCCTCCTCTCTGGCCCGGCCCTCTGTGGTGGGGGCGGGGCCCGGCGCGAGTCGTGCGGCCCTCCGGCCGGTGCTGATTTGCCTTCTCGAGGCTGTGGAGCCTCTCGCGTGGTTTTCCCCTTCGTTGGGGGCCGGTATGCCCCTCCTCCGGCCCCCGTGGAGTCCAGGGAGAGAGTGAGGGCTTGGTGCGGGAGCCGGCGGTCCTGCCAGACGGCTCCGGCTTCCCGCGAGGTGAGGAGGTTCTTCCTCCCCTCCGGACGTGCTGGGCGGAGGCGGGCTCTTCACGGCGCCCAATCCGGGCGCGGCGGCGATTCTTCGCGGGGCTCCCGTTGGCAGTGGAGCCCCGGGACGCCCTCCCGATTGGCTCCGGCTGAGCCAATCGCGTCGCGGCCTTCTCTTCTTCCGGGGGCTCCCGTTGGCAGTGGAGCCCCTCTGACGTCGCCGAGCTCGCTCTGCTGGGCCAATCGCGTCGCGGCCTTTGGTGGTTGCTAGGCGACGCCCTCTGCTTCAGCGATTGGTTTTGGCGGGCCAATCCCGTCGCGGCCTTTTCGGGGCGCGACCTGTGACGCGGTCAGCGTCCCCGGCCCCTCGGCGACAGCGTCCACGGGCCGGGAGGCCGCAGCAGGCCTCAGTTCACTTCACGCGGCCCACGGGGCTGCGGCGGCGGTATTCTTGGCCGCGCTGGCAGCGGCAGGGGTCTCGGGCCCGGCGGTGACTTTTGGTGAGTTTCGGTGAGGGCGCGGACGGCGCCCTCACCACTACTCTGAATAGGGAGAGATCTCCCGGCCTCAGTTCCCTTCGTCAAGCGGCGGCGGCCGCGGCGGTGATCCGGTCATCAGGTCAGTGACCAAGGGGGGTCAAGTTCTCTCCACACTTGGGGGTTGCAGCGCAGGCGCGCTGACAGCCTTGTGCTCAGGCTGTGTAAGGATGGTTCTTGGAGGACAGTCCAGCTGTCTGTATAGGTAGATAGGGGGTGAAGGTCTAGCGCTTAGGACGCAGCGCTTCGCCTCATGATCCCCTCTCGATGGTTTTCACTTGTAGTCCTGAAATTCTTGGATGCAGTAAAGTCTCTTTATGAACAGGGGGGTTGTGAGTTGGTGATTCTTGGAGGGGTTGATGTGCCTCCTGGCACGCTGGAGATGGTTCCCTGGGTCCCCTCACACTGGGCAAGATCAGTGGGTGGTGGGCGTTCCTCATCTATCTTACGGCAGCAGGGCCTTGACCCTGTCAGCGGCAGTAGTGTAGGTCTCCCCCTAGGCCCTAAAGTCTGTACTCCAGCGCAGGTTCTCCCAGGTTCAGCGGTGCCTCAACCTAACTAACTCCAGGTTTTCCCTCCAAGCCTCTTATACCCCTAGGTCAGGTGACCCTCCCAAAGGCGGCAAAGTGTAACTCCTCCCACAGCCCGGAAGGTTCTGGAACCTTCCACCTACCTAGCTATGGGGCCCAGAGGCGGAGACGGGATGGCTACTGTATCCCTTGTCCCAGCCTGACTCTGGCGACTAGCGTGTATGTGTGGAAGGCCCTCTGCAGTAGCAGGGGCCTGTGGCAGCCATCTTTGGTGAGAGAGCACCTGCACCTCAGCACTGACCAGCAGTGGCAAGGCGCCCGGAGACCTAGGTCCAGTAAAAATATGGTGGCAAAAATGAGGCGCAGAAAGGGAAAAAACAGGGTAAGACCACCCTAGGGCTGACAGGTCTAACACACGTCCCCCCAGCCGAAAGAGGGGAGAGCTTCCCAACCTCTAGGGAGTTCTCTTCACTAAGGCGGAAAAACCGGGAGAGACCGTCAGCGTTGGCGTGGTCTACACCGGGTCGATGTTCCACCCGAAAGTCCATCCCCTGGAGGGAAATGGACCACCTCAACAATTTGGGGTTTTCGCCTCATCTGCATGAGCCAGCGAAGGGGTCTGTGGTCGGTCTGGACCAAGAAGTGACAACCAAAAAGGTATGGCCTCAACTTCTTCACCGCCCAAACCACAGCAAAGGCTTCCCGCTCGATGGTACTCCACCGCTGTTCCCGGGGAGTAGTCGTCGGGAGATAAAGGCCACTGGCTGGTCTTGGCCATCGTCATTCAGCTGCGAGAGCACAGCTCCTATGCCATGCTCAGAAGCGTCTGTCTGCACGATAAATTCCCGGCCGAAGTCGGGGTCCGGAGCACCGGTGCGGTGCACATGGCACGTTTAAGAGTCTCAAAGGCATCTTGGCAGGCAGCCGTCCAGATTACTCTGCGTGGCTGTTTCTTGGAAGTCAATTCCGTCAATGGGCCCACGATGGTTCCATATCCCTTGACGAACCGGCGGTAGTATCCCGTGAGGCCGAGAAAAGCTCGGACCTCTGTTTGGGTCTTGGGGGCTCCCAGGCCATGATGGTCTCAATCTTGGCTTGGAGGGGTTGCACCTTACCTCCGCCCACCAGATGTCCCAGGTACACGACAGATCCCTGTCCAATCTGGCACTTGCTGGCCTTGATGGTTAGACCAGCCCTTTGCAAAGCCTGCAGCACCTCCTGGAGATGCTGCAGATGGTCCTCCCAGCTGCTACTGAAGACAGCTATGTCATCCAGGTAGGCAGCAGAGAAGGCCTCTAGGCCAGACAGCACCTGGTTCACCAACCGCTGGAAAGTGGCGGAGCATTTTTCAACCCGAAGGGCATCACCTGGAATTGAAAGTGGCCCTCGGGGGTGGAGAACGCAGTCTTCTCCCTTGCTCCTTCCGCCATGGCGATCTGCCAATATCCTGATGTTAAATCAATGGTACTCAAATACCGGGCTGCTCCCAGCCGGTCAATGAGCTCATCCGCCCGAGGGATCGGGTGAGCGTCGGTCTTGGTGACCGAGTTGAGTCCACGATAATCCACACAGAACCGAAGTTCTGGTGTGGTGCCCGGGGGCCGCTTTCGGCACCAACACTACCGGACTAGCCCAAGGGCTACTGGAAGGCTCAATCACCCCCAGTTCTAGCATCTTTACCACCTCACTCTGGATACTAGCCTTGACCTTATCGGACAGCCGGTAAGACTTGTTCTTCACTGGCGGACTGTCCCCTGTGTCCACATCATGGGTACACAGGTGCGTGATTCCAGGCGTGAGGGAAAACAACGAGGCGTACTGCCCCAAGACCTGGCGGCAGTCCCTCTGTTGCTCTGGGGTCAAGGACGGGGCGAGGACTACTCCCTCTACCGAACCATCCTTCTCGTGGACCGCCAGAAGGTCTGGCAGAGGCTCACTCTCCTCCTCCTCACTTCCATCCGTTATCATCAAGAGAGTGAGCTCGGAACGCTCCTGGTGTGGCTTCAGGCGGTTGACGTGGAGCACCCTGTGGGGTTGACGGGGGTCTTCATGTCGACGACATACGTGGTCTGGCCTTTTCGTTCTAAGATCTCAAACGGCCCAGTCCATCGGTCCTGGAGGGCGCTAAGCTCTCCTGGCTCCATGACCCACACCTTCTGTCCAGCGTCTAACTCTACCGTCCGCGCGTTCCGGTCATACCATTGCTTCATGACGGCCTGACTTGCCTCTAAGTTGTCCGAGGCCTCCTTCCACAGCTTGGCCACTTGGCTGCGGAACGCCAGCATATAGCTGACCACATCACGGGGAAGCTTCGAGGAAGACTTCTCCCACCCCTCTTTGACAAGACTGAGGGGCCCCGAACGGGGTGGCCATAGAGCAGCTCAAAGGGGCTGAAACCGACCCCTTCTGCGGCACCTCTCGGTAGGAGAAGAGCAGACAGGGTAAGAGGACGTCCCACTTTCTTCTCAAGTCCTCGGGTAGGCTCCTGATCATCCCCTTCAAGGTTTTGTTGAAACGCTCCACGAGCCCGTTCGTCTGGGGGTGGTAAGGAGTGGAGAACCGGTAGGTCACCCCACACTCCTTCCACATGGCCTGCATGTAGGCCGACATGAAATTCGTGCCCCTATCTGACACCACGACCTTGGGGAATCCCACTCGGGTAAAAATCCCCATGAGGGCCCGCGCCACCACCGGTGCTGTGATGGTCCTCAGAGGGATTGCCTCTGGGTACCGGGTGGCGTGGTCTACTAGCACCAAAATGAACCTATGCCCAGCTGAAGTCGGCGGATCCAACGGCCCGACAATGTCAATCCCCACTCGCTCAAAAGGGGTATCGACCACTGGGAGAGGTTCTAGAGGGACCTTCACCTTAGTCCCTGTCTTGCCGCTTGCTTGGCAAGTGGTGCAGGTCTTGCAATAAGTGTCAGAAGTGACGCGCATCCTGGGCCAGTAAAAATGTGGGACCAAGCGCGCAAACGTCTTGTCCTGGCCCAGGTGTCCTGCTAGTGGTATCTCATGCGCCAACTCTAGCAGAAAGGCTCGGTGGCATTGGGGGACCACCACGGCCCTTGAGGACCCATGCACCGGAGCCTTAGGCTCACTGTAGAGGAGACCATCCTCCCAGTAGACATGGTAATTACCAGTCTCTGTTCCAGCTGCTTGGGCGTCGGCCTGTTGCCGTATGCCAACAAGCGTAGGGCACTCCCTCTGTGCCCGGCAAAATTCTTCCCGGGTAGGCCCTCCTTCCACCTGCCACTCTGCAGGGGTCGGCAGGTCCCCCACGGGAAAACCAACCACCTCAGCGGACTCCGGGGTCACCTCCGCGGGCTCCCCATCCATCTCACCGGGTGTTTCCTCCCGGACATCTCCTCGTCCAGCAGTGGGCTGGGCCCTTCTTTCAGGCTCCAACCCGGGCTGAGTTCCTTGTCGGGCAGCCATGGACCGCGTGATAACGCAAGTCCATCCTGGTAACCCCAACATCTCAGCATGGGCATTGAACTCTACCTCTCTCCAGGCAGTATGTTCTAAGTCGTTGCCCAGCAGACAGTCAACCGGCATGGCAGGGCTCACCGCAACCTTCATCAGACCTGACACTCCTCCCCACTCAAAGGGAACTTGGGCCACGGGGTAATGACCCAGGCTATTATCAGCCATCACTACTGGGTGGAACTCCTCAGGAATCACCTGCTCTGGGGACACCAGCTGACGTCTCACCATCGTCATGCTGGCACCTGTGTCCCTCAGAGCCTCCACCTCCTCCCCGTTCACCAGGACCCTCTGCCGATACTTGGCAGTGTTCTCGGGTACCTGCACCCTTGGGATGATCTCCCTATCCCCCAGGGAAACTAAGGTCAAGCCTGTCCACTCACCTCCCCTACCTAGGGACAACTCCTCCCCAAGCGCTACACTGGCCACCCCGGGGGTCTTACCTCCTGTGGGGGCTGGGGCTCTCTTGCGACACTGGGCATCCCCTTGTAGTGTCCAACCTCCCCGCACTCGTAGCACCGGACAGTTCTGGGCTGCTGACTCCTGTCAGGGTAAGTGGGTTTCTGGTATCCAGATTGGGATGGGAAACCTACCCCTCTCCCAGGCGGTCTATTTTGGGGACCTTTAAAGAACTCCCTCTTTTTATCTCCCCCTCTTTCTTCTGGGGGAACACCTGTCCACCCTTCGGGGATCCGCCCCGGCTCCCTTGTGGGACACCCGAGTGCTGACCCACGTGTCTGCCTCCTCTGCAAGCTCCCTTGGGTTGGTCAGCTTGCGGTCCACCAAGTACTGGCGCAGCTCCGGAAAACATTTCTCGAGGAGGTGCTCTCTTAAAAACAGGTCGTACAGCCCAGTGTAATTGTCAACCTCGCTGCCACGCACCCAACCCTCTAATGCCTTCCGGGCATAATCATAAAAATCTACCCAGTTTTGTGTGGTGAGCTTGTGGCTGTTGCGAAACTTTTGGCGGTACTTCTCAGGGGTGAGGCCAAACTTCCTGAGCAGGGCCTCCCTCATGATAGGGTAGTTGGTTCGATCCCCTTTTCTAAGGTTAGCAGTGTGTCCCTGACTAGTGGAGGTATGTATCTATAAAGTCCTCCTCCCCAGTAGCTCTCAGGAACTCTATGGGCCACCAAAGCTACCTCGTACGCCGTCAACCACTTGTCTATGTCATCACCCACACTAAAGCTGGCCATCACCTCCCTGGGTAGGTAAAATTTGGGCTCCTGTGGAACCCCAGTAGGTACGCTGCCACCATTTCCTTTGCCTTCCATTTCCATTTGCAAGGCTCGGAGCTCCAGTTCTTTCAGGCTAAGCTCATGTACAAGCCTTCTTTCCTCCATGGCTAGCCTTGCCTGTTCTCGCTCCCTTTCCATCTTAGCCAATTCTAATGTCAATTGCCTTTGCTGCCTTCTGTCCTCGAATTCCTCTGGCTGACACACTCCCCTGACGCACTACTGCCTGCCCTGGAACGTCTTCCTGGCAACACATTCTCGCTGACGTCAATGTTCAGTAGGCTCAGTTCTCCTGGGTCGTCTGTCTCCCTCTGCTCCTCCTCCCCTTTCCCTCCGGGTGGGCCATGACCCATGCCCTCAAAGCCTTCTGAAGTACCTCCTTCCTGGCACCTCGCTTGACGGCCACCCCCTCTCTAGGCAGAACTCCTTGAGCTGGCTCACCGTGTACCTCTCTAGGTCGGCTAGCTCAAACTCCATCCTCCTAGGTGGGGTCCCAGACAACTTAAGGAAGGGGTCCTAAGTGGAAGGCAGCAGGTCTAACACAGGACTAATACAACCGGCAATTTACAATAGAATTCCTCCTACTTATTATTTTCCTAGGTGTCCAATTGCGGCGCACACTGAGTCACTGTAGGGTGCTGCACAAATACCAGTCCTTATCCCACCGCTGAACACCAATGTTGGAAACGGGGTTACCGAGTCCGTTACGGTAGCATGGCGCAAAGCGGGGAAAGGCACGCGAAGGCAATGTGTAAGGCAGTTGTGCAGCACACTCTCACTTTAACTCAGAAATGCGAAGCAATAACCGGACACCACACCAGGCTTAGATAAGTAACAATCAGGTTCCTTTATCTTAATCAAGATGGCATTCAATTATTCAAATTATACATTCGGGTAACTAGTGCGCGTTCATTTAAAAAGACCCTTCCCAATTCTGGCCACTAAAAGGCCGCATTAAAATCACAGCACCACTGCTCATTCGGGTGCTCTTTACCAACTAGGGCCTAGAACATGCACAACACGGTTTATGCATCAACATATATACATTAGGCCTAGGTACTCTGTACAGCCTATGGTACACTAGGCGGGAGGGAATCCTAAAGGGAACCCCTCAACATGTCCAGCAGCTGGGGGCTTCCTATAAGGGGGGACTCCTTTATCTCCCCGGGAGGCTACTGTTCTAGTAGGTGCTTGGCCTGTGATACAAGGTCATTACAGGCCCCCTCCCTCCGTAATCCCTCCTCAAGGGTGGCCCCCGGCCCCCAGGGGCTTAACCTAGAGCCCTAGGGGCCTCCTGGGCTCACCTGCGGTGTTGTGGCTGACTGTGGGGCCTTACGGCGGCCTCCTCTCTGGCCCGGCCCTCTGTGGTGGGGGCGGGGCCCGGCGCGAGTCGTGCGGCCCTCCGGCCGGTGCTGATTTGCCTTCTCGAGGCTGTGGAGCCTCTCGCGTGGTTTTCCCCTTCGTTGGGGGCCGGTATGCCCCTCCTCCGGCCCCCGTGGAGTCCAGGGAGAGAGTGAGGGCTTGGTGCGGAGCCGGCGGTCCTGCCAGACGGCTCCGGCTTCCCGCGAGGTGAGGAGGTTCTTCCTCCCTCCGGACGTGCTGGGCGGAGGCGGGCTCTTCACGGCGCCCAATCCGGGCGCGGCGGCGATTCTTCGCGGGGCTCCCGTTGGCAGTGGAGCCCCGGGGACGCTCCTCCCGATTGGCTCCGGCTGAGCCAATCGCGTCGCGGCCTTCTCTTCTTCCGGGGCTCCCGTTGGCAGTGGAGCCCCTCTGACGTCGTCGAGCTCGCTCTGCTGGGCCAATCGCGTCGCGGCCTTTGGTGGTTGCTAGGCGACGCCCTCTGCTTCAGCGATTGGTTTTGGCGGGCCAATCCCGTCGCGGCCTTTTCGGGGCGCGACCTGTGACGCGGTCAGCGTCCCCGGCCCTCGGCGACAGCGTCCACGGGCCGGGAGGCCGCAGCAGGCCTCAGTTCACTTCACGCGGCCCACGGGGCTGCGGCGGCGGTGATTCTTGGCCGCGCTGGCAGCGGCAGGGGTCTCGGGCCCGGCGGTGACTTTTGGTGGTTTCGGTGAGGGCGCGGACGGCGCCCTCACCACTACTCTGAATAGGGGAGAGATCTCCCGGCCTCAGTTCCTTCGTCAAGCGGCGGCGGCCGCGGCGGTGATCCGGTCATCAGGTCAGTGACCAAGGGGGTCAAGTTCTCTCCACACTTGGGGGTTGCAGCGCAGGCGCGCTGACAGCCTTGTGCTCAGGCTGTGTAAGGATGGTTCTTGGAGGACAGTCCAGCTGTCTGTATAGGTAGATAGGGGGTGAAGGTCTAGCGCTTAGGACGCAGCGCTTCGCCTCATGATCCCCTCTCGATGGTTTTCACTTGTAGTCCTGAAATTCTTGGATGCAGTAAAGTCTCTTTATGAACAGGGGGTTGTGAGTTGGTGATTCTTGGAGGGGTTGATGTGCCTCCTGGCACGCTGGAGATGGTTCCCTGGGTCCCCTCACACTGGGCAAGATCAGTGGGTGGTGGGCGTTCCTCATCTATCTTACGGCAGCAGGGCCTTGACCCTGTCAGCGGCAGTAGTGTAGGTCTCCCCTAGGCCCTAAAGTCTGTACTCCAGCGCAGGTTCTCCCAGGTTCAGCGGTGCCTCAACCTAACTAACTCCAGGTTTTCCCTCCAAGCCTCTTATACCCCTAGGTCAGGTGACCCTCCCAAAGGCGGCAAAGTGTAACTCCTCCCACAGCCCGGAAGGTTCTGGAACCTTCCACCTACCTAGCTATGGGGCCCAGAGGCGGAGACGGGATGGCTACTGTATCCCTTGTCCCAGCCTGACTCTGGCGACTAGCGTGTATGTGTGGAAGGCCCTCTGCAGTAGCAGGGGCCTGTGGCAGCCATCTTTGGTGAGAGAGCACCTGCACCTCAGCACTGACCAGCAGTGGCAAGGCGCCCGGAGACCTAGGTCCAGTAAAAATATGGTGGCAAAAATGAGGCGCAGAAAGGGAAAAAAACAGGGTAAGACCACCCTAGGGCTGACAGGTCTAACAAGCACAGTTACATATGGACTGTAATTAAAGAGCTGCATTCAAACAGCATGGTGTATAGCTTAGAATGTCATCCCCCCTCAGACATTCATTATCGTAATGTTTCTAAAAAGGGTTAGTTTGGGTAGAAATACACTGTTTTAGTATAGTAAAGCCAACCCCCAACCACTGTGGTACGTTTTTAATCCATAGTTGGGCTTCCCTACACCAAACACTTAAAATATATTGCCTACTAGTATGGGTGGTATGTGATTCCTAGACCTTGTAATCCTCATTGTCATGTAACATTTCCTATATACTGATTTACACCACTGCTTTATTTTCTGCACTGGCCACAGGCATAGTGAAGCAGTCATCACAGGCAATCTCTGAAAGCGCGGCGCAGCTCATGGTGGTGGCGGTGCGCACCCAGTGGGTGACTATAGTAGAGAGTTCTGTACACACTGCTCTCTACAGGAACAACGCTGCGAGCTGAAGGGTTCGATTCAATCAATTGTTGGTGCTGACGCGGATATAGCAACCACTCTTGGTTACCAGAGAAAACCGGAAGAGTAAGAGGAGCAAAACTTCCCTTCTGTCCGTAGCTTCTTGGTTGGAAGGACAGGCAGTGTACTAGACAGTGAACCTGCCCGGAAACACAGCGGACATCCTGGAAGAGTATTTTCTCCTACACTGAATTTCTGGCCGCAGGTAGTCTTTATTTTTATTCAACCCTGCACTCGTAGAGAGTGCATGTTGTGTCTTTCGTTGACCTCTGCCGTTGTTTTCAACCCACCCCCTTTCTGCTCTCCAGTGTTTTCAACCTACACCTCCCGCCTCATTCACGCTTTCATTAATTTATATTGATCAACTGCTCACTACACTAAAACATACAAAAAAAGCCTTATTAATAAACACATAGACGAAACCTAATGCATGTACCAATGCTTGTTTTTTTGTATAATGTGAACTCAAGCGACCTAAAGGTGTTGGAGTGCTTTACGTGAGCGCTACTTACATTACACAATGTCAGATAAATTTTTGGGGACATTTTTATAGAGCGGGAACTCGACTGACCCAAGGGTATTGAAGCGCTTTACAAAAGCATCAGTTACATTACACAAGGTCAGGTCAATTGTTTTGTTTTTAGGAACGCTAAGATTAAGTGATGCCGACTCCATCCCGGTTTATTCATTATTTCCCCTCTACCTGACAAATGTGATCATTTTGTTGTTGTTGCTATGTTCAGTGCTCCTACACCGGAGACTGGGACAGAGGACGGGGTCAAGGGCTTGCTGGTAAACAGATGGTGCAAGCAGTGTTTTGAATTAAAAACTCCTGAGATGGGTGTCTGGTGAATAGAGGCTTGGGGGAGGAAGAATGTCACGTCTCCGCTAATGGAAAGTTCTTCAATGCTTTTTCATAGGCTGTTCAATACTCGTCTTTCTGTCTGTGCGTTAAAAAGCCTTGGAATGTGTCCATAAATGTGTCCTGAAGCAAGCATGTATTCCTGTATCGCACTCCATGGCCCAGTGTGTAGTAATTGTATAGATCTTCAATCCATGGCGGCACAGCACCCATGATAATGTGCTGTATGGCTAAACACTTATAAGGTCCCAAAGGCGAGACCTATTAGCTATGCCAATGCTTGTTATGATTCCTACCGGTAATACAACTAGCCCTCTTTAATATTAGCACGTCCCAATCTCACAGCGGACTTCATTTCCCCACATGCCGGAGGACCCCTCCAGGTAGCAGTCCAAGGGTCATGACCACCACCGGATATTTAAACAGCTCCGTGTAGCTACGTCCGCCCCTGCCCTTTGGACAGATGCCGCGTCTCCGACGTACAACAGAGCGGTAAGTGCTCCGACACAGACCCGTGTGTCTATGATTTTCAATACCCTGGGTCACTACCTCCTCCATCCAAGGGCTCCCACACTCGGCCCTCTTACGCCCTCCCGAGGCCCGGGCCATCTTTCATTCCTGGCACCAACGCTGACCACTCATTCCTACGGTTTAGGGCAGCACTCCCTGGCACCTGACCTTGTCACTCGCGGTCCATCAGACCGCGGCAGTTTCCCTTTTGTTTGAGCCGGCCCTGGACCATCTGCCGTATTTCGACCGGCACTACACCGGCATCCGCCACATCGAGCAGACACCTCGGTGGCACTTGCTCTTCCCGGCCTTGCCGCCCCTGCCTGTGAGGTGCAGCACCTGTCCACACCGTTGGCTATGCTGCTTGTACACGAGCTTACCGGCCCCCACACTGAGTATTCGAGAGCCTTGATTTGGTTTTTTTAGCGTGCCGCTCAGCATAGGTTTCCAACCGGCTTGCCACAGCCATAGTCCTTTTACCCTTCGTGGGCCCCAATTCATTGTATATGAGCCGCCAGATTTCACGCTCCGCCCAGTGCGGCGCCTTATTTTTGCGGTTCTCCTGGGTACGCGACATAGCTATGTCCTTTTGGGGCACAGCCCTACGATTGCTACCGCTTCTGGGGGTAGCCAGGTGTTTTCTTCAGTGGACACTTCTAGCCTCTATATAGGTGACCTTATTGCTGACATACAATGTCACTCTTTTTAAGTGCAGATATGAATCCTCAGATAGCATCAACATAATCATGCTTAGTCGATTTATCCCTCGTATTACAAACTAGCTTGGTTAGTTCTATTGACCCTCTGATTATTTGTTCTCTGTACTCTTTTTCTAAAATAAACTGGGCACTTTTTCTTCGGTTTCTAACGCCACATCTTATACTCACTAGGTTGGTCTGGCGTTTTGTACCTATGGCAACCAGCCAGGGACAGATGCAGTAGTATACCTGACATTTGCAGGTGAGTGAGACAGAACCTAGCCAGAGGCAGTCACTACACTAGTTCTGCTGCATGACTTTTTGACACATTTGCACTCACTGTATGCATCTGTTATGTGGACTCATGAGAGTGTGTTCCGACTATGTTATAACCTAAAATTGTTTAACAGCGCAGTATGTTATTTATGTTTTATCACAGGTTTACCTTTGATACTGCAGAACTGCCGGATCACTGGTTTAAGTATCTTTAAAACATACACTTACACATTTACTTTCAATCACTTTTTTCACCAATGTAGCAGTAGCTTACCCATGAGATCCTGAAGAAAGCCACGACACTTGTATAGGTCAGAAGGCTGAAACATTTCGCTCACTCTCCAGTGCCTCAGCCTCTAATGTCGGCAGTTGCACTACACACTTTCTGGTTTTAACCCTAGCACCAGGTAGCAATAATAAATTGTGTGAGACTAACTTCTTAGCTAGTTTTATTCACTATCCATTCAGCACTGTACCCCCTCCACCACACACCATGCTCACATTGGGTTTTATGACCCCTCCCTATACCAAAAAACATCCCTGAGCTCCTCCCTCGCAGCGAGGGGGTTGTAGCCCGCGTCCCGACTAGGTTCGTGACGCGAGGAGGTATCCCTATGATGAAGCATGACACCTCTGGTGTGCGAGGGAAACCGTCCTGAAAAGGGACTCCCCTTCTCCTCTTAGCATAGTCTGTTCCACACACCATCCACTGTGTGTGACCCCGGACCCGAGGCCTTTTTTGTGTGTTTCATAGTCATAGAACGGGGAGTTTTGCCCTCGCCGGTCCTTAAATCTCCTCAGGCCCCCTTTTTTGTGTGTTACGTTCTTTTGTAACCTCCCATGAGGACTGCCTCACTTACATGTGGTGTTACTTGTCATGTTATTTACTACCGTCTGAGCACTCTTTTTCGTTTAGCCTTTTTCAGACTCAGGAACTGAATCGCGCCTATGCTCGCTCCCTCTCATTGTTATTCTCCTCGTAATTAGGAACAGCTGCTCTTTCTATTTGCATACGCTTGCATGTCTCGCATTCTCTTTAAATATATTGGCAGCGCTGTTTTTTTATTTTACAATTTTAAACACACAGTCTTTATTTTTCAAAGCGCAACATGCCGCACTTTCACTTAAAAAATTGCGGAGGCGTGCCTTTTCTGTATCCGCGGCTCTCTATATTCACTTTTCAAAACATCAAGTCTTTATTAAAAGTGCCGCTTTCACTTTAAGCTTGCCTTTATTATTTGATAATTGGCGCCTCTTGCAGAGTTGTTACAGCAAACATATGATGGACGGAATGCTGACAATGCAAACATTCTCCCCCAGTCAAAAGATCTGGGTTAAATCCATCGTTCTTTTGCCCACTACGCCTCCCCAGTTTGGACCCAGCCATATGCAAATCAGTCTTGACCCTGTGCCCCTTGGGAACAGTCCAGACCGAACTGCCAGGCCAGGTCCTCCCTGGACCGGAAACAAGCATCCTGGGACCGGTTTCAGGGTATGTCCCCTTTCTTCAGCCAGGCTAGCTTGAATCCAGTGGCACAGTGAGCAAGGGACTCCCGTCTGGGCATACCCATCCCACTTGGGGCGAAAAGTGTTACAGCATACAAATGCCCAGACGTGGGTCCCTTGCTCACTTTGCCACTGGATTCAAGCTAGCCTGGCTGATGAGGGCTGTTATCCCGAAACCGGTCCCAGGATGCTTGTTTCCGGTCCAGGGAAGACATGGTTTGACAGTTCGGGCTGCACCGTTCCCATGAGGCACAGGGTCAAGACTGATTTGCATATAGCTGTGTCTGAACTGGGGTGGCAAAGTGAGCTAAAGAACGATGATGGATTCAACCCAGATCTGTGACTGGGGGTGAGTGTCTGAAAAGTTTCAGCGCTCCGTCCATCATCTCCTTGTGATTGTCTTGCAGAGTTGGGCACCACCCTTTAACGCAGCTTTACTTCTGCACGGCGCTGTGCAACTCCTCCCTTGTTAATTGCTTCCCATTTAGAGCAGCTGCTCTTCGCTCCCTCTCCTGGGCAGCAGCTGCCTCCTTCTCTCTACGCTCCCCCCTCATTGGCACTTCTGATCAATGTGATGAGGAACCTGGTAATTTGTTTTCATTTTACAATTTTCAAACACAAAGCCTTTATTTTATAATGGGCAACATGCTGCGCTTTCACTTACACAATGGCGGCTACGTGCCTTTCTTTATGCGTGGCTTGCCGTATTTACTTTTCAAAACATCAATTCTTTATTAAAAGCGCTGCTTTCACTTTAAGCTTGCCTTTATTTTTCATAATCTGCACCCCTTGCAGAGCTGATCACTTCCCGTTAACACGCCTTTACTTCTGCACGATGCCGTGCAACTCCTCCCTTGTTAACTGCTTCCCATTCCAGCTCTTCGCTCCCTCTCCTGGGCCGCAGCTGCCTCCTTCTCCCTACGCTCCCCCGCCCCATTGGCAGTGTGAGCACTACTCCTACCACCCCTGCTTACCACTGTTTTGCTCTCCATCCCCTTTCCTTCATATCTCTTTAAATAGGTCAAATAATCACTCCACTGCAAATAAAAAAACATAACTGAAAAACATTGGCATTTGCAATGGCAATAGCTCTAACTTTCACTAATCCAAGACCTATTGAGACCTGCCTCACGGGTGAGTACCCGCGCTTTACAAAGCTTGATTGATTGATTGCATTACATTGCAAATGCTAGTTCCAAGTTGCAGTCAGCAAAAGTGGTTATATTAGTATCATCTGGGAGTCCGTCTGGGCTGGAAAGAGCTTCATAACGATTTGAAGTGGGTATTAGGACTTGATCCCCTTTATGTGAAGTGAGAACTGAGGACCTAGAGCCTGCCCTTTCATTAACAGAGCAAGATGCAAAGGAGGTAGCTTGAGTTTCCGTTTCCTCGCTTCGATGTTTTTCCGGATTGCTGTGGACTAAAGGTGGTGATCATCAGTCTGCTGATAGAAAGCGCTAGGTTTATAAAAGTAGCCTAAAGGAACCAAGGCAATATTACCCAAATAAGAGACTTTGCACCAAGAACAGGGATCTAAAGTTTACTATCACACAATCCTCCGGTGTATCAACCGGGCCCGGCCCTATCCATCCACACCTAAGAGTGAACAAAATGTCATTGGCGAGAAAAAAAGGCAACCATGTATGGCTTACGAGCCAGTCTAAGGTCTTGTGAAATAGCTCCTCATTGTTTTCTATATACCCTCTACGCTACGTGGTGGGGGAACCTCTATAAAAACAATCACATAGGCACAGGCAGCCGGAGGGATATTTTGCTGAGACCCGACTGTAATTGGAAGATGGCTCGCTAGTTCGACGCCCCATCTTTCATGAGTTACTCAGAACACTAGCTCCTTCCTCTCTGTCTGAGCGTGATGATGGTTTAAGGATTTGGCTACCCTCTGGCACCAAAACAGATTGGCTGATTTAATTATTGCCTGTAAACAATGCTCCAATTGTCCCAAGAGGGGTAAGGGTGGAGATGGAAGGAGTAACTTGAGGAGGCCGGGAACGGGTGCGTGTGGGTACTCTCTAGCTCGAATGATAGGGTCGGCAACATTTGAAAAATGCAGATGTGATAACGCCACAAGTTGAGCCTCAATAGATACAAGACGAGAAATAATAGGAGAGAGTTCAGCACTGAGCAGTGCCATAAATTGCTCACAGCAGTCTTCCATAAGATGTTCAATATAGTGGGAACTGAGATTAGAAGCCTCCACAACCCCTGTTGAGGAAATTGTAGAATTAAAAGGCTCTTGAGCCTCCGTCCCCATGACCAGTGTTTGGCCTAGTGCTTACTCTAGTTCCTTGTCTCAGTTGAAACCTTATTGGTTGACCACTGTAGACCAATCACATGTACACAGCTGTGATATCAGTAAGTGAAAATCATGCAACTGTTGCCAGAATCAGACTGGTGATTTGTTCATATGTTCCCCATCTGCGGTAGGTAGGGTATATTGGGCTGTTGTTTTGTACAAAATATTAGTGTGTTACATATATCTAGTGATCTGAATTCCAGGTTCTCTCTTTATCCAAAATCTACTGTGTTTTAGTGCAAGGGCTCTTGTGAAGCATTATTTTGCTTCATAATTTTGTATGAGTCCTCCAGTTTTGAGGATTTCCAGAGACATCTGGCAATGTTGAGAAAAGGCTTTTACCACTTAGCTAGGAATGGCATCCTAACATCTCTAAGTCTGCACTCCATTGCATCCCACAACACTCTCGCCTTCCATCCTCATGGCCCCTCCAAACACTATATCTGGATGAACAGTTGTGTCACAACACACCGCATACAGCCAGCACAGTATATAATAGTACTTTGATTTCAGGTTGACTATTACCCACTCACTAATACATTTTTGGTCTCCCTGTAAACACTCCTGCCACATTGGATTAAAAAATGTCTGTTATGGTGTCATCACTTTCTAATGTCAGTGTAGAAATGTACTCACAACCTTTTATGCAATAAATTGCATTGTTTGCTCTCGCAGCTCAAAACTTGGTACCTCATGATCACACTGTGCCAGCTACATTAATTTCCTAAATTTGTGAAAGTACGTTGGAAGGCTGCTGGCTCAGAGTAAATGTTCTCTGACCATTCTGTCTTGTGCATTTTAAATACTAAATCTGCAAAGGCAACTCCAAGGCGCCAGAAACTGAACAACAATTATTAATCAACAAGACAAATACACATCCAGAATCCTAAACACCAGGGAAACATAGAAAAAAAGTTTGTTGATTAAAACCAACTTCGTGACCGTTGCACTCTTTGTGTAAGATACATATGGGGGTGTAATTCCTAACATCTTACTAGATGGGTGCCTAAAAAATGAGGACTGCAAAGAGCTATGGCAGGAAGAACTGAAGTAGACATATGAAGCCCAGGGAAGGATCTGCCCCTCAATGCTCTGTGGTGAGCCTTGTAACCCTTGTTCATTCTGCAGTGTGCCCCGAAGTGAGACTGCTTGCTCATTGTCCATGTGCGGGTACTTGGAGCATCTTCCTTGACCGATCCATGGTGGATTGTAGACCGGGACTGTCAATGTCCCCGGTGAGCTACAAAGGACAGACAAAACAGATAGGTTTCATGCTGAAATAAGAATTGCAATGACTGTTGACACACAAAATCACTGAGTGCGTCTGAAAGCTTGGTACTGTGTCAAGATAACAACTGCATACAGTTGTGCTCCTAACTCTGCCTTGAATTCTGTTGCAACCCAGGAAGTGGGGGAGCAGGCGCAGGGGGGCTTCCTTGCTTTGCTTTGGTGATGGGCTAATTAGTAATAAGGCTCGAGGAAGATTGCCGAGCCAAAGCAGAGCACAGCTTCTCCTCACCTTTTTTTTTTTTTCACACCCCCGTCCTCACTAACCAGATGCAAGCACCTGGCCTTAGACACTGAGACAGTCAGGGCACACACCAACAGAAGGGATTAAGTTCAATGCACTGGCTGGCAGATGTGAGGATTGCCCACATTAAACTCTTGTAGCTGCAGTGCAAGAGTGTGATATTGCTGAGAGAACAAACTAACTTTGAGGCAATGTTCGTTCTACCAAAACCTAGCAATAATAATATTGGGAGAGGCAGTCAGTTAATCCAGACGCTTGTCTCTATTGCGTCCCCACTATTGTCTCCAGGGGGGCAATTTGTCGTGTCCTGCACTGACTGTTTAATACCTTTCCTAGGGGATGAGCCAAAGCCGGCTTGTTTGTCCACAGTGAATACTCTCTTGATTACTGTGTAAAGCATTGGTCTCCTCTGACTTTAATATACAGTAGAGCATTGAATGTTGAACGTTAAGTACTTTAGCCCTTAAATACAACCTCTGACTGAACAATAATTTATTGATTATTACCCACAATTTCCATCTTTTTCTATTCCTTTCTTTTACTTCCATTTCAAGATTGTCAACAACAGAAATATGCATCCTGAAAAAAGCAATGATTTTTTTCACAGTGGGAAGGGTCAGCAGTAGGGTACTAAGCTAAGGATCAGTGAGGCTAGCCTTAATGTAGTAGTAGGGTGTCATCTTTTTTTTCTTGGCTCGAAGCACTCAGCGTACCTTCATCTTCTAATGCTGATAAAGGCAGACTATGGGTCATCTCTTCCCAGTCTAATATTCCCTACAATGTGCCTGTACAGCCCAAGACCAGAGGTGCTGGATGTAGAAGGCAGACAAAGGCTCTGCTCTCCTAGAGAAGATTTAAGCTACAGTATTCGGTAAACTTAATCTTCACACTCTGCTGTTTGGTGTGGCATCCAGAGAGGTTGAATTAGGACTTCTCCAGGACAGAGAAAGACGCCTATTGGCTACTATAGTTTTAGTTCAAATGCCTCTTGCTAGAGCTGAGAGCAGAGTTAATAGGGGGATGGGGAATGGGCTGAGTGGCAAGAGACCAGACCTAGGAGATCGGAAGGGAAGTTGACTTATGGAGACGTATATAAAATGTGTTTTTCACAAGGCTGCCCTTGTACGTCCTCCTACAAGGAAAGAACGGCCACACTCAGCACTCAAATAGCATTTAAATGAACATTGATACGCGACAACCGTTGCTATTTGAATGCTGAGTGAGGCCGTTCTTTCCTTGTAGGAGGACGTACAAGTGCATTTATTCTCACACCGTCATGATCAGCAGGTGATACTCACTAGCACCTAAGAAGATTACTACATTAATTCGAATACTGCATTTGACTCAGGAGTGCGACCGTATCTCACAATTCTTTAGGTTTTTCACAAGGCTCACAGGTCCGAGAAGAGCTGGGCAATTCCAAACTAGGCCACCCCAAATCGGGTCCATTGGATAACATGGGGAACCCCCACCCTCCTCGACTATTCAATATTAACCCCTTCCCCAACACCAATTTCACTCAAATGTCTCACACACACAGCCAATCGCCCCAGCTATCAATTACAATAGCCAAAACTACATGTTTTATAGGCAAAAATCCGAGCTACGCAGCCCCAAACACAACCCATGTCCTTCCATTGGATAACATGGGGAACCCCCCACCTCCACTAACATTTCCATTTCTACCACTTCCGAATTGGGAATGATGAATTCAGTGCCATGCTGCTGCCTAGCTGAAACAATGGAAACGGGGTAAGTCTCCTTCATCACATTCTCTTTTTTATCTTGAAAAATCATTATTTTCTAATAATGAAAATGGAAGTTGATCTAGGTCAGGAGGATGACTCCTTATGTAAGCTATAAAAGAACAATGGTCTCCTGGATCTAAGAAATGTATTGGGTTTGCATGTAGAGGTGCAAACAGCAGGATAGCAAGAGGCATTCCAAATTGATCTATTGCTGTCATGGTAGCAGCCTACCAACCATTAAAAAAAACAAAGTGGTGCTTCGTTACTGCATATGTTACTGATTCCTGGTTTTGCCCTTTTGGTAGCCTTTTACTAATTCAACAGCATCTCTGCCTGACCCATGTCGCTAGATGGATTTTTGGGTCTTCTCAGATTACCCTTTTTATTTGGTGTACAGACAACATCCCCCCAGTGGCTAAGCTGATTAGTCCTTATTATCATTATAGTTTGCCTGTCCATCTCCCACATACCCTCACCCATCATGCCACTAGCTGCTACGTCCTATTGCATGATAAACTTACCTCAGTGGTCATGACACACGACACAAAAGCACTCCCCCTCCCATTGGCTCAAAACTAAAACAACACCCTGCCAACCACACTCTCCAAGCAGTATAGCTTGCTATCCATGTGGATTCAGCACCCCACTTAGCGGTTATAAGCACAAAAAAAATGGTATACTACATCAGTTACTAAAGATACACTTTTAATTATAAGCTAGACTATTAGCATTTCCAACGTTTGTTCTATAGATAATACTGGATATTTACAGAGGACCTTAATAGAGCTATTATTCCATGAGCAAATGTTTCTGCTGGATATAGCTTCAAGATGAGAAAGTAGTCCAGGATTCAAACCCATGTTTGAGGTGACGTGTTTGTTACAAACACTTTTTCGTATACGCTGTCCTGAAAAGTGGTAGAGAATATGTATGTCTTAGTAAAATTGGTCTAGTTCTTATAACATGGTTTAGGCCTGTCATTTGTTACCAAGTCTGAACCAACTCCAGCGTTGTCCTGTGGAGTAAGAACTGCATCCTTGAATCCAGTGTTGTCCTTGTGCAATCGTAAATATTTATGGGTACATAACACCAGTGTTTTTCATGCAGATCGTGGTTTGTTTTGTTTTTATTAATTAATTTGCGCTTGCGTCTGTGCATCGTACCGAGGCTGCTGGCTCAGAGTAAATGTTCTCTGACCATTCTGTCTTGTGCATTTTAAATACTTCTTTGAGTCTTTGTTAAAAAGTGGTGGAAACATGATTTTCATGCGGAATAACCACCCACCTTTGTTAGAGTCCCTGTGCACTGCTGCGATTACTTACTGGTAATAGCATTACTCTGAGTCCTGCTCTTGCCGTGATGACTCACATAGTGAAGCCCCTGTGCCTCCAATCACAAACATTTCCTACTCATAAAACTTCTTCCCCCTCTCCTTACCACCCGTTCCGTACCAAGCCCAAACACCACACTGTTGGATTGGCCTGAAAGGGTGGGATGGAGGGCCTGAGTCATCATGGCGAGAGAAGGACTCAGAGTAATGCGATTACCGGTAAGTAATCGCAGCATTACCCCTTCGTCCCTCTCGCCATGCTGACTCAATTTTTTTCAATTCAAAAATACTTTATTCGGCTTTAGGATAAAAACCATAAAAGTTACACAGCTCCATATAACAATTAAGACATACAATTCATAACAATAATATTAGGACAAATGGTCCCCTAAAATACAAAGGTGTATACATCTAATACAAGGAATAATATAGGGGAAACCACAACACCAGAGGCCAAAACTTCATCAATATGGGTAGTAGTGGGGAGTGCCTACCAACGTTGAAAGTTTACTAACTCTCCATACAGATCCTAGATCTCAGAGAGGATTTCAAAAAGCCTACTATAAAAGTCACACAGTCTAGTTTCAACAGTTGTAAATAAAAAGAGCTGGGCGGACCTGGGTAAAGTTCAACTTCTTTAAAAGAGGTGTTAAAAAATATCTGCGAGGTACTTCATAAAATTTACAAAAACATAAAGTGTAGCAAATCCTGAGGAGACACTCCGTCGCAGCCACAGGATGCTAACACCTGACCTCTGCAGCTCCCTTTTGGGACAGCAAGTAGCAAATGAAAATAATCCAATCGGAACCTGATCAATAAAAACCGCTCATGGGGCGTCAATGGCCACAAAAGATAAGGCTCAATGGATGGGATTGTTTTAAGCATCACATATTTACGGACGCTAGATTTCCCAATTTCTAGATCGTCTCTACCATGCTTTTTAAAGTAGTAAAGGTTTTCTATACAAATTCCACATCCTTCAGGGTAATAGAGTCAGGCTTTAAAAAAAGGTCCGGCCACCCCAGCTCTTCAAAACAACCCTTAATATATTTTAACCATGGAATGCGTGACATATAAACAAGGCTCATAGTTTCTCTTAAAATCTGATGATTGAGAACTAGATCCTTATTTAACCAACAATTGAGCCAAAACAGCAAGGGGCGCATGGCCAAGGTATCACATAAAAATGGCAACCCCAATTCTTCATGTACCACCAGATTTGATGTTCCGGTGGGCACTCCTAGGAGACGTTTTAAGAAAGTGTTCTCCGCCACCTGCAGAGCATCAGTTGCTGCATAGCCCCAAATTTCACTCCCATAGCTAGCTATAGCAACACTTTTGGCCTGAAATATTTTCAACATTGCCGCAATTGGGCGCTTACCCATCTTCGCTGCAAAGTTGAAGATTGCCGCATTCGCCCTTATAACCTCCCCTTTTTTCCTCTGAATCAGGGCCCCCCAATTCAAACGGTCATCTATTAAAACACCCAGGTAAGAGAATATCGAAGTCGTTGGTACTTTCTCATTACCCACTTTAAAAGGGAACGATTTCTTCGGGCGAATCCCGACCTGCATGATATAGGATTTAGAATTATTAATTGCCAAATCACGGGCTTCCATAAAACTCCGAAAGGTGTCAAGCAATGTCTGAAGTCCCCTTGTCGTCCTAGCAACGAGGACCGCATCATCCGCATATAGCAGGACGGGCAGACCTCTTTGCCCCACATATGGGAAATCGACCCCTGTTTTTATCAAAGTTTTTTCCAGATCATTAATATATAAATTAAATAAAAGGGGGCCAGAATACACCCCTGCCGAACCCCCCCTCTCTATTTTAAAATCCCTAGATACACGGAGATCCTGGGCATATCTGATGTTAGCCCTAGTATCCCTGTGCAAATCCTCCAGGAAGTCAACCAAGTTATCCTCCACCCCCATGGCCCTCATAGATTGCCACAGTTTCCCCCGATTGACACAATCAAAGGCAGAGGAAAGATCCATGAAGGCCATGTAGATTGTACCTTGGCGGGCGATTGTATACTTTCCCAGGATCAAATATAAATTAAGGCATTGGGCCAAGGTGGAACGCCCTGGGCGGAACCCGTATTGTATATCAGAGATGATCTCATTCTCTGCTGCCCAAGAGGATAATCTTCCCAGTAACACCCCACCCACAACCTTGACCACGGAGTCAAGAAGGGAGATCGGTCTATAACACAGAGTGCTATTACGATCGCCCTTCTTGAATACCGGCACAATGGTTGAGATGCTCCAGGAGTCCGGGCAACCAATCCTGGCCGCCGCGTTAAGGACAGCCATCAGTACCGGGGCCCAAAGAAATGGGTTTAATTTAAAAGGTCTGGAGGGATGCCATCCGGGCCTGGGGCCTTATTGCACGTCAGCCCTAAAATGGCCTTCTCCACCTCTTTCTGCTCAAACACTACTGGAGCAGTGATGTTAACCCTACCTTGGGATTGATGAGGCTCCATGGGGCGTCTGAAAATAGATTTAAAATGAGACACCCATTCATCCTCAGATATGTTAGTGCCTACTTCTCCATCCCTAGCCTTTTCAAATAAAGGTCGGTTAATAATGCCCCAAAACCTTGCGCTATTCCCCAAGGTGCTTGCCTCCAATAGGTCCCTCCACATTTCCTCCTTCAGTTCGCCCTTACGGATGGCCAATGCCCGTTTATACTCACTACGGCGGGCACATATCAAAGATTGATTTCTCGGGGTAGCTTTTAAAGCATCTTTTAAATGTTTCGCTGCCTTAGAACAATGTGGATCGAACCATCTAGGGTCAGATAGCACCGTCCTATGAGAAGGGGCACTTAAAAGTGCCCCTATCTTAGAAATAATAACATCAAAAGCCCTGAGGACACCCCCGGGTGGAAGCCAGATAACACACAGGAAGCTAATTCGGTTGCACAAGACACTTGTACCTTGCCATAGAATGAGTCTGGAGATATCTGTGACCATTTTAGGCGGCGTCTACCATCCACAGGTCTCAACATGCCTGGGAATGTCACCCTAGCTTGTGTTAACAACAGCCTACCTCCAAGGTGGACACAGATAGGATTATGATCGCTAAAAACGCTATCCATGATGGTAAACCCACGAAAATTAAACTGAAGGCCGGTGGAGATCAAGATGTAATCTATAAATGAACCATCACTACATCCTTTAAAAGAAGGGACGGACTGTGTGCTAAGGGGGTCAGCTAAAGACATTGATGATAACAAGTCAAATTCATTAAGCAAACCATTCAATGCATCCCCCTGAACGGAATGCTCAAAATGGAATCCCCGCATCCTGGCACATCCCAGCTCAGCCATACATCTGATTTTGGGGTCTCCACAAGGATGAATATTAAAATCCCCAGCCACCATAAGATTATGTGCAACAGAACCGCAGGACTGTCTTATGAGGCAGCCTAGCTGGGCAATCTTGCACTCCCCCAGCGCGCTTAGTGCGTTATAAAAATTAATAATGCCCATACAGTCATTTCCTCTCCTTAAAACAATAACTTGAAAGTCCTTATTAGCAGTAGGAAGTTGCTGGATCCTACAGGTCACAGCCAACGATATGTAAATCACCAAACCACCCCTAGCTCTGCCACAAGGTGACGGGGACGCAGGGACAAAGAAGGCTTTATATCCCTCCAAAAACAGGTTACAGTTCACAAGCCAAGTCTCCTGAAAACAAATCACAGAGAATTGTCTGATGAACTGCATCCATACGGGATCCTGAAATTTTCCCAACAACCCTGCAATGTTCCATGACAGGACATTATAAATGTCTGCACTTGCGATCATCCCTTGTTGTGCAGTCAATGAAAGCACCCGCTGCTGGGGGCTAGTCCTCCCAGACGACTCCACAGCGCAGGACACAACATTTCGCACAGAGATGCATGGGGACCCCTGTTGATGCGATAACTCTCCAGCGGGCTCTAAGTTCATATTCAGTCAGTCTTGCTCATCCAACCTTGATAAAACTGAAAATCTGTTGGATAGCGCTAACCGAGTAGCAGGCTGGTACACCGTCGATCGAGATTGGGCCCCTTGGGGTTGTGGATATCTTCCACCCATAACCTCACGAGATCTATGAAACCACCTATCACACGAAATGTTTGTGTTTGGGGGCCCTGTATAGTCAGCCTCGTAGAAGAAACCCAACGGGAGAACCTGGATACCAGAATCACAATATGTACGGTCAAAATAAGCATCCTGTAAAATTCTATCCACAAGGAGAGATCTATTGAAATTCACAACAATACAATCCCCCCCTCCGGGTTTCCTCATGCTCCCTAACCAACCCACACGACGCACCATAATAATATTGCGTTCCACCATTGGACCTACAGAGGTGTTATTCGACAGCCAATGAGTAACCTTGTTTTTAAGTTGAGTAAAATCCTCATTGGACCCTGGCAAAAGTGGAGGGACATTTCCCAAAATTATTACAAGGGGTGTTGATTGGGGTGGAAGATTGATGACCGCTAAATTCTGTGTGGCATTTATCTGATGACCCTGTGCCCCCTCCGTTGGTGTTCCTGATCTTTGAGAGATCGAACCCTGGGGATGAATGTTAGGAGCCTGTCTTTCACTTGAGACATTTGCCAACCCCCCTAGATCTTTGGGAGCCATATTTATACCATGAGGCTGGGTTCCACTAACAGGCCAAGGGACTGGAGCTAACCCAGGCGTAGGTGTAATACCTGGGATTATGTTGTCCCTAGACAAGTTAGGGGCCATAGATTGAATAGATTGAGCAGGTAGAACAAACCTATTTTGTTCTGCTAAAATTTTCTCTATAAGGTTTAATTTATCCAAAATGGGGCTCAACTTAGCATCCAGCATACAACTCATGGTTGATTTAAAGGCTTCCATTATGGCCGGGTGAACTGTATTTACTACTGGTGATACAGGTACCGAGATTTTTGGACTAACTTGGTGGATACATTTGGTTTAGTTTTTTTGGCTTGGCTCCCAATGGACTTCAAATTTCTTTTTATGCTCCCACATGACCTTTGAGCCACCCTTGGTTGTTGTGAGGGGCCAACATTACAGTGTGTTTCTAGTGACCTATAATTATTAATACTGCCAGTCCCTATCGTTAGCGTAGAAACACCATCCTTGTTATTCTCAATAATTACAGCGGGAGAAAGTGGCCTATGTGGTACCTCACAAGGAATTTCTTGCAAAGGAGATGAAGCTACATTAGACTCTAGGTTAGTACCCAGCAAGGGGGCAAAGGTGTACTCGGTGTTTCCATAACACCTTCCCTTGTGGGGTTAATAGAACCAGCCAGGAGGGAGGATAAGCCATTAGAGGGAGATCTAGAGAGACGCCTATTCACCATTTCGATCTCCTTGTCAATAACAGAAGTAGCTCTCAATAAAAAAGCATCCATGGTTGTAACATTAGCCCTGGTTACAGCTTTTGTCCCTTCTTGACTCTCTTGAATCCTCCGCCTCCCCATAACACAATAACAATATATCCCCCAAAGTCTTAAGCAAAGAGAGCAACACAGCACCTAATACCCTGATTAGAATGTAAAAAACAATATCAGCCTAATAAACCATTACAAGCCCCTGCCGTGCAACAGCAAGGGAGCAAGAAAGGTCCCGTTTGAATAATACTTCCCCCGTAATATGGTGCTACACCTAAACGCTTCTCAAATCGGTCCACCAAAAATGTAAATGAAAAAAAGAAAAAAAAAAATATATATATATATATATATAAAAGGGCACAATCCCAAACCAAAGTTTCAATGGTCCCCTGCTACTGCAAACGGGTTACTAAGAGGAAGGGCCCGGCCCAGCCTCTTCCGGCCCCAGACGGGCACAGACGGGCCCGCCCTTGGCCCGGGCTCCGCCCGCGCGCGTCCCGCGCCGCGGGGGTTGAGGCAGCGCTTTATAGCGCGATCACCACGCCTCCCCCAGCGGCAGCTGCATCCAATGCGGGCGTTGTGCTGTAGTGCACCCTGGTACAGCGAGTCCCACCAGGGTATGGCGTCCGTGGCCTCGAGGGCAGCAGGGGCGTGAGCAACAGTCCGAAGTCCAACAGACAGAGGTAGATGGTAGCAGCAGCAGTGACCACGGGTTAACAACCCAAGGAGATGTCCCGCGCCGCGGGGGTCGAGGCAGCGCTTTATAGCGCGATCACCACGCCTCCCCCAGCGGCAGCTGCATCCAATGCGGGCGTTGTGCTGTAGTGCACCCTGGTACAGCGAGTCCCACCAGGGTATGGCGTCCGTGGCCTCGAGGGCAGCAGGGGCGTGAGCAACAGCCCGAAGTCCAACAGACAGAGGTAGATGGTAGCAGCAGCAGTGACCACGGGTTAACAACCCAAGGAGATGTCCCGCGCCGCGGGGGTCGAGGCAGCGCTTTATAGCGCGATCACCACGCCTCCCCAGCGGCAGCCGCATCCAATGCGGGCGTTGTGCTGTAGTGCACCCTGGTACAGCGAGTCCCACCAGGGTATGGCGTCCGTGGCCTCGAGGGCAGCAGGGGCGTGAGCAACAGCCCGAAGTCCAACAGACAGAGGTAGATGGTAGCAGCAGCAGTGACCACGGGTTAACAACCCAAGGAGATGCTCCGCGCCGCGGGGTCGAGGCAGCGCTTTATAGCGCGATCACCACGCCTCCCCCAGCGGCAGCTGCATCCAATGCGGGCGTTGTGCTGTAGTGCACCCTGGTACAGCGAGTCCCACCAGGGTATGGCGTCCGTGGCCTCGAGGGCAGCAGGGGCGTGAGCAACAGCCCGAAGTCCAACAGACAGAGGTAGATGGTAGCAGCAGCAGTGACCACGGGTTAACAACCCAAGGAGATGTCCCCATGCTGACTCACATAGTGAGATGTACCCAAGCCAAAAAATGGATCAGGACAACAGCACAGAAATACAACCACAAGTTTCATCCAAAGGGAAAAAACTGTTTATAACACGGAAGCTAGCACCTGGAACCCAACAAATCCGGGACTCCAGGACCCTAGACCACCCTATAGTGGGACACCAAGGTAGAAGGTACCGCCGAACTGGCAGCCCGACAGAACTCCTGCAAAAAGGCACCCTGTATCTCAGCAAGGAAGCAGACATGCCCCTAGCAGACCTCTCCCGGATCCCCAGAGTAGAAGACAGACCAAATTGCTTGTAAGCCAACAAAATCAGACTTGATCCGCCTGCTCAAGGTCTAAGTCGAAGGCTTAGCCCTCTTCCGTTAACAAATAAAGCGGAAGAGATCCGGAACCCCTTCACCGTTTCCAGGTAAATCAGAACCACCCTACGCACATTCAGCAAATGAAAAATCACCTCCTCAGGAGACTGAGGATCTGGACAAAACACCAGAAGAATCACTTCCTGCTGACAATTGAACAAAGCATTCACTTTGGGCACAAAACCCAGCCCCAAACAAAGAACAAGCCTGTCTTCGAACACACAAAAGAAAGGAGGTAAACAAGACAACAAGCCCAAATCCCCAAGCCTGCGAGCAGATGTAACAGCCACCAGAAAAAACACCTTCAAGGTCAGAAAGCGTAACCCCACAGATGCCAGCTGCTCAAATATGGGATACTGAAGAGGCCCAACACCAGCGGCAAATCCCAAAATGGACACACCACCTGGGGACTGGACAGAGATTGGAAAACCCATTAAGAATCCTGGAAACCAGACCCAGATCGTCCACCAAACCCGCCCCCCCCCCCCCATACCCCAGGGGGCCCAAAAATCTTTATTCGCCGCCCTTTGCACTTTGAGTGGCAAGGCTCAGACCCAGCTGGAAACCATCCTGGAGAAATTCCAGCACCGGAGGCAGGGAAACAGACCGAGGAAGCAACTGTTGGGGAGCACACCAAGCCTGAAATGTTCTCCAGTGCCGAGCATAAGAAGACCTGGTAGACAACTGTCTGGACGCCTGCACAGAAGAGGAAACAGAAACCCACAGCCCCTGTAACATCAAGACTCCCTACTCAACCGTCAAGCCATTACCTTGAGCCTCGCCAGAGATGGCACCTGGAGACACAAACCTCAGGGGAGTCGGAAACAACTGAAACCTCCATTCCGGACCCACCTTCATCTCCATCAACAGAGGAACCCAGACAGAGCTGGGCCATGCTGGAGCCACTAGAACAATCTGAGCCTTCTCCCTCCAAACGCCAACCAGAAACCTCTGGATCAAAGGTAACGTAGGGAAAGAAAACATCAATCCCTTCGGCCACACACACATTAGGACATCTACCCCAGAAGCAGAGTCCTCCTTCCCGTGGGAAAAGAACTGGGGAAGAAGCGCATTGCTAGGGCTCGCAAACAGGTTAATCCGTGGGCCGATCCAACAGCTGACACACTTTGGCAAATATCGGGGGAGAAAGACAAAAATCTTGAGCGGATGGAATCTCCCTACGCGGGTGATCGGTCTGACAATTCAGAGCCCCCTGAATAAAGATGACCCCCAACAAACCCACATTGGACTGAGCCCAGAGGAACAGACTATCCAAAATTGCAGACAACAACCGGGCCCTCGTCCCTCCCTGACGATTGACTTAGGATTTGGCCATTGTGTTGTCTGGACAACAACAGCCCGGTCCTGCAGAAGAGGGGAAAAATTAAGGAGAGCCAGACGAATCACCTCCAACTACCTCCAGTTGGAGGAGCGGGAACTCTGGCATGCCTGCCACAGTCACTGGACCGCGAGAGTCTCTGACCAGGCCCCCTAGCCACTCTTGCCGGTGTTTGTCGTGATGATGATCGGCACTGGATCCCACAAGGAGACAACTTTCAGGATGTTCGATAGCTTGAGCCACGACCTCCGCTCCTCCCGGAGCACCTGCGCCACAAGAAGACGACATATAAAATCCTGCACATTGGGCACCCATTTGTCCTGAATTAACCGCATCAAAATATTGAGGGGCCAATGAACCCAGGGCACGCAGTTTTATGCGCGTTCTGTTTTACATTTGAATTTGCACTGGAACTATATATTTAGAAAATAAATATGTATTTCATCCTGATCGCAAAATGTACACTAGGGGGCATGCCTAGTGGTGTATTAGGTGCACATCACTCATTCACAAGTGGATGAACATGGATGTGCATCTGTCACATTTCCATATGTCCATACTGTATTTCTGCTTGGTATTACACTTCTGGAGATTAATACAGCTAGGTCTATTAGGATTTGTACACATCACTGCCACTCCCATGGGTGATATGGACAAAGAGGCAGAAAGCTGCTGGCATTATCTAGTCCTGTTACTTCTTTTAGAGGCTCATTGGAGTGAGCGTACACATATCGGAACAGTGGGGCATGGCTGCACCTCTAAAGTGCATTGAAAGGCAGCCAGAGTATAAGAATGCGGTTGCAGAGGCTGTGGCCTAGCACAGCAGCTCCTACCTGGGGGTGACTCTGGACTCTAAACTCAGCTGGAGAAACCACATAGAGAAGACCTGCCAGAAAGCAGCAACAAAACTGGCTGCATTATACCCTCTCCTGAAGACCAAGTCGATGCCCATTCAGAGCAAGGTGCGAGCAATCACCGCAATAATTCGAACAACTATGACATACGCTTCACCAGTTTGGAGTGGCTGCCGCCCGCAGCATCGGAAAGACCTACAGAGACTACAGAGCAAGACCTTACGGATTGCAACAGGTGCTCCTATCTTCACAAGAACAGCAGACCTCCACAGAGACCTAGGCGTTGAGATGTTGGACGACCATCTCCGCAAACTCAACAGGACATTCTACAAAGATTTGGATCAAAAAGAAAACCCACTGATCAGGAAGCTTGCAGACATTTCTACAAACCCATTTGACCGCTACCCGCGGCCCATCGAAGCGCTAACCTTGTGAAACTGAAACAGCAACACAGCATCCAAAAACTCATCACTGCCTGAAGGTAACCGCCTCGGCAGGCATCCAAAACTCATCACTGCCAGACGGCAACCGCCCCGGCAGGCACGCAAAACTCATCACTGTCAGAAGGCAACTGCCGCGGCAGCCATCAAAAGCTCATCACCGTCAGAAGACATTTGACAGACGAAAACAAGACTCTGCGATAAAACTTGCTGACACTTCTGCAAACCCAATTGACCGCAACCCACGGCCTATCACATCGCTGACCTCGTGATCCAACCTCAACTGTGACAAAGCGTCACACATCAATAAGACAACCTAAACAGCGACTAAAAAACTCAAAATGAATGTGGAGTAATGAGGCTACCGCCTCGGTATCCAAAAACTCACAACTGTCAGAAGGAATCTGACAGACGAAAACAAGACACAGACTGTGGCCTAGCACCTCTCTACCCTGCCAATGGGTTGCAATTATGTATCAGGACACGCAGTTCTTGAAAATGTTGCCACACATTTGCAAAAATATTACGCTCCACGCTAACATGTCTATTTTGTGAATCGTGTCTTGTAACTACCACCTTGTAGATGGGGGTGGGGGGGAATGGGGAGGAGATGTGTGTGTGTGTGGGCTGGGGGGTGTTTGTGTGCGTGTGTTTTTTTTGGGGGGAGTGGGGAATCCAACACTTTATACATGTTTGTGCTGACCTGTTGAGTTTTTGTTTTCTAGCAGTAGTGATGTTATCCCATTCAAAACTTCTAACTTTGTACTCCAGAATGCAATTGCCCTCAATAATGGTAGAAATGAAAACGTACAAGTAATGACTTATCACATTCTGACTCTACCATAGTTTGTCTTTGATGTACTGCATGGAATCTAGGTATGAAGTGGCCAGAAGAGCACAGATATATGTAAGTGTGATTCGAGGTTCCATTTTTGCTCCTGCTCACAACATGTAAACAGCTAAAACGCTTTTGGCATATTTACAGCATTAGATGTAACAGACCACGTATCAAACAAGGGCATTTAAAGTTATCTTTCATTAGTGATAATTTGTTAATGTTTTTTCTTGTCCAGTTCTTAAAGGGAGTGAGTGCAATTCAGAATCCGGACACTCCACATTTTAAAGTCAGTTTTTAAAGTGTAAGTTAATACTGAAATGTCTTAGAAATCTTGAAAGGTCCTGCATATTATAACCAATAAAAAGCATGTGAAAATAAACTCAATTGGAGTCACTCTGTGTGTAGTGTCGACCCGTAATGTGGCTCCGCAGTGGGGTTGGCACACGCTCACAACCACACTTGCACTAATCCATTCACATGCGCGCACACATACAACCACGATTCACAAGCACACACGCACACACCCATTCACAACACACACAGATACACATGTATTCATGCATACACACATGCATGCAACATTCAGGAAGCAATTACTGGGCCGCAGGGGTGACATCTGGTTGCGGGAGGTAGCAGCAGAAAGACCTTGGTTGTTCCTGTAGGCTTCAGGGAAAGACGGAATGGACGGGTGGTCCTGCAGCTTTCTCTCATTGGCTGACCTTGTCATTTGTCAGCCAATCAGAGGAGGACCTCCCTAACTAGTCAGAGTGAGACTGGGTCAGTGAGCTTGCTGACGTCACCCCACTCTGTGACAAGACGTCACTGATAGACAGCCTGGGGCACTTCAAAGCTTAAAAGCAAAGCTCCCTGGTCTGGGTCTATCAGTGACATTCCCCCTCTTCATGAGGGGTTCGGCTTTCACAAGACTTCCCCAGACTGATGAGGTCACGTCCTCAGGTCTGTGAAATCTTCAGCCTGGCAAAGCCTGACTTGAATATAATCAGTGTCTCTCAGGCTGACCGTTGCTTATCCTGACACTCATCATGCTTGCAAAAGGAAGGGGGCTGCTCCCCTCCTCCCTTAATGATGGACTGCACCTGTCATTGTGACAAGTAAAATAGTAATACTATTGAGTACTGTATATCATCCCCTTCGCTGCCATTACGATACAATACCTGGACATAGGCAGGCATGGGCTTTGCTTTTTGGGAACTCACTTGAGGAATATGATCAGAATGGGAGGCTTGGGTTATAAGAAAATGGATAGTGGAGAATACCAAGCACAAGTATGTTGTACACACAAAGGGACTCCTTTTGCGTGCCCCTGTAATACCGATGGGGGTTGGTACAGGGAGTTAACAGCTTCAGCAGGACTAAATGTTTGATGTTACATCTGTGCACTTAAGCTACTGAAAGCAGTAGAAAAGTCTGGATGAAACACTAGAAGTACCTCTGATTTGTTTTTTCAGTTTACTTTGTGCTTATTTGTCTTATTTATGAGGAAAGAAATCTGGGCAGTGGTGTGTTTTTTATACCCAGGGTGCAATGCATGTGCACCTGAATTGCTCAATAGTTTCCCTTGAGTGTGCCTTTGCTGCAAGTTAGAAGTTTTACTGATGAAGTAAAGAATTTTAGAGGTGACTTAAGATGAAGAATGCTTGGAGTAGGTTGTGGATTCAGATTAATGTAATTTCTCATTTGAGCTTGGTAGAGGTGGTAGTGCTCTACAACCTTGATGACACTTGATCTGTGTTAGACTTGGCACCATTGGCGTGGGTCTCCCTTCCATTTTTTGCTGTTGCCTCTTATGTTTTTGCTGGTTTTAGATGCTTTTGGGCACTGTGCCACTGCTGTTCAGTGCCACAGTGCAAGTGCTCCCTACTGTAAATTGATGTGTTGATTAGTGACTCCATGATTGGGTTATTTGATTTACTTGTCAGACCCTAGTACAGTGCACCATGGGTGCCCAGGGCTTGTAAATCATATGCTGCTGGTGGGCTTGCAGCACTGGTTGTGCCACCCACAGAAGCAGCTTGTAAAGTGTGTCTCAGGCCTGCCATTGCAGAGCCTGTGTGCAGTCTGTGACTGCCATGTCGACTTGGCAAGTGCACCCCTTGCCAGTCCCTAAACCTTCCCTTATCTTCATATCAGACACCCCTAAGGTAGGCCCAAGGGCAGGGTGCATTGTAAGTATAAGGTAGGACATGCCCTGGTGTGTGTGGCATGTCCTAATAGTGAATTACAGCCATTTTCGTTTTTCACTATTGCAAGGCTACCTGTTCCCCATAGGCCAGAATGGGCAGTTTGATTATTACACCTTATAATCCTAACTGACCCAGGGAACATGGTAGAAAAACGAATTTAGTATGCCTGAACTCACAATGATAAAATACATCTTTTAGTGAAGTTGGTTTTAACATTCTGTGTTTGAAAATACCACTTTTAGAAAGTAGGTATTTTCTTGCCTAACCATCCAGCTGCCTCTGCTCAGGTTGTGTATTGTATGTCTGGGTTTGTGAGTGACAGGGGCTGGGGGATTCCAGGAGGCAGGGTGAGTCAGCACTAGGCTGAATAGGTCTGCCTGAAGGAGGATGGGTGGGAGGAGTTGCACCTGGGTCTGAATAGGGCTGTGCCTGCCTTCCACAATGCTGGCTCCACCTCCTGCCGGGCGTCTGATGGCTCTGCCCCTCACACTCAAAGGAAAGAAGGAGTCATGTACACAAAGTGCTCCAAGACTGACCAGAACTGGTTTGGACTAGGCATAGGCCTCTCTGCCTTCAGAGAACAAAGGATTTCTGTGTATAAATACTGGGGCCCAAACCCCATGAAATTAGATCACTTCTGGGAAATCAAGAAACCTGTTGCCAAGGAGAAGAAACGGAGAAGCTGAAGGAGGAGTACTGCCCCTGTGCTGTTTTGCTGATTGGGGTTGGCCTGCAGTGGTTGCTTTCTGCCAAGGACAGGAGAAAAGACTTTGCTGTGCTTACCATCTTGAAGAAGAGAATCTCCAAGGGCTTGAACTGAGCTTGCCTCCTGCCTGAAGTCACAGGGACACAAAGACTTCACCCCTTCTGTTTGCCTGCATCTGGACCTGCTGTTTTAGCTGCTAACAGAGGGAAATTGCAACACCGCCGGCGAGCGATGCCGTACCCTGCACCGAAGCCGTGGGCACCGCTCGTGAAGAGCACGACGCACCGCCCTGACTTGCACCGTAGGCCCGACGCCTGCCGACGCCGTGCGACATCGACTCCGAAGCCGTCATCGAGGCCGCCGCCTGCACCGGAGCCGAGGACACCGCTCGTGACGCTCACGATGCACCGTCCCGACTCGCACCGCAGCGCCGACTTCACCGACGCCAGGGCTTCATCATCGCGGAGCCGATCCTCGACGTGGGTGACTCCCGAATCCATCGACGCCGCACCATCGTAAGGAACTGACGCCTCACCTCCCCTGCGCTGCAGTAAGGAACCGAGACATCACCTCCCCTGGGGTCGTAAGGAACCGACGGCGCCGGCGCCAACGAAGCATCACCTCCCCGACGCCGTGCACCGTCTTTGTTTTCATCGAATTCCAGGTACTGTTCTTTGTGGGTCTGCTCGACTCCGGGCCCGACGCAGCGCACCTCGCGGTCGGCGCCGTACTTTGGGATTGCCACCGGTCACGACGTCGTGATAACTCCAAGTGGAGTTATTTGTTGCTACAAGCTTTATTTTCATTGACTATCCTATTTTTGAAGATAACGTGAACTGTCTCTATCATTTTAAGTCTATTTTTAGATTACACTATTGTGGATTTTTGCTATTGGGTCTTGTGTTAAGTCTATATAAAGATTACTTATTTTTACATACAACCTGTGTGGTGTCCATCTGTAGTGTTTTCACTGTATTACTGTATGTGTTCACAAATGCTTTACACACTGCCTCTGAGATAAGCCTGCCTGCTCGTGCCAAGCTGCCAGGGGGTGAGCAGGGGTTATTTTAGGAGTGTATCCCCCTTATCCTGACTAGAAGCAAGGGTCCCTATTTGGACAAAGGTGCAAACCATTGCCAACTAGAGACCCCCAGTTCTAACAATCTGCATGACACCTATTCGATTCACACATTGTTTTCTTCAGATCATGTATACTGACTTTGGCAAGACACATAGGGCAAGGTCCCTGCCTCTCCCTGACCTTGGAACCCTCATCTAGTTGCCAGAAATGGAGAACTCAACTGATGACTGGAAAATTCTACAACAAATCACCTAGAACAAATCATGGTTGTTGAAGTTCATTCAACTTATACCCATCTCTCAATGCTAACTGGCTTAGGAAAATTGTGTTTATTTGCTCCTAGTATGCTCAAACTGCAATCCCCAGTTTTTAAAATTCTTTTCTTACTGTGATGTTTGGACAAAGGAGGTGTAGAAATAAAAACCTTCTTAGGGGTTCACTGATACATCTGGTCCTTAAGACCAACAAGGAAGAGATTGGCACAGAAGCTGTAATATCAAAAAACATGTTTTATTAACCTCAGATGAGGGAGATTGCATCTTACGGTACCCGCAGGCCACTGTAGGAGGCATTCTAATGAGTGCAGAGAACAGGGTCCTTATATATGTATTTGTTACATAGTCAGCATAAAATCAAGGGGAGGTCCTAGCACATACAAGCATGCTTATTGACTAATATGGGTATACAAAATTTGCTTGCTCCACAAAGTGGGAGGGAGACTAAACTGCTTACATGAGTAAGAATAGCCTGACAGTTCTATACTAGGAGCAGGTGCATTCTACCAGCTAGGCCTCTCTGAGCATGTGCAAGACTCTGGAAGAGGGAGAAAGCACATGGCGAGCACATGGCTAACTAAAATGGCTGCCAAGTACAAAATGGCTTTCAGCTCATGCTAACAGCGATTCCTGCAATCTTTAACAGACGATCCTTTTAGCATGAGCTAAAGACATTCCCATGATCTAGTAGAGACATAGAAAATATTTTGCACATTTTCTTCTCATAAATTCATCAATATCCTATGCTAGGTGGGCATTTACATTCTAAACATTTCATTAAGCAGGTATATACAAGGTATAAGCAGGGGTACAAAGTGAACAGAGCATTGGGTCATACAGGTAGCAAGAGAGAATAATGACTATTATCTCAAACAGAAATCTCAATATTTTCCAATCCTAAGCAGAAAGCAAATACCAAAACCATCTAGTCTAATTTTAAGTTTCAGGGCTCTGATGGGGGCTCGTCAAGTCAATTTCAAAATAGCCAACAGCACATACCTAATAAAAACATTTTCAATAGACTTTCTCAGTATTTTTTATGAGGGCTAAATTATCAATTAATATACTTAAGGAAAGAGTAAAGTAACATGCTCAGATGAACTTTTCTCGTGCAGAATAAACATTACTCTTAAAAAATATTAAAGCAATCAGACATATTATTACAAAAACAATCCTGGCTTCGGGGGACCAGGAGGACCACACAGGGCCATAGGAATTAGGACAAGGAGCCGCAAAGGGCTGCTCCTCCAAAAAAAATGGGACGACCAAAGGGGTACATTACTAACAAAAAAAGAGTCCTTGGGAAATTGTAGTACAACCACCAGCCAGAGGGGAGTCTTCTCCCTGTGTCCGTTTTGAGCCTCACAGGCAGGCTCTTGTTGTTCCCACGGTGGAGCTGCACAACTCGCAACTCAAGAATCACGGAGAAGGAAAAGTCTTTCTTTCAGGATAGGGCAATCACCCCCCAGGGCAAATACCCTCAATGATCCTGTCCAGTGTCTCAGGCAGTGCACCAGTTTTCTTCACTTTAATCTAACAGGCACCAAGGGCATAGCACCTGTACCCTAAACTCAAGTCCTTCCCTAACTCCTGTATTTGCACCTCTGGCGCACTGTCCTTTGTTGGGGCACAAATTGTACCCAGTGTGCTCGGGCATCCCTTGATCAACAAACAAAGGCGTAGACTTGCATTCACTTTGGGACCAGGATTAAGAGGCCTGAAGCAACCCTTGTTTCAAAGGGGGTCACCTCAAGCAAAAGCCTCCTTGCCGTCCTTGTCGTTCTGTGACTCTCTCAGCTGGGCATCAAAAACTGGATCCACACAAAGATTTCTCCATCCTGATTTGTAACCCCGTCTTTCGCCCAAGACAGTGGCAGGGGTACACACTTCACGTCCCAGTGCTTCCGCCTTCACTGAGGTCCTAGTTGCCAGCAACGCCTATGCTGGTTCCTTTCACTTTGGCTTCAAACTGGAGTGGCGCTGACTCCCCAGGCTGGATCTGATGTCCGGGCCCCTCTGGCAATGGTTGTAAGGCAGCAAATATCTATTGGTGGACAGAACAAGAGGTCTTTAGACAAGGCACAGAAATAATCTAACAACAGAGAGGATAGTCTCAGAATACTTCCTTAGTCTTGGGGCGCCCCATACATTAGCAAGGCACCCAAGAGCCACTTCATCTATCTGAGAGTAGAAAACCCTGGACCTATTGGCAAGTATAAAAGGAACGTTTTGGTGAACTGACAAGAGTAATACATCACCCAATCCCAAGCAGCCAAGGAAGTCTGTGTTCATTTACTAAATTCTGAGGAAAAAAGAAAAACAATACAGACATACTCCAAATACTTACATTGGTGTATTCCTATATTACCAATCTGAAGAACCCTCAAGAAAAAGGAAATGTTCTACACTTTTACTCATAGATTTTACATTACTTGTACAGGACTGCAGACACTTGTAAAATAATTTCTCTTACATGTTATGCTTAGGACCATGCTCTCATGTTATAGGTGCAGCAGGAAAATCTAAAACTGCTAATCTAACAGGGATTCTTATTGCAAAAAGAACTAAACTTCAACATAGTGAGTACATTTTCTCCAGCAGAACATGTTATGACAAACAAATTCCTATAAAACAATATTTTCCTTCAAAATGTTTGCTAAGGATCACATGAGCGTCTTTCCTGCATTGTACTTTTCACGATCTGGACTATGCAACATCATTTTCAAAAGGAAAAAAACCCTATCTCCAACTCTAATAAGGGCTGTCAGCTTATTTACACAGACTAGCTAATAAAAGACTAGCAATGCCCTTGCAAAACTGTATAGAACATGAGAATAACATAAACAATAATAGTGTTGCCACCTGAGATTTTTGAACAGAAACCGCCACTATACAATTTTCCTTAAAGATCAAATAAGGGAACATCAATCTGTTCTACTCATTCTTTCATACAGGATGGGCAGTAACATAGCTTATGTGTTTCATCTTTTTATTAATTCTAACAATTTTAAAACAGTATTACAGAATAGCCAATTGTAATTGTAATTGTAGTAGCATTTATATAGCGCAGCTGTCACCCAACGGGCATCCTGGCGCTGGGATTACCTAAATCACTGTGCAGCTATAAAACTATGAATCATCATGCGCCAATCTCTCAAGGCTATTCTTTTGGAAAGAGCCTGGTTTTTAGCTTTTTTCTAAACTGCAGTAAGTCATCAGTCTGTCTGAGTTCACTTGGTAGTTCATTCCATAGCCTTGCGGCTGCATAGCCAAATGATCTACCTCCTAGTCGGGTTTTCTTGACTCGTGGGGTACATACTAGGTGGGCTGCCGAGGAACGAAGACTTCTAGCTGGGGAGTACCAAGTAAACATTCTCTGTAATGGTTTAGGCCCCATTTTGTGTGCCGCCTTATGAACAATGCAAAGTGCCTTAACTGTCACATGGCCATTTCCTAGACAGCTTTAGACAGACTCAAAAAAAGTGAGAAAAAGAAGAGAGAAAACATAATTTTGCCTACCCTTAATTTGTAGAGGAGCTAGCCTCCTTCCCCCATTTTGACAGTAGGAAAACCTGAAACAGGTTTTACTTCTGTCAACACTTTCAACCCCTATTTGTAGCAACTGGGCACAAACAAACTTGTAGGAGATATCTTAGAAAGTGGCTATTCTCTGATTCAGTCTAACACAATGCAAATTGAGTTAACTTTAAACCAATTTCTACAGCAATTGTACTAGATTAACATGAGGGCGCATGAATGCAAACTAAAATCCATTTCCTCCTTATCGTAGCCCCTACACAGTATTCTTTAAACTAAAACCATTATTTTTATATAAATGGCAGATCAATGCTCAACTGAGGGTTGTCTTCCTTCGTGGCATAGGACTGCGCAAAACGTGTGTTTGCCAAAAATAGGAAGCAAAGCTTCTCTTTCTCTCTTTGCGCTATCATCTCGTCTTTCAAAAACTTTTCGAAGGTCGAAGTGTCCCAGCAAACATTACCCTTCACCCTGCTAAGTTGCTAAATGCAGAACTCCGACCTTTGACCCGTTCAGCAGCTGCTCATTTTGTTTGTGCAAGGCTTGCCATGCGGTTTTCGTAATGCAAAGCAACTCTGGAGAATCACAGCTAAAAGGCAGTCCTGTCCGATCCGTTTGCCACTAATTTAAAGGTAGGATAATAACGTCTGCTCTTCTGTATACTTATTTTCATTTATGTACAGTGGGTGGTGTGTAGTCTAGTAATACAGAGATCAGCTGTTTGTTTTATACTTGCATATACTTTATGGAAGCCTGAGAGCACGTTAAAACTGCCTTGAGTGGTAGAACTGCTTGTAAAATTGTGAATTTTAGCTCAATTTCGACTTTGGTGGTAGGGGCACTTAAAAATGAATATCCTACAATATTTTTGCATAATAGGAACCCCCAGAGTGTTCTCTAGATAGCCCAGGAATGGGAAATCAGAAATGTATAAGATATACCCTTATAAAAATGAGTTTTGTACGGCTGGGTAAAGTGACATTTCACATTTAAGTTCCCTTCTTATTGCGGTACAGCACTGCTTAAATTCAACTTTGATACTAGGAATTCACAGTATGATGATTAGGCTTTATAAAGATGAAAAAACGAATTTAAAGCATTTATTTTTAATAATATATTTTTGCATATAATTAAATTTTTTTTTTTTTTTAATCAAAACCAACCATTTTGATGATTCCACATTTGAAAAGCAAGCTTCATTCGTAGCCTATCATATTTAAACACATTCATTCATAACCCTAAGCACAGAAGCCTTACTTGAAACAGGAAAAGTCTGCGCCACTTTTTAAAAGGACAGTTATCATTTAACATCAGAACCATAGATGTACTTATAAAAAAGGCATTAAGAAAGGAAATCCCTACTTTCAATTTTGTTCTCTGTTATCCAAAATAATGAAACTGGTTTTTTGAAACTTTTAAAATAGGGCAGGCCTGTATACCAGTTTTACACTGACTTAAAATGTCGCTGACACAGCATTCCTGTCTGTGGCCGTGAGCAGGAATAGCCATATGCTATTTATGCAGCTGTTGTTTGTCAGCAGGCGTCGAATTTTCACGCCTTTCTCAGGAAAAAAACCCTTTTATTATTTGAAATACCCTGACAGAGTTAAATCCCCATTTGCTGTGTCAAACAGTTTCTTTTCAGTTAGTCAGTTTAAACACAGCTGTCGGAAAGCTTTTTTCTCGGGTGCTGAGAGAAAAGCATGTCACAGTCTATTTAAAAACTGAGGCATTTCAATGCAGTCAAATCTATCTTTCTATAATGTATATTTAGTTCAGCAACGACCAAATTCACTCATATGATGTGCATGCCTTTTAATGTCTAATACAATGTATTTAAGGAAAAGGCTGTAACGTGTATTTAAGTCTATTGATTACAAAACACACAATTTCGTTTTTCTACCTCTGTATGAGGCCTATTTTAATCCTATTGAATACGAATTCTAATTTTATGTTTAGCATTGTGGCAATTTGCACACATGTATAGTGTCTTACTCTGTCAATTTAATAGTAACATGCAGCTGTTTAGCATATGTTACATAATTTATTTCTGGATTTTTATTTAATATGTAAGTAACTAAATGACAGTTTGCATAACAGAATGATGACAGCAAAAAACATAAACAAACTCATTGAGCTCATTCCAGACAGTTACAGAAGGACACAACACAGCGCGCTTAAAGCTAGCCATTCGTACACAAAGAGCACAATCGCTATTTACTCACACAAGTATTACCAATGTCAAACCAAAAACCCCACATAGACATTGAAACACATATTTAACCCACAAATCAATACTTAGGACAGCTTACAAAGTGTACGCAAGACCAACCTATTTGTAAATACTAATTGTAAGTCATATTTACAAGAAGAGCTCTCAAAAGTAGCCCAAAAAACTGTTCCATGGTCAAGAAGCCAAAATACACCAAATTCGCCAGTTTTGGCTGGTAGAACACTCAAAAAGCGCTCTGCATATCACCACTTATGAATGTTACTAAGTGCGCAGATCCGGATCCGTTTTATGTACATATTTAGTTCCATGGGGTACTTAGTCACCAAGGAAGAAATATCTTTTTACTATACCTAAACCTATTTAGGTATCCCCTCTGAGGGTAGTCAACTGAGTACTTCCTAAATCCATATCGGTACCTCCAAAACAGCAACACTTTCAACAAAGTGTGCTGGAAACAGGCATGTCAAAAATATTATAGCATATATAATATTATACTCCAAGTGACACTTAACACAATGTGTGCCGTTCAAGTTTTCAAAGTTTAGAGAAAAATCTCCTCATTACCTGCCTATATGAATTGCAATGCATATATAATTACAAAACAAATTCCAAAATTGGCCAATCATACAAACAAAGCCACAGTAAGTGTTACTAAAACTACCTTACCAATCAAAGGCATCAAACCAACAGCAAGTGCCGCAAAACGGCTCTTACCAATCAAATGGTGTCCAGGTTCCAACTGCCAAGTTCTGAGTGACCTAACGGTCGTTTTAAAATACTCACGCCAAAGAAGTTCTCAGTCAGGAGCGGCAAACACTTGGAGGATCAGATCAGGAAGACCAGAAATATACTGGGCTGGAAGACAAAACAATCTCCGTGCGCAGGGTACCTCCTCAGTAGATTCCTGTCCTGTACTCCTCAGTAGATTCCTGTCTCCCTTCAAGACCACTCCCTTGGATAGCCGCTGCACTGATGAGGTCCACTTTCGGGCGCCATTTGTAGAAATAAAAACCTTCTTAGGGGTTCACTGATACATCTGGTCCTTAAGACCAACAAGGAAGAGATTGGCACAGAAGCTGTAATATCAAAAAAACATGTTTTATTAACCTCAGATGAGGGAGATTGCATCTTACGGTACCCGCAGGCCACTGTAGGAGGCATTCTAATGAGTGCAGAGAACAGGGTCCTTATATATGTATTTGTTACATAGTCAGCATAAAATCAAGGGGAGGTCCTAGCACATACAAGCATGCTTATTGACTAATATGGGTATACAAAATTTGCTTGCTCCACAAAGTGGGAGGGGAGACTAAACTGCTTACATGAGTAAGAATAGCCTGACAGTTCTATACTAGGAGCAGGTGCATTCTACCAGCTAGGCCTCTCTGAGCATGTGCAAGACTCTGGAAGAGGGAGAAAGCACATGGCGAGCACATGGCTAACTAAAATGGCTGCCAAGTACAAAATGGCTTTCAGCTCATGCTAACAGCGATTCCTGCAATCTTTAACAGAGGCACAGGAGCCAAGTAGAAAGGCTAGCTCCTCCCATGTTTGGCGCAGTGTAAGGGAGACTGGGTTAGGAGTCCCATGGGATTCCTTCGTAAGCCCCCAGGTGTTATTCGTGAACTAGCCTATAGTTAAAGGTTGAACCAGTTGCATTTGGTCTGCAGGCCAGAGTTCACCACTGTAGTGGTGAGGTAGAGAAATGCATAGCGACTGAGGAGGCACAGACGGAGTCTCTTTTTCAACTTTTATTATAAGGCCTAAGATGTTGATCAGGTGGAGTAGAATCTTGGGAATGCCATAACTGGTTTTGTATGGGATCTTTCTGTGGAGGGTATGAATTTAGCCTTTCACTCACCTAAAAATGAAAGCCCCCTTCTCCCCCCTGAAAGTAGATGACTTTGAACCCAGTGCAGTCATATGTTTTACTGAGAGGAATACCATTTTTGGGTCTTTGTACTCCTAGTTATTAAATTGTCCATTCTGCGCTGAAGTTTATGTGAGCACCTTTGTACTATGTTCAAAGAGTGCTGGCTATGTGCACCATATCAAAGGTACAGTGCAAAGAAAGATGCTTGGAAGGCTACTATAACACCAAAAGACAAGTGTATGAAACCCCCTGTTTGCAAATATACACACTTAGGTCAACTCAGCCTCCCAAGGAAAGAAGATACCGCTACAAAATCAGCACAGCATGTGAATCCAGAAAAGATTCACGCTGCAAAATAAAATGGCTTCTTACTATAGGTATACTGTTGCAGGTGGAAGATTATTCTGTTTAAATATCTTTATTTGGGTTTTTATTCCAAGCAGATGCATCATTGTCTGGCAGTTACGTACAAGCTTTTAGTAAGTTGTATCATCTCTGTGGTTGATGGGCAGATCGAACAGGAAAATAGAAGGAATATGACTACATGTTTAAGTATATGACTATAGGACAGCACTAAACTCAAGACTAATACCAATGTCCATGTTGACTCCCAATGGCCAAGGTGTTTTACGAGAACCTCTCTTGGCTTACATTTAACCATATCTGTCAACTGAAAAGAAAGAACCCCATATGTTCTATAACTTTTGCAGCAGTTTTTTGACCTTTTAAATCAGTCTTTTGTGAGTTGTCATGGTAGCTATAGCATCCATCCATTCTTATGTTGGCAAGTTCATAGATTTCTTTTTCTGTAGGATACACAGTTTTTGCAGTTGCGAGAGCAGCAGTAATCCATTTTCTCTTATGACGGGCCGTTTCTGGTAAGTTCCAGGTGTTGTAAAGAAGTGCCAGTTCCGGCAATGGCATGCAGGTCATGGGATTCGATCTATTAATCTATACCTGGGCATTGCCAAAGGATGTGCAGTATATCCTCTTTTTTCTGTTTGCATCTTCAGTAGATTGGCGTCGGAGACATTTTTCACACTGCAGTTTTTAAGAGGTCGAATACCAATCTTGCAATACTTTAAAAGCTTTAAAAGTAAGACGGGCTAACATGTGTTCATGATTTTTCTAGAAATGCAGAGGTCAGTTTTCTAGACCTCCTGGCACTAAGGTCTTAGTGTGCCATCTTAAATCAGAAAACCAGTTGTACCACAGCCATTACACAACCACTGAGCTATATCTGTGCAAGATGTGTTCTGGGTAACGATCAATGATGAGATGTAACAGGGACAGTCAGTGGAACCTCAAACCTTCTTCTGTTAAGAAATAACACTCTTAATAAATACAACGGAAACATTTTAAATATTTATTTTAAAACTAAAATTATAGTGTAGTGCACATATAATCAGAAAGAAGATAAATTATATGGCATCCGCATCGGTCACAAGAAGCATGAATAATAGCTACCCCTCCAACATGATTGCTGTTATTATTATAGTGCAATCTGACCCTCTTTTTGCTACTTCTAAGCGCTAGTCTAATTCTAGAATTCTAGCATAGCAGAAAATAAAATCTATTGCAAGTTTCAAAGATGGTACACCCTCTCATACCAAGTTAGAATATTTAAGTTCTATGTTCAAGGAAATAGCAAGGCCTACTATTCTCATCTCATGAGGCCAACTGCACTGATAACTCACTAAGTCTAAGTGCATCCCATTCTGGTAGCCTTCAGTAGGAGCTAGAGGTATGATCTGTACAGCCTGTTCCAGTGAGCCTGGTGTGAAGACATCCCTCTGACCTTCTGTTTCTGTGCTAAATTGTATAACATAATCTCATTATTGTTAAGAACTCTTAGTGAAAACAACTGATGGAAGGTGGCCAGATGCGCTTTCAATTATTTTCATTTTCCAAGACTGTGTTGTTTTCCATATCAACAAAAGCAAGACAAGTAGTAATCACCTTTCTAGAAACTCGTAGAAATCAATAACAAGTTAAAGTAAAAAAATGAAGCAGTCAGTATTTAAAGAAACATTGCAAATATATTCATGTCGGCTGTTTTATCACACTGCAGAATATATTAATTTAAACCAAACGTGTGTTAAATGAATCATGCATGTTCAGCATTTTTATTAATTGTTTAACACATAACATAAGCAGAATAAAAAAGATATTATTCTTGACAGCCTCACTCAGACTTTTATCATATGTTGACATTAGTTTGGTCCAGTCTTTTTCTGAGTACCATTTACTCAGATGTGTCTGCCATCTATATCATAAGGAGTCATTCGTTGGTATGGAGTGAAGTTGCGTTCTCATAAGATCATACAATCCGGAGATCAGTTTTTTATAGTGGACCCATTTAACTAGGCAGTTGTGCATGGAGGAGGGTACCCAATCATGCGATAGTGGATCTAGTTTATGCAGCAGACGATGTCTCAACTGTAAGTTTTTCCAGCATTGATACCTGTGGAGATGATACTCCCCTATGAGCTCCCCAAAGGATTTAAACGTGCTCTTTAGAAATACCTGAGAAACATTTTGAGTCCCTTTATCAAGCCAGTTTTTTCACAGTAATGGTGGGACTTCACAATGAAGAAATCCTGATCCAAACTTCTGTCACAGACCATACATGAATTCTTTGCTTCATAATAGGATGGTCTGAGTCTCTCAAAAAGGTGGTGTCCTTATGAGGGTGTGGCAACCTGCCTTGCTCATTTGTATTTGTTGTTCCTTTAGAGCCCAGTATGGTCTTTCAAGATGTAGATTAAGGTGGTGTGCCAATTGCGATAGCTGGTTAGCTCTATAGTATGATCACATATGAGGAAGTCACAACCCATTCCCCATGGTCGCTACATAGAACCTTGATATTGCAAGTCTTGGTGGTGTCTCACCCCAAATGTGCATCCTAATCAAATTATCTATTATCTTCAGGGTAGTGGTTTGTATTCGGAGTGGCAGCATGCAGAAAACATGGTTAAATCGAGGCACTGCTACCTTTTTAACTGTTTGAACTCTGCCTCGTAGGGACAGCAATTTTTTGAAGTCAGTAGTCATCTGGTTAGGGAGCCCTCGAATGTTGTTAGATACCATGGCGCAGAAGTCCCTACTAACCAGGATTCCCAGATATTTTAGTTTGCATGGTATCCTTTTGAAAAATAGGCCAACTTGCTTGTTCGGAAGTGTTTGGTGTCATCAGCATAGCCTCCCTCTTGGTCTAGTTTATTCTAATCCTAAGAAGCCAGAAAAGTTTGTGATGGTCTCCATCAAGGTTGGCATAGTTATATCTGGCTTGACGGGATTCAATGATTTTAGAGTCGGCATAAAGCATTATTTTAAGTTCTCCAAGCTTTTCTCTAATGTTTTTCACATCACAATTGAGGAGGGAAATACGCCTATAATTAGAAAATGGGCGTTGTTGCCTGTGGTTTCTTTCACAGATCCATAATGTGGTACTGCCAATTGGTAGTCAAAGAGATTGTGCTGCAGGGGCTTGGTCCTACGCATCCAAATGGCAAAATAAACATTAAAACGTGTTTTCCTTTACCTCAGAAAATTATCTCCTTATCGTAAGACGATAGGAATTCCGCACCCCTCTGCCATTTTGTATCTCACAAGCCAACCCTAAGGGCCGCAGCGCACTCTACAGAGTCAAATTCGAAGATACAGTCGAGTTGGGTTCTGGGAACAGAAGTGGACTGTTAACTGCATTGCAATGCATGTAGTATTCTTTAAAGATGTGGGTTTTCAACTTTATGCAATCGATCTTTGGCAACAAGCCTTGATATTTGAGTCTGAATGTTCTGTGCGCCCAGTTAATTTTTGTGACTTAAGGACTAGCCCCACACCGAAGTTGTTGCTTACTCACAATTAGGCAAACATTGCTTTCTTATTCCTATGCCGTTATCAGCCCCACATCTGGCCTTGTTTTCGGGTTTTGGTTAGTAAATCGCAGAGCCTCTTGCTGAAAAGTGTATTAACTGTCCTTAAAAACAGGCAGGTCCCTCTTCAGCAAGTGTAGGGCTCCGAAGGTTGTATTTTAGGCTTACTGTCTTCCTATTGTTTCAGTGAAACACTCATTTCATGCAACATCATTAACGTGTTTTGCATGTGAGCTGCTTTGAAGAGCACTGAACTATCTCCCAAGCTTGGAATCAACTATCGCACGATCTGCTTTCATTGCACGTCTTTCGTGTAAAAGGACGTTAGATTAATATTCAGATCTTTTTCATTTTCTGAGACCTTGAAAGGGCAGATGCAGTTTTTGTTTTAGAGGATTTGTGATCGCTGACTATATTCAGATCCTTTTTAGGTCGAACCTAGCGCAGCGCGCATGCGCTGCTCTATGGGGAGGCTTCTTGTAAGCACTCCAAACTTCCTAGAGACTTTTCCGTGTGATTTTGTTAACACCCACACATTTTATTGGCCATTGCGTGTGGCTTTCAAAAATGAAAGCACGCAAATTGCCAAAGGCGGGTGTATGTCCCGCCTTTTCTCTAAACGTTCACTCCCATGGCCTTTGGGTCTCGGGAGCGAGCAGCGGCGCGCAGGGTGTCAGCTGCATTCCTTACATTCCTTGCAGTGCGCGCGCACCACTCGCGGTCTTGTTTCACTTGCTGGTGTGATTTTTCAACAATGCTGTACAATAAACACAAGAATACAATGGGAGGACTAATGGGTTTGCAGCAGGAACACCGGAACTTTCCTGGATTACATGAGCCCCGCCAGAATAAACCCTGATCCATCAGTGCAATCTCGTGCGCCCACCACCTCCCCACACTACGACCTCTCCTCCTCCGCCCCAACGAGGCTACAGGTATCCATCAGAACGGAATTAAGGGCGAGCTAGCTTCTTACAATGGCGTGTGACATTTTGAAATATCTGGGACTACAAACTCCACAGACAGCCTTAACGAAAGCTTTCGTTTAGCCTACCTGTAAAAAAAAAGAACAGTATCTATTTTCTTAATGTCAACATTACTTTGCATTTTTAAACCGAGAAGGCATTTTACTCTACCATATAAAGCGCATGCGTACTTGGTATGTGTTTTGCTGCTTTATATAGCGTGGGCTTGGCCGGGCGCTTTGCGGTGGTGACCATCTATTCTTTGTTTCACTTGGACGGACACAAAGCGTGGCTGCGAGACAGACATTTAAATTATTTTTTTCTATTATGTAAAGCGCGTACGTAGTTAGTATGTGTTTTGCAGCTTTACAGCGCGAACTTAGACCGAGAGCATTAAAGTGCTTTACACATGAGGCGGAGGTTTAACACTTGAGGGCATGTTTTTCTGGCACGGGGGGGATTAAGTGATTTGCCCAGAATCACAGGAAGTTGACCCGGCGCTGGGATTGACCTCTTCCATGCGGGGGAGGAAGAAAGGTATGCTTTTGTGTAGAAGACGTTGTTATTTTTTTCTACCATGTAAAGCGCGTACGTAGTTAGAATGTGTTTTGCAGCTTTACAGCGCGAACTTAGACCGAGAGCATTAAAGTGCTTTACACATGAGGCGGAGGTTTAACACTTGAGGGCATGTTTTTTTGTTTTTGTGGCACGGGGGGGATTAAGTGATTTGCCCAGAATCACAGGAAGTTCACCCAGCGCTGGGATTGACCTCTCCCATGCGGGGGAGGCAGAAAGGTATGCTTTTGTGTAGAAGACATGTTTCTCATGTAAAGTGTTTTAATGCTTGCTGACCGTGTTGACGAAGGAACAGCAGCAGCAGTACTGCCTTCTATGTGAAACGCTGGAAAACTCGGCATGTTTTGTTAAGCTACTTAACATGTCATGTTAAGTAGTTTAGAGACAGGGTGACCATCTAGCCTTCATTTTACACGGACAGACAGTTGTATGTTATTTATGTTATAACAAATAGCATTTGCTTTGATGGCGTAGCTGTGATAAACACATTTAAATCTGCATTTTATTCTACCATATAAAGCGCATGCGTACTTGGTATGTGTTTTGCTGCTTTATATAGCGCGGATTTGGCCGGGAGCATTGCGGCGCTTTGCGCGCAAGGCATAGGTTTTGCACTTGAGAGCATATTTTTCTGTTTTTGTGGCACGGGGGGATGACGTGATTTGTCCAGAATCACAGGAAGTTGACCCGGCGCTGGGATTTGACCTTCCCGTGCCGCGGAGGCATGAAGGTATGATTTCATGTGGGAGATGTGCTTCTGGTGTGGAGCGCTTTGGTGCTGGCAGGTTGGGTTCATGCTGTATAAAGCTGCAGAAAAGGTATCAATTACGATGTGTAGATGAGACCTTGCTGTGCAGGCACCGAGTACCATTCCCCCACAACAGACTCCAGAGTTGTAGGAATCATGTACTTACCGGAGTTGGGCAGCAGCTTCCTTCAAGTACATTTATCTCACTTATAGGACTGAAATTTGCCCGAAGTGCGTCAGCTGCTCTCACAGACAATAGTAGTGTATTCTAGCACTAGGCTGCAGCTGCTGCCTTACACTTTAACTGAAAGCGTGACAGTTTGCTGCATGGCTAAATACTTAAGTCCCAAAGGTGAAACCGATTGTATTGCATTGCAAATGCTCTTCGATTTAATCTTTGGGATTTATGTGCCCCTTTTAGTTGCTGCGAATTTGCAATGTATTTGTAACACTTGGCTGACTCAATGATTCTGTGCCTTTGACAAGCGTTAATGGCCTCAGTGAATAGTTATATCAATTAAATAGCGATATTTAGACCCTGTGCACTCCCAGGGTATGATCATACAAATATTTTACTGTATTCCCAATCTGTATATGTCCTACGGGGTTAAAATGAAAATATGTGCAAGCACAACCCTTAATATACTTGTGCTTTTTTTAATTGAAGATTATTAGAGAGGATGAATTGAAGAATTAAAAAAACAACCCTCAAATATGGTGTTCTTTTACTGCTTGGGGCCCAGAGTACGTTAGTTTTTGTCTTGTGAATAATGGGTCATTTAGAATAGGGTGGAATCGGCAAATCTGTTAAAAAGTGCAATAAGTGACGGAATTGATAGCAGGTTTGCGATACCTTCCTTGCAGACTTGTTAATCTCTCGCTTGTTTAGTTTGCTTCACAAGTCATGTGCCTGCAATTTGGAAAAAACGTACTATTTTGTGTACAGTTTATTTTTATTTTTTTAATAAGTGGATACAATTTGGGCTTGATATAGCCTAACACATATTCAGAAATTAAGCTATAATTGAACTACCCAGGGTAATGTTCTGCATGGCTAAACACTTATAAGGTCACAAAGGCGAGACCTATTGACTATGCCAATGCTTGTTGATCAATGATGCCAGACTGTGCCTCAGCATGTGTAACTTGTACAGTTTGGCTCTGGCGTTGTAGCCATGCCAATGCTAAAATGAGAAAAAAAGGTTAACTACTGATGTGTAATGTTTGGTATCCTCTGGGATCGTGTATCCCCTTCCCTTCTAATCAAAGAGGTACAGCCCAGTAGGAAGTCTTCTGGGGCGGGTAGAAGGGAGTCATTTTACATAGTTTCAGCATGTAGAAAACACTTCGTAATGCCCTCCTGTCCTCAAGCAACATTACATGTTAATGAGGTGAATTTATGAAAGCATGTTTAGTTTAGCAGTACTTGGAATGTAATCACGTACCGCATTAACCATGTCTTAATGATTCCAGATGAGATGGCATGCAGACGAGTAATGTATGCATGGGTACATTAAGGAGGAAGAGGACATGTCTTTCATAATTTTTGAAGCGAAAGAGCTGCTGGGGTGCACTTGCTAATATGCTTTACCATGGTTGTCGTTTAGTGGGAGGTTGTACCATTTGAGGAAAAGAATGAACCATTTCACTCTTCGACCTGCACCCTGGCTGTTATGTTGAATTTTTGTTTCCATGGGACTTTGTGGAGCCACATTTCCATGTGAGATTCGCCTGAGAAATTGTAGCTTCACAACTTCTATTTGATATTGTATGCTGCGTGATGTGGTATTGTAATTGAGCATGCTTTTATACCGCCAACCATGGGACATATGATATATATATAGTGTGAACCATTTTAAGCAGTATTAATGTATGGTTTTATACATGAAATCTTACAAGCGTCTGTCAACATTTAAAACCTTTAAGATTTCTAAAATTTTCAATTATAGAATAAGAGCCTCTAATTGTTTCTTTAATTGACAATTTACCCTAGGATATTTTTTTCACTTATGGCATATTATGACCAACTTCAAACTACTTCTCTATCCAACCCTTTTGTTTTGTGTTGAATAAAACGGCACCAATAGACATGTCATTCAATGTATGTGGCTCTCCAGTTCTCTGGTGCCTTTCGGCTAGGTTTTCGATGTACATAATACATATATGATCTAAAAATAAGACCTTTTAAACAGTTGTGGGTTTAACTGGGAATTCTATGACTACAATAAGATAACATTAACTTGATTTGGTAAATTAAGGCGAGAAGTTGGCGTTGGGTATGAAGACTTTAAAATCGCAGTAAGAGACATTGCCCTGCAAGCACGTCCTACTCCTGTCTGTATTCTTCGTTCTAACCACACTTCTCACTTCATGCAGTTTTCTGGTTTCTTGTTTGTTTTATTTTGTAATGTTCTGCTAGGCTATAGAAGTGTTTTGTGTGGCATGGCTTAGACACAAAATATGTTAAGGCGTAAGCACGGCAATAACCTCACCAGCAGGCAGTTGGTGAGGGGCTGAGATTTGGAGAGCATTGTTTGGTGGTATGCCAACCAAGGAATGCCCACCAGCGCAAAAAGTGAATTGTATGGTGTGGGTGGGGGAAGAAGAGAAACTATGCTATGGAAGGGTGCAAAGTGGGGCAGCACACAGAATGTTAAATGTGGTGGGAGGTAGTAGGAGAAATGGGGAAGATTGAGAATATTGAAAGAGCATATGGAAAGGGATATCCCCTTTGAAATTAAACGGTGTTACTTACATGTGGTGGGAGGCAGAAGAAGATATGGGGAAGATTGAGAGTATTGAAAGAGCATATGTAAAGGGATATCCCCATTGAAATTAAACAACCCTTAACCTCAGTTTTTTTTTTTTTTAACACACACTGTGAAGAAAAAAATAAAAATAAGGATACAAACAATAATGATGACAAAACCAGAAGCCTAACGCTAAAGCCCACTCCCTAGTGTATGGATGTTTAACTGCATCTGGGACAAGGTCCAAAAAGGAAGGTAAAATTACCATTTCTCCCTCGGGGCAATCATCAATTCTGGTGGCCAATCCATTTCAGCCAAGAGAATGTCATAGCCGAATGATGAGTTCTGCCAAACGAGAACATTAATTTATCTTTGTATGTCCCCCTCCAGTTGGAGTTGCATTTGGTATAATTGATGCAGGACACTCACTCTCGTGTCGGTGTTTCCACCTGGACATAGTCACTCAACGCTGCTGCCGCTAGACAATCCATCAGGTTCCGGCAAACTATTGTGATACCTGCTGGGATCTAGCATGGTCAGAGCTCATGCCCCGCTCAGAAGCATTGTCCTCAATATATGTAGCATGCGTTACTTTAATGCCAGCCACCTTCTTCTTTTTAAATTGAGACTTTGGGTGTTTAGGTTTATCTTCGTTTTTTATTATTCAGTAGTTAGTAGAGCATTGGTAGTCCTTCTTTGGTTTCACTTACTCTTCTAATCAGTGCTCTGAACATCCACCTCAGTCTCTGGATTTTTGGGATGACTCCTGAAAGGAACAAGATGACTATGTATCAGTATCCTGATACCTGTCAGGCGTTTTATTTTTTATCATGGTTCCTCAGATTATGTCGCTTTTTGGTGGCCTGTTGAAATCTGCCCTGCAATGCAGTCTTTTCTTTGTTTCTTCTTATCCCACTTCTTGGAGGAAGAATCTAGTGCCTTCTTTGAGTTATCCTTTTCAGAATTACTCTTAATTTGTGGTTTACTGGGTCTGGCCCCTAAATTATCTCTACCTAGTGTTGCATAGATTCCCTCAATAATTTTTGTTAACTCGCGGTCCTGTTCTCTCGGAGTCAAGTTTGCGAGTCGTTGGTGTACCACCAACGCTGCTGCTTCCCCTTTAATGTTACTTACCATTATGGCGGATACTGCGGCAAAGTTGCCCATCAGTTTCATCCCCAAATCCAGGGCAGGGGCTGCCCCGTACTCATTCTGGATCTGTTTAAGCACCTCTGGCGAACAGCTAATGAGGGTGTATCGTGTGTTCTGGTATATACCGCAGCAAAGACCACACCGCAAGTGACGCAGTCTTCCACCAGGTGAGCTATCCCCATTGGCAAGCATATGGTAAGAATTCGGTGTTTTTCCTGAGGTCCTGTATGGGGAAACACTGATTCCAGCTGGCTTGTTTTTTGTACTATCCAGAATGTAATTTTCTCCCGTCTGATAATTTTAACCATGACTGCATTGACTGATTGTGGATTAATTCCAGGTGTAGCCAACTGTGGTTGTGTAGCTTGAGCAGCCCTTGCGGGATTAGTTGTGTTTGTTCGCATGACAAATTGTGTTTAACATCTATATGTTTTAACCAGATCGGTCTATAGCATACGTAGCTCTGGGGCTCAGATTGTCTATATCTGGATAGGGTGTGTAACCGGCTAAGACTGGCTATGTTGCTCCCTCATTATTAAGGGGACCTAGTCTAACATTGTTTGTATGTGGTAGGACGCCTTCAAATCAATTTTGATATTCTTGGTAAGTTAGTGGTATTTACAGTGCTTCATAAGCTGTGTAGTTGTTAGGAACTGTATCTGCAGTGTATGTGTGAAACAGTCTTGTAGTTGTATTAGCTGCTAGGAATGTAACCCATAAATAGAATACCTCTGTCCTGAATGCTTCGTGGGCTTCAACCATGAAGGTGAATTCTCCACCCATCTGGGGAAGACCACGTTCTAACAGCATTTATGTAACTGCATGTCTGCAGCTAGCTAGTATGTTAATTGCTGGCTCGTCCTCAGATATTTAAATGTGTGGATTCAGAGAGGGTACCTCTATGGGAAGATCCTTTGAAAGGTTCAAGCTTGAACAACTTACAGCCAGTACATAGGTTTACCTACTCAGCTGAGGAGGATTTTCTCTACCACCAGAGACATCTCTGGTTAAGAGGTGAGTAGGGGTCTTTGGGTATTCGATAGGAAACTATTCAGGCGATCCACTAAATAAGAACTCAAGCTACAACGTTGGCGGCGCCATGTCGTACAGCTTATACTTTCTCAAGAAAAACAGTGCGTTTGTTAAACAACATAACCTACACTGATTCCTTGCAGATATGTTAGCCAATGTCCTACTAGTTCACAGTGCACCATGTGTACCATTAACCTGACAAGGTAACAAATGGATTGTGCAACCTCAGAACATGGCAACCGTGACTCCCCAAGGAAATTGTGGTAACAGATCTAGGACCCTTTCGCTTAGTTACTTATGCACACCCAAAGAGATACACAAGAAATACACAACATGCAGTTCAATATTTATTGTAGAAGTGTGATTCTTGAGTAAAATACTTGCACTGCAATTATCAATTGAAGGAATCAGAATAATGTGATTAGCATTACGAGAATGGTGAAAAAGGTGAACATTTCAACCATTTTGCTTATTATAGAGAATATATGTTTGCATACAAGTACTGTAATGTAATGTACTCCTACTCGGTGCATCCTAACTTATCATGTCTAGGGTGAGTGAATCTGCCTAAACCCTATAGGGTGGTCTAACTCCCCATTACCTGGGGGTAAGTGTCAGCAAGCTGCCCATCTTGGTGTAGAGTTGGACAACATCCCTCACATGAGGTAACAGAAATCAGCTGAGCTGGAATGCATGGCATGGACCAACTTCTCTGCGAAATGCTCCTCTGTCGAAACAAAGGCTTGATGCCATATAGATAATAACATCCTCCATTTTACCATGCCGAAGCCCCAGTCGGGCTGCTTTTGTTTATGCTATTGTGACAGCTCTGTTGCAGAGCGACCAAAAACAAATGATAACATCTTGCGTGCTGAACTTGGCCCTTGGACCTACTGTTCAAGGTGTCCTGATAGAGTGCCTACAAAGTGGTATTGTAAGCAAAGCTGAGTTCGAAGAATGTTATCCTGTGTATGCACGCAAAGGAATGTATGTCAAATGTCAGTGTTTAAGGGAGAGAAGGCAACGTAAGAACGTGAGCATGTAAAAATGGTGTTTCTTACTGAGCCTAATACCTCCATGTGACAACTCTTGGACCTGTTAAAGATCAGAAGAGTACTGAACCTGCTGTCTGAGATCTGTTAAAACTATTGGGACACAACATGTTACATGAAGCCTTTTCTTGCAATTGCTCAACTGATCAGTGGCACCTGGACTGGATTCTGCTGTTGGCCTCTGCCTGCCTGTGAGTCTTCAAGAGCCTCCTGTGAGGTCTTTGAGGGGGAGGTGGAGGGGGTGTTTAGAAGTGTACTTTTGTGGTAATTCGGACCTAAAGGACTAAAGTCAGAAGGTAAAATCTCTGACCAGGGCAAACCTGGTTAGTGAATCTGACCCCAACACCAACGCAGTAAGGGTCAAATTGTGACTAGATCCTGTTCTTCTGCGACCATTGACTATCATTGGCACTTTGTGCTTCCTGGCACGGTTTCTACTTAAGACTTTAAACATTCGTATCTCCAGTTCCCCTTATTGAATTTTGGTGTCATTTTGTTCATTTTTCTTATTCATGTCAGATTTTTATTGTTTTGAACTTCAACGTTTTTACTGTTTTAGTACTGCAGAAATACTTTAACTTTGCCTGTAAGTTAAGCCTGTGTGCTCTGTGCCATAGCTCCCAGGGGGTTGAGCTCAGTTTAATTTAGTAACTTTAATAACCCGATTGCTTACAGGAACGTTTCCACAGAGGTGCTCACACCCCCAGAAAGGGAAATGGGAATAATGGACTCTTAAAACAGACGCAAACACAAACAGCTTAGGGAGAAAACACATTTCAAGTGACTTCACAATTGCAACAAAGCTTGCCTGCACACCACTTCTTTTGGGTAGAGAGAGAGGAAGCGGTCAATCTACCAGATGAAGTCTCCAATCAAAGTGACTATTTTGGCCTGCCTTCATAACATATAACATATGTATAGGGCTTCCACTCTTCTCATTGGCAGTCCCCACAGAAAAGATTATTCTCTCATGCAATAACAAATTCTTCCTTACAAGACGTCACAGCCTCTGATCGTGAGGTCAGTGTGGAGACTTTTGGGGATGATAGCTTCATGTATCCCATTAATACCACTTACTAGATTCCACAGGAGACCACTACAGGATTGGCTAATTAGACAATGGTCACAAGACAAGAGGAACTGGGTCGATCTAATTATTACGAGCCAGGTTCAAAGAGAACTCAAATGTGACAAGATAATAACATGTCGACATACTGATCTTTCAGGCCACTACTTCCTCTGTGGTCGTAACCTCTGACGTGTCACACAGAGGCTGGGGTGCACACATGGGGCAACTGCAAATAAAGGGTTAGTGGAGCACTGAAGAAGCCATGCAATACATTAACCTGTTAGAGCTAATAACAATTTTTATAGGGCTAAAATTCTTTCAAAACCAAAAAATAGAAAACCTCATCTTAATGCAAACAGACAATATAACAGCTCTTGCCCTAATAGGTGGCCAAGCCCTTACTACCACAGCCTTCGCCCTCTGCACAGCTTTTTACCGCGAGGGCAGCCCCTCCACACACTCCAGCCCCATTACGTGGCCAAGCCCCAACTATGCAGAGCCTTTGTTTTTTGCACAGTTCTTTATGGAGAGCTTACTCCTTTCACACATCCAATGCCCATGGTTGGCCAAGCCCCCTGCTAAAATCAGCGTTTGCCCAGCTCTTCAAGGCTATCCCACTCCCTTCAGACACCCAAGTTTCTTTTGCTGGACAAGCCACTAGTATGCACGGCCTTTGCCTTGCAGATCGGTTTTTCTATTTATAATGCATTTACCCTAGAAGCTGGTATTCTTTGTTATAGAATCTCAGGTGCAGCACACACCTATAATGTTGGTACAGAGGGCCAGATTTGGTTAGAATTAGTACAACACAGCGCAGCAACCAACGTTTCTGTGCTGCATTGCGTCAACCTGAAAGAATCAAACTGTGCTATATCTGCAAACAAAAGGCACAGTTGTACTCTTGCAATGCCCTTCCTTCACTAAAATATCCTTTAAGACTATTTTCTCCACATATGTATATGGTAGAATGCAGCACACAGAGAAAAAAATAAACCGCAATAAAAATATTTCTTCTTGTTATGCTATCCTTTGGAAGGCACAAGATTTTGGCTCAAATTCATAACTAGAAATCTTTGTAGATATGGATTTACATCAAAATCCATGAGTGGATGCACAACTTAAAACTAAAAAGGGCATTAAAACTTGGAGACTGGGTCAAAACCCTATTTTTTCCCAAACTGGTGCTTAGTAACCAGCTTATGTCTGGAACTTTGTTTCGCCCACAACCACCTCTTTATTACACTTTGCACAATAAACAAAAATATGTTGGTAGGCACTCATGGTGTCGGGTTGGCGCTGGAGGACTTCAGGTGGAACACTATACCTCAGTGCAACGGAAGGTCATGATTTTGAGGTGGATTCCTCCTAAGCATCACACTGCCGCTCTGCTCTTGCAAGGTGTGTGGGATGCATCGCCTTCATGCGTTTCCACTATCCGACGTTCTGTGCAAGTACTTTTTATCTGGATCACCTTGAAGTCCTTCCCACATATGTGGAAGGTCATGATTTTTACAGTAACCTTCTTCTGCCCTGGAGGGATGCTGAAGAACTGCCAAACTAATGACTCCTTGACAGGTGGTGGAGTTTGTTGCTGTTCTTACTCATGGCGATTCCTCGCCTCTCCGGATGCCATTTATACTGGAATCGTCTCAAACAAATTCACATATACAAAAAAGCAGGAGGGTATAGCACAAGATCTGATAAGAGCTAAGTGCTAATCCCAAAGGATGTAATCTTTATGTAAATGAAGAAAGATGATGATTTCAACCCATCAGGTGTCTTTCATTTGTGGCATAGGTCCTGCGGAACTCCAGCGAGAACACAACACATAAAAATAAGGCAATTTCACAAAAAGACGCATGCAATCATCATAAATTGACCAAATTAGAAAAGCTTTAGACTAAAACCTAAATACAAAACAGTCTTTCATATAAACACAACTTTTTTTGTGTTTACCCTGTACAGAATACCTTTTCAGCTAGCTGACCTCTCATGGGCAATGAACTAGATAGAAGTAGGAAAGTAACATCTGCGTACAGCCCTGTGTAGATACCCTCAACGGAAAAGCCTGCTCCCTCTAGACACCCAATGCTACTTAGATGGTGAAAGCTCTACTATGCATAGCCTTCACCCTGTACTGAAAAGTTTGCAGATAGCCAACCTCTTGTGGGCAATCAAGCACACATGGTTGGGCAAGTAGCTTTCTTCACTCCGATGCACTTCTCATGCAGAGCCCACTCCCACTAGACAGCCAAGGCTCCTTAGGAGAGTAAGCACCTGCCATGCACAACCTTCATCTTGTAGCAAAGCTTTTACAGATTGCATTCCTCTTGTGGAAGCGAGAGACCCAAGTCTCTGCTGCGCATTGTCTTCAGCCTGTGCACAAGCAATCACAGAGAGCTGACTCCCTTTACACACCTAAGACCTATTAGAAGGACAAGCATGTTGCAAAAGCTTGCACCCATTAGCAGTAACAAGGCTATAGAAAATTAGGTCTAAATGTGCCTTGCTGAATACCTTCCAGTATTAGAAGTGTGTAACAAACGGTCACATTCATTGGATGAAGTCATCAGTGAACATGTCATGAATGATTTAATATGTGGGGTCAAAAGCAATGCATGGTGGGGGTGCAAGTTATAGTAGGCTCTCTGAACTATAACTGGCAAATTGAATTTCAGAATATTTGGGGGTTTATAATGTCACATTATGACTGACATTTGTACCTCACTATACCGTCCCTTTAACCTTTTTTTTTTTTTTTTTTTTTTACTGAATATGCCTTTCTTAATGTAATGTCTGGCAAATATTGTGTTTAAGCCCATTGAAATTGCTCAAATAAACGGTTATGCTACTGTTTAACATATATTCATTTTAATTGTTTCAGACTACATTGCAATGACTACAGCAAGGTACAGGCCAACCTGGGATTTGGCTCTTGACCCTTTGGTGTCTTGCAAGCTTTGCCTTGGGGAATATCCAGTGGAGCAAATGACAACAATATCACAATGCCAATGCATCTTCTGTACTCTGGTTAGTACGAAATTTCTTCCCATTCTTATGGACTTTACACATATATAGCATATTCTACTGCATATGTGAAGCATTAACTAAAGTCATTAGTCCAAAGCCTGATACATGCTGACAGAAAGCTGTATTTCTTTATACACTCAGGAGGAATTTTATTGCAATGGTGTCTGTTTAAAATCATTGCTCTGTCCTTTTAGCAATGACATCACTTCTGTGCTCTGTACAATATAATTGTAAGCCTGCAAATATAGCTGTTTTTAGAATTTTTATTTTAAAACTTACTTTGCAATCATTTCTAAGGGAAAGTATACATAAAACTAAAGGAAGTTTAGTGGGTGTGGTTAATCTTTCCAAGATTAGTTTCTTTTCCTGAGCTCTCTGTTGCTAAAGAAGGGTACTGTATTGTAGTGATTTTATTTTTCCCCGAGAGATTTGCTGCATTTGACTGTTTAGGCCGCAGTCTACCACACAGCGCAGCTGCCTGGTTTGATAAAGACATATTGGGGACTCTCAGAAAGTTGACCTAGGAATACCTTCCGCCCTTTGATTACCATTGGTTTTGTGGTTTGTAACTAACATTTTCTGGCTTCCTATTTGCTGGCTATATTTGCTTTAGGCTCTCCAGGTTAAGTTCATCCCTCCCGTTGCCTAAAGTGTGTTTACTGTGTTCTTTCACAAGGTCCCTTTTTGTAAACAGGCCTCTAAATCATATTTTTCTCTTGTAGCAGTTAGTGTACATTCATAAACTGAGGTCAAATGTCAGGCGCTGTCTTCCGAGGGCGCTTGTTTACTTTTCTTTCTCTGACTTCAAAGTGAGAGGATTTATGTGACAATCTTGCTGGAGACTGGGGGTAGGACAGAGGTTTTTTCTAGCGCATGACAATATTGAAATGAACTGTGTAAGTATTTCAGAATATATCAGAATTAGGAACACAAATGAAGCACATTTTTTGTTATTTCTGAAGTGTGTTGGAAGCAAATACTTTAATATCATCAAAACAAGTCATTACACTAGGTGATGCAATTTCCACACATTTTCGTGTGTGCCCCATAGTTTTATTAGTAAAACTATGTCTGTGCAAATGCAATAGCCATTTCAATTGAAAATGTGTTGTCTGTATTGGCAGTGCGCTACCATACCATGCATACTCTGCTCTACGCCACTCCACTCATTCCCCACTCCACACCACTGTACTCTACTCTCTACCACTCCTCTTTACACCACTCTGCACCACTCCACTCTACACCACTGCATTGTATGCCACTTCACACTACGCCTCACTACTCTATCATGTACTACTCTACTCTGTGTCAATACACTCTTCTCTACACTACTGGACTCTGCACTGCTCCAGTCTAGGCTACACCAATCTAATCTGCACAACTCCACTCTACACCACTGTACTCTACGCTGCTCTGCAACACTGCACTCTATGCCAATACACTCTACGCCAATGCACTTTACTCTGTAACATTCAACTCTGTAGGCCACTGCTCTCTGCACCACTCTACTGCCCTCTACACCACTGCACTGTTATACTCTACTCTGCAACACTGCAATCTCCGCTGCACTACTCTGCGCTACTCCACTCTACGCTACTCCACTCTGCGCTACTCCACTCTGCGCTACTCCACTCTGCGCTACTCCACTCTGCGCTACTCCACTCTGCGCTACTCCACTCTGCGCTACTCCACTCTGCGCTACTCCACTCTACGCTACTCCACTCTACGCTACTCCACTCTACGCTACTCCACTCTACGCTACTCCACTCTACGCTACTCCACTCTGTGCCACTGCACTTAACCGTTTTATACTCTACTCTGCACCACTCTATGCTGTTCTACTCTACTCCATGCTACTCCACTCTCCACCACTCAAAGCTACTCTACTCTACTCCACTCGAAGCTACTCTACACCACTCAAAGCTACTCTACTCTGCACCACTCTATGCACTGCACTCAGTGCCACTGCACTCTATGCCACTCTACTTTCCAGCACTCTAATGTACGCCACTACCTTCTACGACGCTGCATTGTATGTTGCTGAATTCAATGCGACTGCACTCAATGCCATTGCACTCTGTGCCACTATACTCTGCAACACTCTACGGCAATGCACTCTGCACCATTCCACTTTGCTCTGTGCCACTTCAGTGTATGCCACTCCAATACACGACACACTCTGCCACTCTACTCTTCGCCATTCCACTCACCTCTACGCCTCTAACGTTTAGCCATGCTGAACAGCAGCCACGCTAGTGTACAACATGGCTAGAACACATTGGCAAAGCCAATAGCTCCTGCATAGGTGGGGCTGGTTGGCTTTGCCAATGCTTGCTTTCAATAGTCGTCACTACCTGTCTCTGGCCTTGCATTCCAATATGGATGACAGTACTGATGCAGAACTCTGCTGATGTGACACACATGCAGAATTTGACCTTTGACAGCTGAAACGGGCCCCATAGTAACACGGAGTGAAAGAAAAGACATCATATTTGTCCTTCCTCTTCTTTTGTTTGTCCGACCCCTGCGGCGGGAATGAATTACTATGTCTTTCCACTGCTTGCTTTTTCAAGAGATACTTTTTTCTTTTGGTTTAAGCATTCTATGATAGTGCATGTGTTTTCCCACTGTCCTCCTTGTGCGCTTCTTTGTCCTCTCTTCCATCATAGGCAGCCTCTTGCCTCTGTGCTTCTCCGCCGTTTTCCCACATTGCCTTCTCATACAGGTCCTTTCTCCCGATCAGCCCCATGTTGCTCTCTTTCCCCCATTTGATACCACCCACGCCCCTTTGATTCTTCCCTCACCGCCTCCTGATGTGTTGCTTCCCCGAAACGCACATCAGGTTGCTTGCAACCTTCACCCGCACACCTCTGGTGTTGCTTCTGCCTAACCCTTGTTGCTTCCACCCTCGCCACTATGTTGCTTCCTGTCCACTTAAAAACACTTTCACATTTTTTTTCTTTTTGATTACCAATCCAACTTTAATTAAATAGTGTTAGAATTGGGGGTCTCTAGTTGGCACAGGTAGGTACTTGTGACAAATAGGGACCCTCGCCTCTAGTCAGGGTAAAGGGGTACACTCCTAAAATAACCCCTGCTCACCCCCTTGGTAGCTTGGCACGAGCAGACAGGCTTATCTCAGAGGCAGTGTGTAAAGCATTTGTGAACACATACAGTAATCTAGTGACGCACTACAGATGGACACCACACAAGGTTTATATCAAAAATAAGTATTCTTTATATAGTTTTAACACAAGACCATAACGACAAAAATCCACAATACTGTACTTAAAAGGGTAGGTTTAGCTTAGTTCAGTTCAGTTCTTAAGATGCGACACTTTAAGTCAATGTACCTTACGATGCGGGACGCTTCCACAACAAGCAATGTTGCAGCGATGGAAATGCGACAAAGTTCTGGTGCAAAGAAATAAAGACGTCAAGTTCTTCTTGAGGCGGCACGCTTCTCCGAGGTTGCGAGAAGTCTCGACTCGATGCGTCAGCTACAGCGGCGACACCCTTGTTCAGCGATGCGACGACAGCGGCTTTGGCGGCGACCCTCTTCTCCGACGTTGCGAGACGCTTCCGCTCGATGCGACAACTGCAGCGGCGACACCCTTGTTTCGTGATGCGACGGCAGCAGCTCCGACGGCGGCACGCTTCTCCGTGGATGCGAGGCGCTTCTCTTGATGCGGTGCAATGCGACAGCTACAGCGGCGACACCCTCCTTCGGAGTTGCGACGGCAGCAGCAGCGACGGCGACACGCTTCCTCTTCGTTGCGGGACGCTTCTCTCGATGCGGTGCAATACGACAGCTACAGCGGCGACACCCTCCTTCGGAGTTGCGACGGCAGCAGCAGCGACGGCGACACGCTTCTTCCTCTTGAGTCGCGCTTCCAGCTCCTTGCGACACGCAGTCCCTTCAGAAGGCCCAAAACAGCAGCAGGCACTTCCAAAGGATTCTTGGGGAGCTGGTGGTTGAAGTCTGTTGTCCCTGAGACTTCAGCAGGAGGCAAGCTCTTTTCTCAAGCCCTTGGAGATACTTTACAAGTTGAATAAAAGTGCACACAAAGTCCTTTCTCCTCCCTTTGGCAGTCAGGCAACCACTGCAGGCAGATCCCTCTAGCTTAGGGATAGTCTTCTCCTCAGTTCCTTCTTGGTTCCGCTCCTCAGCAAAGGTTTCTTCTTGTTTTCCCAAAGTGATCTAATTTCCTAGGGGTCTGGGTCCCCTTTTATACACCGTTTTCCTTTGTTCTCTGAAGGCAGAGAGGCCTCTGCCCAGCCCAAAACCAGTTCTGGTCAGTCCTGGAGCACTTTGTTTTTCTGTCTCCTTCTTTCCTTTCAGAATGTGGGGCAGGGTGCTCAGCCGCCCGGCAGGAGGTGGAGCCAGCATTGTGGAAGGCAGGCACAGCCCTATTCAGACCCAGGTGCAACTCCTCCCTCCACTCTGGATGCAGATCTTTCTATTCAGCCCTGTGCTGACTCACCCTGTCTCCTGTAGCCACCCCCAGCCCCTGTCACTCAATCTCCAGACAAGGAATACACAACCTAGCAGAGGCAGGCTTGGAAGTTTAGGCAAGAAAATACCCACTTTCTAAAAGTGGTATTTTCAAACACAGAATGTTAAAACCAACTTCACTAAAAGATGTATTTTATCATTCTGAGTTCAGGCATACTAAATTCGTTTTTCTACCATGTTCCCTGGGTCAGTTCTGACTATAAGGTGTAATAGTCAGTCTGCCCATTCTGGCCTATGGGGAGCAGGTAGCCTTGCAATAGTGAAAAACGAAAATGGCTGTAATTCACTATTAGGACATGCCACACACACCAGGGCATGTCCTACCTTGTACTTACAATGCACCCTGCCCTAGGGCCTACTTTAGGGGTGACCAACATGCAGCAAAGGGAAGGTTTAGGGACTGGTAAGTGGGTGTACTCACCAAGTCGACATGGCAGCCCTAGGCTGCACACAGGCTCTGCAATGGCAGGCCTGAGGCATATTTGACAAGCCGCTTCTGTGGGTGGCACAACCAGTGCTGCAAGCCCACCAGCGGCATTGGATTTACAAGCCCTGGTCACACTCCGTGCACTGTACTAGGGACTAACAAGTAACCCAATCATCCAATCATGGAGTCACTAATACATAACGCAATTTATCATAGGGAGCACTTGCACTGTGGCACTGAATAGCAGTGGCACAGTGCCCAAAGCATCTAACGCCAGCAAAAATGGATCGGTAACATAGGAGGCATCATAAAAAATGGAAGGGAGACCCACGCCAAGGATGCCAGGTCTAACACGTGTCCCCTCCAGCTGAAATGTGGGGAGAACTACCCTACCTCAGGGGAGCTCTCTTCACTAAGGCGGAAAAATCTGGACAGACCATCAGCATTGGCGTGTTCTGTACCAGGGCGGTGTTCCACCGTGAAATCCATCCCCTGTAGGGAAATGGACCACCTCAACAGCTTTGGATTCTCACCCCTCATCTGCATCAACCATCTGAGGGGCCTGTGGTCTGTCTGAACCCGGAAGTGAGTCCCAAACAGGTATGGTCTCAGCTTCTTCAGTGCCCAGACCACAGCAAATGCCTCACGCTCAATAGCACTCCACCTCTGTTCCCGTGGTAGTAACCTCCTACTGATGAAGGCTACGGGTTGATCTAGGCCCTCCTCATTCATCTGTGACAGAACAGCCCCCACACCATGCTCTGAAGCGTCTGTTTGTACTACGAACTCTTTGGAGAAGTTGGGTGCCAGGAGCACGGGCGCCGTGCACATGGCAGTTTTCAGGGCCTCAAAAGCGGTCTGACAGGTGTCAGTCCAAATCACTTTCCTGGGCTGCTTCCTGGAAGTCAGCCCTGTCAGGGGTGCAACTATGCTGCCATACCCCTTGACAAACCTCCTGTAGTAACCCGTGAGTCCTAAGAAGGCCCTCACCTCTGTCTGGGTTTTGGGGGTTCCCAATTCAGGATGGTTTCAATTTTGGGTTGTAGGGGCGCCACCTGGCCGCTCCCCACCTGGTGTCCCAAGTACACCACGGAACCCTGCCCGATCTGGCACTTACTCGCCTTGATCGTGAGGCCTGCTCTCCGCAGCGCCATCAACACTTCCCAGAGGTGGCGCAGATGTTCTTCCCAACTGGCGCTGAACACTGCGATGTCATCCAGGTAGGCGGCACTGAACAAGTCCAGTCCAGCCAACACCTGGTTGACCAACCTCTGGAAGGTGGCAGGGGCATTCTTCATCCCAAAGGGCATCACCCGGAACTGGTAGTGCCCATCTGGTGTGGAGAATGCTGACCTCTCTCTTGCCCCATCAGTCAAGGCGATCTGCCAGTACCCAGACGTTAAGTCAAACGTGCTGAGGTACCGTGCAGCCCCTAGCCGATCTATGAGCTCATCAGCTCTGGGGATGGGGTGCGCGTCAGTCCTGGTGACTGAATTGAGTCCTCGGTAGTCCACACAGAACCGGAGTTCTGGTGTGGCACCCGGTGCGGCAGCCTTTGGGACCAAGACCACTGGGCTGGCCCAAGGACTGTTAGAGGACTCAATCACCCCTAACGCAAGCATTTTGGAGACCTCCTCCTTGATGCAAGCTCTCACCCTGTCAGTCACCCTGTAAGATTTGTGCTTCACAGGTGTACTGTCCCCAGTGTCCACATCATGGACGCACCAATCTGTGACACCGGGAACCAGGGAGAACAGATCAGAAAACTGTCCCAGCAACTGGCGGCAGTCATTCTGTTGTTCAGGGGTCAGGGTGGAAGAGAGGTTGACACCATCCACTGACCCATCTTGCTCTGTTGCTGACAGGAGGTCAGGAAGAGGCTCGGTCTCCTCCTCCATCCCAGCATCTGTCGCTAAGAGCATGCCCACTTGGGACCTCTCCAAGTGGGGCTTCAGGCGGTTGACATGCAGGACCCTCAAGGGGTTCCTGGGAGACCGCAAGTCCACCAAGTAGGTAACCGGACTTTTGCGCTCGACAACCTCAAAGGGTCCGGTCCACTTATCCTGGAGCGCGCAGGGCTCCACTGGGGCCATGACCCACACTTTCTGACCAGGCTGAAGCTCTACCAGAGTGGCATTCTGGTCGTACCACCGCTTCATCTCCTCCTGGCTGGCTTCCAGATTCGCCTCAGCGAGTTGCCTGAAACGCCTAGTTTGGTTCCTAAAGGCCAGCATGTAACTGTATACATCCTGGGGAGGTTTCCTGGGAGATTGCTCCCAGCCTTCTTTGACCAAACTTAGAGGTCCTCTTACTGGGTGCCCATAGAGAAGCTCAAAGGGACTGAACCCTAGAGATTTCTGTGGCACCTCACGGTAAGCAAAGAGCAGGCATGGTAAGAGGACGTCCCACTTACGCCTCATAGGTTCCTCAAGACCCATAATCATGCCTTTGAGGGTTCGGTTGAACCTTTCAACCAATCCATTTCCTTGGGGGTGGTAAGGAGTGGTAAACTTGTAGGTTACCCCACACTCCTGCCACAGGGACTTCATATACTTGGAAATGAAGTTGGTCCCCCGGTCAGACACTACCTCGCTAGGGAATCCCACTCGGGAGAAAATTCCCATCAGTGCTCGTCCCACCACGGGGGCCGTCACTGTCCTCAGAGGTATGGCTTCCGGGTACCGGGTGGCATGGTCCACCAAGACCAGGATGAACCTGTTGCCCATGGCTGTCTTGGGGTCCAGTGGCCCCACAATGTCAATACCCACCCGTTCAAAGGGGGTGCTGACTACAGGGAATGGCTGGAGAGGAGCCTTGCGCTTCCTCCCACTCTTTCCACTTGCCTGGCAAGTCTGACATGTCCTGCAGTGAGTGTCTGAACTCCTGCGCATTTGGGGCCAATAAAAGTGGGTGACAAGCCTCTCAAAGGTCTTGTCCTGCCCCAAATGTCCTGCCAATGGAACATCATGAGCCAGCCCCAGTAGGAAGGCTCTGAAGCACTGGGGTACCACCAGCACACGGGCTGACCCAGGCTCAGCAACCTTAGGCTCAGTATACAGGAGATCATTCTCCCAATAGACCCAATGTGACCCAGACTGATCACCTGTTGCCTGGTCTGCAGCCTGTTGCCGCAGACCCACCAGAGAAGGGCATTCTTTCTGCTCCTTGCAGAATTCTTCCCTGGAGGGTCCTCCTTCTTGCTGCCAATGGGTCAGCTCAGGCAGGTCCCCCAGTTCCGCTACCTGTTCCCCTGTAGGCTCCAGGGCATCCCCCTCAGGGTCTGCCTCCTCCTGGACCATGGGAACTTCGGGGCCGGTTTCCCGCGCCCCCTGCCTCTTCTCGTGACGGCAGGTACCTGGGCCTCCCTCTCAGGCTCCAGGTCCTCTTGAGCACCTGTACTTGCTGCCATGGACCGGGTGGTCACACACGCCCAGTCAGGCAGACCCAACATCTCCAAATGAGCACTTCGCTCCACCTTCGCCCAAGGTGAGCTCTCCAAGTCATTTCCTAACAAACAGTCAACAGGCATGGCGGGCCTCACAGCTACCTGAAGAGTACCAGAGACCCCCCCCACTCAAAGGGAACCTGAGCCACTTTGCAGTGACTCTCTGTGTTGTCAGCGGCAACAACTGGATAGAATGCATGGGGGACAACCTGCTCTTGAGACACCAGGTGACACTTGACAGCTGTCACACTGGCTCCTGTATCTCTAAGAGCCTCCACCCTATGGCCATTGATGGTCACCCACTGCCTGTATTTCTTAGTGTTATCAGGCAGCTGGGTCTTGGGGACCATCTCACAGTCTCCTAATGAGACAAGGGACATCTGTGCGGGACCCCACCCCTCTGGGGCATCCATCTCCTCCCCCAGGGCTACACTAGCCATCTGCCTGGGGGCTGCACCAGGGGTGCGGTCTTTCCAAACTGGCGGCACCTGGGATCACTCGCTATATGACCCAGGTCCCCACATTTGTAGCATCTCAGGGGTCCCCTTTGAACAGGTGGACCTGTCGGGGCCCCTGCGGGTTTCTGGGGGAGGCTGGGAACCTTTCCCTTGGTTCCCTTGGGGACTACTTTGGGGCCTTCTTTGGAACTCCCTCTGTTTACCCTTGTCCCCCCACTCTTCTGCTGGGGAGCCTGCCCACCCTTGGCTGAGTCTCCCACGTGACCCTTGTGGACCCTGGTACTGACCCAGCGGTCCGCCTCCTCAGCAAGCTTCCTAGGGATAGTCAGCTTGCTATCTATCAGGTGCTGGCGTAGCTCTGGAAAACAGTTACTTGACAAGTGCTCCCATGCAATCAAATCAAGGAGCCCCTGAAAATCATCAACTTTGCTACCCTTCACCCAACCATCCAATGCTCTGCAGAAAAAAGTGACATATTCAACCCAGGTACTGTTCTCTATCTTTGTGCAACCCCTGAACCTCTGCCTATACAATTCAGGAGTTAAACCATACCTAGACATTAAAGCATCCTTCATGTGGCGATATGAATTATGGACATCAGAAGGCAAATCTAGCAGTGTGTCCCGCCCCTCACTAAGGAACCGTCCCCACAACCCCGCTCCCCAATCCTTCTCAGGGACCCGGTGGGAAGACATGGCTACCTCATAGGCCTTGAACCACTGCCCAATGTCATCATTTTTAAAAAACTCCCTGACCACATCTTTAGGAATATATACTCTAGATTCCACAGGCATTGACGGTGTGCTGCCACCAGAGGGAGTAATTTCTAAGCTCCTAGCTTTCAAATCCAACTCCCTCAAACTTCTATCATGCTCAAGCTGCATTTTCTTTTCTTCTAGGGCCAGTTTCTTAATTTCCAATTGCCCATTCATTTTGGCCAGCTCCAACTCATGCATCCTATTTCTCTCCCTGTCCTCCAGCTCTCCTGGGGACAGGCCTTTGGCAGAAACACTGCTACCTGCTGGGGAAGGTGCCTTCCTTTCCCCTGGACCCAATGGCCCTTCCAGCTGCACATCTGCATCATTATCCCCTTCCTCATTCTCAGGGGTTTTCCTTGCTTCTACCCAGGCCCTCAGCGCCTTGTAGAACTCCTCCCTCCTGGTGAGCCCGGTAATTGCAACCTTAAATCTTTTGCAGAAGTGCTTCAGCTGCTTTGCCGTGTAGCATTCTAGTTTCTCTTCTTCCCAATCAAAATCAACAGATGCTATGGATGCTGGTTTCATGATGGCTGAACTTGGAAAAAAATGGAACGTCCTAGAAAAACAAATTACCAACAGTATGTGGTCGCGTTTTGGTCTGCACTCACTAGTAGTGTTCACCAATCACTGTACATGAGTCACAAATGCAAGTCCAGAATCCCACCGCTGCCACCAATGTTAGAATTGGGGGTCTCTAGTTGGCACAGGTAGGTACTTGTGACAAATAGGGACCCTCGCCTCTAGTCAGGGTAAAGGGTACACTCCTAAAATAACCCCTGCTCACCCCCTTGGTAGCTTGGCACGAGCAGACAGGCTTATCTCAGAGGCAGTGTGTAAAGCATTTGTGAACACATACAGTAATCTAGTGACGCACTACAGATGGACACCACACAAGGTTTATATCAAAAATAAGTATTCTTTATATAGTTTTAACACAAGACCATAACGACAAAAATCCACAATACTGTACTTAAAAGGGTAGGTTTAGCTTAGTTCAGTTCAGTTCTTAAGATGCGACACTTTAAGTCAATGTACCTTACGATGCGGGACGCTTCCACAACAAGCAATGTTGCAGCGATGGAAATGCGACAAAGTTCTGGTGCAAAGAAATAAAGACGTCAAGTTCTTCTTGAGGCGGCACGCTTCTCCGAGGTTGCGAGAAGTCTCGACTCGATGCGTCAGCTACAGCGGCGACACCCTTGTTCAGCGATGCGACGACAGCGGCTTTGGCGGCGACCCTCTTCTCCGACGTTGCGAGACGCTTCCGCTCGATGCGACAACTGCAGCGGCGACACCCTTGTTTCGTGATGCGACGGCAGCAGCTCCGACGGCGGCACGCTTCTCCGTGGATGCGAGGCGCTTCTCTTGATGCGGTGCAATGCGACAGCTACAGCGGCGACACCCTCCTTCGGAGTTGCGACGGCAGCAGCAGCGACGGCGACACGCTTCCTCTTCGTTGCGGGACGCTTCTCTCGATGCGGTGCAATACGACAGCTACAGCGGCGACACCCTCCTTCGGAGTTGCGACGGCAGCAGCAGCGACGGCGACACGCTTCTTCCTCTTGAGTCGCGCTTCCAGCTCCTTGCGACACGCAGTCCCTTCAGAAGGCCCAAAACAGCAGCAGGCACTTCCAAAGGATTCTTGGGGAGCTGGTGGTTGAAGTCTGTTGTCCCTGAGACTTCAGCAGGAGGCAAGCTCTTTTCTCAAGCCCTTGGAGATACTTTACAAGTTGAATAAAAGTGCACACAAAGTCCTTTCTCCTCCCTTTGGCAGTCAGGCAACCACTGCAGGCAGATCCCTCTAGCTTAGGGATAGTCTTCTCCTCAGTTCCTTCTTGGTTCCGCTCCTCAGCAAAGGTTTCTTCTTGTTTTCCCAAAGTGATCTAATTTCCTAGGGGTCTGGGTCCCCTTTTATACACCGTTTTCCTTTGTTCTCTGAAGGCAGAGAGGCCTCTGCCCAGCCCAAAACCAGTTCTGGTCAGTCCTGGAGCACTTTGTTTTTCTGTCTCCTTCTTTCCTTTCAGAATGTGGGGCAGGGTGCTCAGCCGCCCGGCAGGAGGTGGAGCCAGCATTGTGGAAGGCAGGCACAGCCCTATTCAGACCCAGGTGCAACTCCTCCCTCCACTCTGGATGCAGATCTTTCTATTCAGCCCTGTGCTGACTCACCCTGTCTCCTGTAGCCACCCCCAGCCCCTGTCACTCAATCTCCAGACAAGGAATACACAACCTAGCAGAGGCAGGCTTGGAAGTTTAGGCAAGAAAATACCCACTTTCTAAAAGTGGTATTTTCAAACACAGAATGTTAAAACCAACTTCACTAAAAGATGTATTTTATCATTCTGAGTTCAGGCATACTAAATTCGTTTTTCTACCATGTTCCCTGGGTCAGTTCTGACTATAAGGTGTAATAGTCAGTCTGCCCATTCTGGCCTATGGGGAGCAGGTAGCCTTGCAATAGTGAAAAACGAAAATGGCTGTAATTCACTATTAGGACATGCCACACACACCAGGGCATGTCCTACCTTGTACTTACAATGCACCCTGCCCTAGGGCCTACTTTAGGGGTGACCAACATGCAGCAAAGGGAAGGTTTAGGGACTGGTAAGTGGGTGTACTCACCAAGTCGACATGGCAGCCCTAGGCTGCACACAGGCTCTGCAATGGCAGGCCTGAGGCATATTTGACAAGCCGCTTCTGTGGGTGGCACAACCAGTGCTGCAAGCCCACCAGCGGCATTGGATTTACAAGCCCTGGTCACACTCCGTGCACTGTACTAGGGACTAACAAGTAACCCAATCATCCAATCATGGAGTCACTAATACATAACGCAATTTATCATAGGGAGCACTTGCACTGTGGCACTGAATAGCAGTGGCACAGTGCCCAAAGCATCTAACGCCAGCAAAAATGGATCGGTAACATAGGAGGCATCATAAAAAATGGAAGGGAGACCCACGCCAAGGATGCCAGGTCTAACAAATAGAAAACACAGGTGCCCAATTTGGTAGCCTCACCTATGTGTGGTGCCTCAAATTGTTTCTTTAACATTCTTTAGCCATGTGGCACAGCACTGGGGATGCTGTGCCGCATAGCTAAGAACATTGTCAAAGACAATAAATCCCAAAGGCAAGACCTATTAGCTTTGCCAATGCTTGTTGTTGTAGTTGCAACAGAACGTTTCCTATTGAAAGTAACATCCCTCCAGCAGCTTCCAATCAAATTCATTTACCTTTCAAAAATCTTATCATGTGAAGATTTGAGCACTGGATCCAAAAAGTATGAACATATTGAAGTTTCATATATATATATATACGTAACCCTTACAGGCACTGAAGCTTGCATTCATAAAACAAAGTGACAAGTCGTATAAGGGGGCTGAGAGCATCCCCTCACCCCTTGATTATTTGGGGGGGTCCCAGAGGTGGACATCCTACACACAAAATCAAGAACCTGACCCCTTTTTCTGGTGGGATTCATGGATCCAAATTCAGGTTCATTCATTTGTTGGTAGATCCGAAGATGCTTTAAAAAAAAAAAAAATACATAAATCAGTGTTAGTTTCTTTTTTGCAAGTACAGAAAAGAAGTTTATACAGCAAGTTAAATCCACTGTCTAGCTAAGACCATTTGCAGTGAACACTAGGCCCCCCAGGGTTGGCTAAGGGCTTGGCCACAGCTCTGCTTGGTCAAACGCTGTGCTCTGCTGGTTTAGTGGTACACTGGCCAATAGGGTCTTACTTTGCAATGGGCCACGTTCCCTGAACCTGCAGCTCCGATTTTATAACAAATGTCTGCAACGCGCATTGTAGCTGTCAAAGGATGCAGATTGAGTGCTGGTGCCAGTGAGTATTGGTGAGGCGCCAGTTTGGTTTAAAGTTCAGTTATGGGGATCTTTTTGCAGCCAGCTGTCCCATTCATTAGGTTGTTATCAATGAAGCCTATTCTTAGGTAGTGCTGATGTCAGCACCCACCATTCTCTGATCGTACCTCTCACCCTGCTCTATCCTCAAATAGAAGGCTTGTAACGACAATTACCTTTTTAGATCCAAGCAATTGTCCTATAAAATTGATTTCAAATTAGTGAACACCTATGATATGTAAGACATATTCATCTACTTTTGTACTAGTGCTAACTTATGCCCGTTTCTTCAACAGTGTTTAAAACAATATGTTGAAATTTTGATCAAAGAAGGTTTAGAAACTGCTATAAGCTGTCCAGACTCTGGCTGTGCAAAGAGAGGACATTTGCAAGAAAATGAGGTAAGGAAAAATGTTATAACTCGTTAGTGATATAGTTGAAGCAATAATAACCGACATCAAGGATGTTTTATATTAGTCAAACTCCCTTCTAGAAATGGTAAATTGGGAGCGTGGAGGGAGGATTTGCAGGGGGGCGAACGGCAGGGTGTGGGGGTGTTTCCTGGCCGCACGACTCAGATGGCAGACACAAACCAAATGAGCTCCCAGGGCAGGCCCTCTACTCTTAACCGTATCAGTTGCAGTGATCCTTAATGGGACATCACAGATGATTGATGATCAACTGTGGACCAGCTTGCCTGGATCCTTGCCCAGCGGATGGCAATGAAGCCGTTGCCCTAAAACCCCACTAGGTACGTGGCTGCAGCTTCCTGGTTGTGTGGGCAGCCGCCACTTAAGCCTTGTGGACGTAGGAGCATATTGTTGAGGGCCCTGGGTCCTGTACGTGTCTGTGGGGCACAGCTCCTGGCCTGCCCTTCTGTTCTGGGGGATTAATTTTGGTGGGCGCTTCGAGCTGAAACTCCTACTTTGGCAAGAGCCTCTGTCATGGATGTCATAACATACTAGGTTGGGGCCTACCCTATGACTCTGTCCTGAATACAGCCTTCTAGCTATCAGAATTGCGCATTTGGCCTTAATTTACTTACGATTCTTCATTCCTTGACCGGTGAATATTGTACGAAACCAAGACTAAAATTAGAAAGGGGTCGGACACAACTCGCTTCATCCAATCCTATCTTCAATGGGAGATCTCTTCACAAGGCCTATCAGCTAATGCTTGCGGTGGAGTGGACACATCGTTTCCCAGCCAGCGATCACCCTCTTGGGGCTCCCCCAGACCCATTACCGTGAGGATCCTAAATTTCTGTGTTCAAGACTACATCCTGCAGAGGTTCAGAACCAGGATCCCGATCACTGTGGGCTCCTCTCTATTCCTTATATTTACAGACTTCACACTTGTGGTCCAGCAGCACAGGGCCTGCATCATGGTCATCAAAGAGAAGTTCCAATAACTCAGTCTGAAATACGCCCTTCTCTTTCCTTCCCCTCTTAAAATAATTACAGGCCAACATACACATTTCTTCTCTGAATCGGAGAAGGCCTGTTCCTGGAGGGATCAATACCAAGTTAACCCTGCATGTGAAAAGATAAATTACTCACTCACTATTACAATTGATGTGCTGGTGTAGTTCCCATTGTGTTGTAAGACCAATATCAATGAGTATCATGTTCTGTGAATCTTAGATGCCACATTTACTGCAGGGTAAATGTCCTGTGATTTTGGTAAAGGACCAGAGGGGTGACTGCGATACAGTAGAGACCACCCATGGTCTGGTGTACACTAATAATCTCATGAGGTTGCTGCATGTTTGAACTAAAAGAAGTGGCTTTTCCAGAGTAATTTGTCCTGTTTTCAAGATGGTCCAGTTCTTTTGCATCACCTTCTTGATGTTGTGCGAGAAGCTGGAAAAAGGTTTAACACAGGCAAGTCTATTAGGCATAGGTCTGACATGCATATCAAGTAGGGCAAGTCTGTTGTTCTTACAAACTCTCCTCATAGTTTGATTTGAAGAATAGGATCTCTGTAGACATTGTTCAATAAGTGTCATGGCCTGTGCCTTAAAGGGCTGGAGACTGGAACAATTTCTTTTCAGACAGAGGCTTTTCCGGACAGGGAGATTATCCTTTAGGGCTTTGAGATGGAAACTAATAAAGTTTTGGTCTGTGAGCTTCCTATATAGTTCCATTGTCAGCTGTCCTCTGTCCGGGTCAATTAACAGGTCAAGAAGGGAAAGCAGTTCTTTTGCTAAACTGACCTGTAAACTTCAAGTGTGTATGTTACAAGTATTGAGCAATAGGACCAATACTGCACTAAGTAATGAAATGAAATGAAATTTGTACTTGTAAAGCGCACCCATACCCCCAAAGGAGTGTCCAGGCGCTGTACGCATACCGCTGTGGAACCCTTCCTGGCTTTTCCCTGTGAAATGTCCACTCCTGGGCACCCCCAGGGTGAAGCCAGGCATCCCAGCGCTGTTGGGGCCGTTGTGGAGATTAAGCAAGCTATTGCCCAGAGTTGCAGAGTGGGACCCATGATTAGAATAGGCACCGAGGCGAGAATTATCAGGTCCGAGGAAATTGAGCCCAAGACCCGCCGAGGCGGGAATTGAACCCTGGTCCCGGGCCAGATCTCTGCATCAGGGTCTGCCGCTCTAACCATTGAGCCATATGGTAGTGTCACTTTACCATATAATCAAAATATCTGTGAGAAAGTGCCTCTCTTGATATGCGCAATAAATGTCTTACAGTCCTCTGTGTTAGGCCTAAGGCTGCTCAACCGCACTACCACTAATAGAGCACTTTGAGTGTTACATTGAGCCCTGTACACTTTTGGGGGAACCCCTGAACTCTGTGCATGGTATAACCACCTAGTGGCATGCCATATAAAGAGCCAGCTTCCTACATTGGTGGTGCAGCGGTGGGATACAAAACTTTGACATTTGTTGTACCACTTGATTGATAATTGATTTCACAAGATAAAATCCCAAATTGTCTTTAGTTAGAATTTTTATCGATTTTTCAAATTTTTTCCAAATGTATTAAAAATAGTGTTAGGGCCTTGGCTAAATCCCCCACTGTTTAGAAAATTAAAAAGTCTGTAAAGTAGTTAGGCCTTAGAAACATTAGAGTTTTTTTTTAAATCTCTAATAAGACCCTAACTATTATAAAAACCATGACTGATAAATCAGGGACCTCCCAGGAGCTCAATCTGGGCCCCTATGCACATCTAAGATTGACCCAACTCAAAGAACTGTGGAAAGCATGCAAACTTGCCAAGGGTCCTAAACCAACTATGCGCCATCTTCAGCAGTTGCTGGCAGAGAATGACAAGGCCATGGCAAGTCAGACCCCCCCCCTCCCCCCCTCACTAATGGGGAAGAAGATAATGATTCCCAGGTAGTGGAGGAGGATTCAGAATCCACCACTACCCCCTCAGGTAGCAACACCACTAGTGGAAGTGACCCCAGTAGTAGTGCAGATGAGGTAGAGACTGAAGATTCAGATCTTCAGAAACTGGCCAGGAGGATATCTTTAGAGGCTAAACTCCTAGCCATAGAAAATGAGAGAGCTGAGATGGGCCTAGGACCCATCTCTGGTGGCAGCAAAATAATAAATAGGGAGATAGACTTTGTTGACTCCAAAATCCCCAAAGGGATTGTCCCAAAATTTGTTGAGGGTGATGATATCACTAAGTGGTTCATTGCATTTAAAAGAGCCTGTCTCCACAGGAAGTTGTGGAGTGCTATCCTGTGGGATATGATCTCCGGAAAGTGCAGGGACAGACTCCTGACATTCAATGAGAAAGATGCTACATCCTATGAGCTCATGAAGAGTACCCTGATTGAGAGCTTTGGATTCAGCACTGAGGAGTGTAGGATCAGGTTCAGGGAGGCTAGGAAAACCCAAGGCCAAACATGGGTAGATTTCTCAGTGAAAACACTAGGAAGTATAATTTAGTAATGGAGTACCTTTTGAGTAATTGTCACCTAGAGAAACTACATCAATTCCTGGTAGTCCTAGGTCCACTTTCTCCTCAAGAATTGGGGAAGAAGGCAGACCACTGGGTCAAAACAAGGGTGACCAAACTACAACTGGTGGGGGAGACCAAAAGAAGGAGGCCAAAAAACTCCCCCCCCCCTCCCCTCCTCCTTCCAGTGGAAAGAGGGTAACCCCAAAATCAACAAAGAGTCTTCTACAGGCCCCCAAAAACATCCTCAGGAGGGTGGGCCTAGAGTCTCTTCGCAGTCTAAGGGTGAGTACCAGAGGAAGAACTGGGACCCCATGAAGGCTTGGTGTCACAATTGTCAGACACTAGAACACTGAACTGGAGGCCCTACCTATAAAAATAAGAAACATGCCTCTAGTCCACCTGCTGTTACTAATATCCAGATGGGATCCCAGGTGTGGGCTGACCATGTCCGTGACCTCACTGAGGCAATAGTAGTCTGTGAGGGAGGGGTAGATTTATCCTGTGCTGCTTGGCCTTCTAATATAAAACAATACAGGCAGTTCCCTTGATTAATGGGATTAGAGTAGATGCCTTGAGAGATACTGGGGCTAGTGTCGCCATGGTAACCCAGCAACTAGTTCACTCAGATAAGTACCTGATTGGAAGGACCTATCCAGTCACCAATGCAGACAGTGCCACCACAGTCTATCCCATGGCTATGGTATCTTTGGACTGGGGAGAGTAGTTGGAAAGCAGAAAGTGGCAGTGTCCTCAACTGTCCCTGTAGATTGTCTGCTTGGAAATAATTTGGAGATGTCCCCCTGGGCTGAAGTCGAACTGAGGACCCATGCCAGCATGTTTGATCTCTCAGGATGGGGTAGTGTCACAACTAGAGCACAGAGCAGAGCTCAAAGTGAAACAGAGGTGCTGGATTCTGGAAGAGTGGACCAGCCTTCCAAGAGAAAGGGCAAAAAGACTGGGGGGCAGCTTCTAAACAGATTCCAAGTCAGAACTCCTCTTCTCAGGAAGAGGACTTGTTATCTTCAGAGGGAACTGAGCCTGAAGAGGTTGGGGCTTACCAGGCACATCTCTTGGGCCCGGTGGATCCTCTAGGATGGATTTGTGCCAGGGACAAGAAACCTGTCCAGTCTTATGAGCCTGAGACAGCAAGCAGCTGCACAGGAAAAAGGTGATATCAGTGGCTGCTCCAGGGTTTATTGGGAGGATGGACTCCTATACACTGATGCCAAAGATCCCAAACCTGGTGCAACCAGGAGAGTGGTAGTACCTCAGAGGTTTAGAGAGTTCCTTCTTACTTTGGCCCATGTTATCCCCTTAGCTGGGCACCTTGGACAGGATTAAAACTTGGAGTAGATTAGTTAATCACGTCTACTGGCCAGGAATGTCTCAGAAGGTGATGGCCTTTTGTCAGTTCTGTGTCATCTGCCAAGTCAGTGGCAAGGCAGGAGACCACTGGAAGGCCCCCTTAGTTCCACTTCCAGTGGTTGGGGTACCCTTTGAAAAAGGGTAGGGATCGAAATTGTTGGCCCCCTGGACCCTCCAACAGCCTCAGGGAACAAATATATTCTTGTGGTAGTGGATCCTGCAACAGTGTACCCTAAAAATATACCCCTAAGGGCCACTACTGCTCCAGTAGTGGCAAAGGGCCTCCTTGTTGTCTTTACCAGGGTTGGTTTTCCTAAGGAGGTAGTATCAGACAGAGGAACAAACGTCATGTCTGCACACTTAAAACACATGTGGGAAGAGTATGCAGTGTCTTACAAGTTCACTACACCATACCACCCACAAACCAATGGCCTGGTGGAGAGATTCATATGTGAAAAAACAATTAGGAAACATAATAATTGGTGGACTAACAGTTTTGCAATGAACCATATGCAAACACCCAACAAGTATTTCATATAAATAAAATTCACTTTTTATTCTTTTTCATGTATAAATGTTAATTCATTCTTTTGTCATTTTTAGTTTACTTTAAATTATCATATATTAAAAAGAAGAAAACATGAAATTATCTAAAAAATCAAATTTGTACTTTCATTATTATATCCTTCACAAGATTTTTTTTAGAGAAATGCTAATCTATGTATTTCAGACACACATATGCACTCATACTTGTCTATCTAGTATCGCCACTTTTGTCAAAACTGTGATTCTTCAATGTATACATTGTTAGCGATAAAACATAATGAATTGATCAGGTCAAACCAATTAAACTATATGTTAAATATATTTTTTGTCAGTTCTTTTCTCTGTATTGACAGTACAATTTATTCAAAGCATTATAATTTTTTTATATATCTGAAAATACATAGGGGTAACTGTCTTCTTAGCCATGGCATATAGGAATGCCTTTGTTTACCCTATGTATTTTCAGATATATAAAAAATTATAATGCTTTGAATAAATTGTACTGTCGATACAGAGAAAAGAACTGACAAAAAATATATTTAACATATAGTTTAATTGGTTTGACTTGATCAATTCATTATGTTTTATCGCTAACAATGTATACATTGAAGAATCACAGTTTTTGACAAAAGTGGCGATACTAGATAGACAAGTATGAGTGCATATGTGTGTCTGAAATACATAGATTAGCATTTCTCTAAAAAATCTTGTGAAGGATATAATAATGAAAGTACAAATTTGATTTTTAGATAACAATTTCATTTTTTCTTCTTTTAATATATGATAATTTAAAGTAAACTAAAAAATGACAAAAGAATGAATTAACATTTATACATGAAAAAAAGAATAAAAAGTGAATTTTTTGATATGAAATACTTGTTGGGTGTTTGCATATGGTTCATTGCAAAACTGTTAGTCCACCAATTATTATGTTTCCTAATTGTTTTTTCACATATGTTATGTAGACCCTAAATTAGGATACGTTTTTAGGGGTACCCTTTTGTGCAAACTGGTGGAGAGATTCAACCAGATATTGAAAGGCATGATTTGTGGACTCCATGAAAAACTCAGAAGGAGACGAGGTGTCTTACTTCCATGCCTGCTTTTCGCCTACAGGAAAGTGCCACAGAAGGGAGTGGGGTTCTTACCCTTTGAACTTCTGCTTGGGCATCCTGTTAGAGGTCCTTTGAGTCTTGTGAGAGAAGGTTGGGAGAAGCCTCTCAAAGAACCAAAACAAGACATAATGGACTATGTGCTTGGCCTTCGTTCCAGAATGGCTGAGTACATGGGAAAAGCAAGCCAAAACCTTCAGGCCAGCCAAGAGCTTCAAAAGCAGTGGTATGACCAGAAGGTTGCCATGGTTGAGTTGAAACCAGGGCAGAAGGTATGGGTATTGGAGCCTGTGGCCCCTACAGCCCTCCAGGATAAGTGGAGTGGGCCCTACCTTGTCCTTGAAAGAAAGGTGGAGGTCACCTATCTAGTGGACCTTGGTAGTTGTAAGCACTCCAAAAGGGTGCTACATGTCAACCGCCTGAAGCCCTATTATGACGGAACTGAGGTGACCATGCTTATGGATACAGATAATGGACAGGAAGCTGAGAGTGAACCTTTCCCTGATCTCCTCTCCAGGAATCCCAACGATCAGTCTGTGGATGGAGTGGCCTTGTCAGGCACCCTCTCTGACCAACAGCAAGCTGACTGCAGGCAAGCCCTAAGTCAGTATGCTGAGCTCTTCTCTCTGACCCCTGGTCAGACTATCTGGTGTACCCATGATGTGAACACTGGTGACAGCATACCTGTCAAAAACAAAATTTACAGGCAGTCTGATCATGTCGGAGAGAGCATCCAAACTGAAGTAAGAAAGATGCTGGGATTGGGTGTCATTGAACCCTCCGAGAGCCTCTGGGCTAGCCCAGTTGTCTTAGTCCCCAAACCGCACTCCAAGAGTGAAAAGAACGAAATTAGGTTTTGTGTGGACTACAGGGGCCTCAATGCTGTGACAAAGACTGATGCTCAATCAATTCCTGGGCTGATGAGTTAATTGACAGGTTAGGGGCAGCCAAATATCTGAGTACTTTTATCTCGCATCAGCGTACTGGCAGATAGGCCTGACCCCTGGAGCAAAAGAAAACTCTGTATTCTCCACTCCGAGTGAGCACTTTCAGCTGGCTGTGATGCCCTTTGGACTAAGGAATGCCCCTGCCACCTTCCAGAGGTTGGTGAACAAAGTTCTTGCTGGGCTGGAATCCTATAGTGCATCTTATCTAGATGATATTGCTGTCTATAGCTCCACCTGGCAGGATCACCAGATCCACCTTGGAAAGGTCCTTGAGGCTCTGAGAAGTGCATGCCTCACTATCAGGGCAAGCAAATGCCTGATAGGTGGGTGAAAGCCAAGTTCAGCCACTGCAACCCACGATCCAGACAATTCTGGACTGGGAAGTGCCAAAATCCCAGACCCAAGTCGGGGCCTTCCTTGGATTTACTGGGTATTACAGGAGGTTTGTGAAGGATTTCGGGTCCACAGTGACCCCCTCACAGAACTCCCCTCCAAGAAGATGCCAAAGAAAGTGAACTGGACAGTGAGCTGTCAAAAGGCTTTTGACACGCTCAAGGATGTAATGTGCTCTGCCCCAGTCCTGAAAGCTCCAGATTACTCCAAGCAGTTCCTTGTACAGACAGATGCCTCTGAGCATGGAATAGTTGCAGTTCTAGCCCAATCCAGTGATGAGGGACATAGCCTTCCTGTTGCTTTCATAAGCAGGATACTACTCTCTAGAGAGCAGCGTTTGAGTGCCATTGAGAGGTAAGTCTTTGCTGTGGTCTGGGCCCTGAAGAAGTTGAGGCCATACATGTTTGTCACTCACTTCCTAGTTCAGACAGACCACATGCTTCTCGGGTGGTTACAACAGATGCAAGGTAGAATCCCAACCTGCTAAGGTGGTCCATATCCCTACAGGGAATGGCCTTTACAGTGGAACACAAACCTGGGACTGCCCATGCCAATGCCAATGGCCTTTCTAAGTTCTTCCACTTAGAAGATGAAGACTCTTCAAGGGAAGGTTAGTTTCATTCTCTTTCGTTTGGGGGCGGGGGCCATGTGAGAGAGTGCTTCTTTTGACATGGTCAGCCCTCCACTTTTTGCCTGGACATTGATGTGGTTTTGATTGTAGTGCACAGGGTCCCTGCCGATCATGTCCCCAGTGCCAGTGCTTCTTCCCTAAAAACGATCCCACAGTTGACCATTCAGGCCCCCTGTAAGTCCCTAGTAAATGGTACCTGGGTACCAAGGGCATTGGGACTGAAGAGGGTCCCCTAGGGCCCCCTCACGTAGGCCATTTTGACTGCCACTGCAGCATGTGCTATGCCAGCTAGCACTGCCTAAGATATAGTTAAGTCCCCTCTAGCAGACCTTACCAGCCCTAAGGCAGGGTGCACTATATCACAGGTGTGGGCACATCTGCATGAGCAGATATGCGCCTATAAAATTAGGGTCTATTCCTTAGTGTTGTTAATGCCAGAGAATCCAGAGAGAGTACATGGGCTGGAAACTCGTCAACTCGAGTTCCACAGCACCATGATGGCTTCACTGACCCCAGGAGTGTTTGGTACCAAACAACTCTGTGTAATAAATCCACACTGATGCCAGTGTGAGATTTATTTAACCATGTACTCAGATGTGCCCCCTATCAACCTTGGTGTGGTCACTGACTGGCTTTAGGCAACCGGCCAGACACAGACATGTTTCTGGACTCTGGGTGGAGAGCCTCTGCTCTCTAGGACCAGAAACAATGCACATCCTGGGCAGAGTTGTCACTGGACATAAAAGTGGACCCCATAGATCTCTCCTCAGAACACTACTTGATCTCTGAAGAATCAGAAGGACTGCCCTGCTGTCTGAAGAACCTGAAGGACTGGACCACCTTGCCCTGAACCCAGGACCGTAGAAGTGACATCACAGGGACAAAGCAAGCTTCCAGAGGCCCTTCCCCCTAAAACTGACTTGGACCTTCACTGGAACCTGCTCTGAGACTTAAAAACCTTTCACCAACTTTCTGCCTGGAGAACCAACGGAGACCGGGATCGCCCTCAACGTTGAATTGTCAGTTAGCCTCAGCTTGCTGGTTTGTCCTTATGCCCCTTTACCCCTTAACCTACCTCCCCCCTTAACCCACCTCTTCCCCCAAACCCTACTTTTTCTCAGACTGTGTTGACACCAAAGTCTGTTTATAAATAGTCTGGTATGATGTGGTTCCATTTCATATCACACCACTCCTTCAAACCCCTTTTTTCAGTAATGTGAAAGCTCTGCATCATTCTAGAGACATAGTGATGACAAGATGGCCGACAGGTGAGGAGCTCCGGCCGGGAGCTCCCGGCTAGGGATTGCCTTTTTGGCTCAAATCCCCTAATTTCCACCCTCCTCCTGGACCCTTTTTTCTCACCTGGGTCGTGCTTAGACAGCGGTCCTCGTATCTCCAATCTCCCGTATTTGGGCTCGAGATCTTCGGATGTATACGGGATCGTTCCTCTGACCGCGGAGCCCGAGCAACATGGCTGATGCCCGGTGGAGCTGCATCGACAGCTATAGAGGAGATTGGCCCGGTTCTCCGCCTCGCCTGTCACCTACCCAGCCGGGCATCGGGCACAGTTCTCCTCGTCTCTCCGCTGCTTGTCTTCTTCCTCCCCCGCCTTCCCATGAATCATTGATGACCTGCGGTCGACGGAGCCATTCTCAGCGATGCTGATGACGGGTGGATTTCTCTGGATGGCCGTCGAGGAGCTGGGCTGAGGTTCACCCCTCCTGACCGTCCCCCTGCGTCCGGGTTCGACTGCTGCTGTTTGCCCTACTGCCAGCCCTCCAGCTTCGCCTCCCGTAAGACGACTGGGACGCGTGAGTCTTGTTTTTTCTAAATTCGGGGGTGCAGCGGCGGTGTGATTCACGGCACTGCCGTACGGTGCCCTTGAGCTTGTCCTTACCTTCCGAGCCTGGGTGGCGCGCCCTCCTGGTCCCCGCTGCTGCCTCCCTCTCTCTGGGATTGCTGCCTTGGCGCCCGAACAGACTTCCCCTGACCAGCGGCATACGGATCGACGACACTGCTGCCCCCACAGCCCAGAACCTGTGCTCGCGGATGGCCCGTTTGTGTTTCGGTAATCTCCAGCCCTCCTCTGATACTCTGGCTGCATCCCCCTTCCTGCTCCACTCCGTGGAATCAGCTCTCTTGTTTTGGACTTGGATTTTATGTGTATCCCGCCATTGTGGGATTATTTCTATCGGTGCCCATGACCTGAATCCGCCATCTTAGCGACCTTTGTCCGTTCCCCTTTCCCGCTGGACTCCATTGGGCGACCTTCGAACGTTTCTCTTTTCCGTTGGACTGCTCCACGTTCTCGTCTGACTGACCTTTACCTCTAAGCCCCCATCCCCCCCCCCCCAGGTCTCCCTCACTCTTCTCACCTATTATTGTTGAGATTGCTGGTCCCAATACCGGTTTATCTTTCACTTTCCTGTCCTGATCTGCTTTCCTTACCCCTTTTAACTTTTCCCCCCTTACCTTCTTTGCCCCTTAGGATGTTTTTGTCTCTGTTATGCAATGTTCTAGTAATTTCATACTACTGTGTAACATTGTTTTATTATGTCTTTATTTGCTATTCTCTAGTTACTCTTGTTTTACTGTGTAACACTGTGTAACTAATGTTTAATTTTTGTAACTTGCAACTTGCTGATCCTCATGTAAAGACCTCTGATACCTCCGGGTCTAGCCTGCGCTATATAAAACTCTTCAAATAAATAAACTACCTATACTCCCCGCTGATGTCATCAGGACCACGCTTTCCTGTCTTTCTAAACCACACCAGCCAAGACACAGCGTCTCCTCGCCTCAACATGTCATTCTGAAGCATATGGTAACCAATACAAGAAGAAGAAATGCAATCCCTTTTCACTCCCCTCAATTTACTAATATTTTCCCACACAGTCACATTTTTAGGTCTGACCTCGAGACTGCTTTTGCTTTCTTGCCAGACCCATTTAATAAAAATTGTAAATAAAATACATACTTAACATACCTACATAGAGTGTTGTGTGTCAGCCTTCTTCAGCCCTTGGATTGTAAACTGTAATTAACATTTTGCTTTCATCCTTTGCCCCCTCCAGTATGGAGCAGTTGGCTGGGCCACTTTAGCCATTGATTTTCTTGCATTGTGAGTTACTGTATTTTGCCTGATCAAATATGCACACCTACCTTAAAAGAAATACTGTTCATTGCCAAGGCTGTTGGGCCAATACTTTACTTTGCTAATGTTTTTGTTCTTTAAATCCTTTATCCTTTTTGTATTTTATGCCATCTGTGCGTTTATGCTGTCTTCGGATTATCGTAACTCAAAGCTAGTAGTAACTTTTCTTTGCTCCAATGTGAATCACAACAGTGTAAGTAAGCATACAAATTGTTCTGTTAAAATTATATGCAGTAGTTGATGATTTTTATATTCAATTTTTTTTAGTGTAAACTTACTGCCCCTATGTTAGGTGATGTGTTTTAAAAAAAAATCTTTGTGTCATACCGTTATAATGAAAAGAAAAAACACATGTCACAGCCAGACCGGTTATCTTTATTAGTGCTTGGTATTTACCTCGTTTCTGCACCTTGATGCAACTGGGCTACAAGCACTGTGTTACAATAGGTCAGGAATTGTAACACATTTAGAATGTACTGATAAATTATGTGAGCCATTGCATAAGACTGTTATATGCCTATATAGATCTCAGAAGTTGTTTTCTAATTTGATAATGATTTATTTTTATATAGATTGAGTGTATGGTTGCAGTGGACATAATGCAGATGTATAAGAAACTACAGTTTGAAAGAGGTAAGTAGATATTTATTTTTTCCGGTGGCCACATTTTAACAAGTTTAATGTGTGATAAGACATTGATCTTGGACTCGAAAGCTATGTGCAGCTGATATTCACATTTCTTGACCCTAAACACCAAATCATCACTAAAGCCTGATGATCACCCAGTGCAAATGTTTTTGCACCAAGTATTAGGGCAGTCCTGTTCGACATAGTTATGCATGCCATATGATCTTGTCTACATTCTGCGCCACATCTGTCCCTAGCACCATCATTGTGTCTAGTTCCTCCCTCAAGACTTGCTTGATGCAACTCGATGCCCACCCTCGTGGACCTGCACACAACCAATACACATCAGAGAAACCCACAGAGTAAGGCAAGGCACAAAGTGAAAATGACATCGGAAGACATATACTTGAGTAAACACTGTGAGACCTGTACACATTGTAACATTGGAAAGCACAGGAACACTGGAACAGGTAGGCAAAGACATAGGTACTGGCAGGCACGGGCACAAAGTCAGGAAGACTTAGACACTGAGACAGGTAATAGCAACACTGAGCCAATTGCCTTACTGAGACAATACTGACAGTAGGACATGAAGAAACTGACAATGGAACAAGGATATGTAAACACTGGTAAAGGGGATCTAAGCCGTCTTATCCAGGCAAGTTTGGTAGACACGAAGGAATCAGAACATACCCTAGGCCCAATCTAGATACCAGTGTGGGCTGAGAATGTATAATGCCTCTGTCTGATAACTGGGGGAGGAAAAGAGGATTATAGGTAAGGCTCCCTGTTTTCCATTTTTACAGATAAGTACAGACAGAAAACCATTTATTTTCTTGTCTGTATTTATTTTTAAATGTGGATAAAAACGGAAATTGGGTGCTTTTTGATTGATTCTAAATACTGTTTGCCATGACTGCCAGGCCAATAACTGTGTGAATTGATAGGTAAGGGGGTTAAAAAAAGAAAGGAATTTTAGTAAAGAGGCTTAAACAGCAGTAGATATGCACAAGGCTGATGTGCCTTTTTTCATATAAGTGCATTGATTTATCTTCTGCGATTGTTCTTATCACTGAAACCTGGCAGGCATTCAAGCATTAGTGCATATTTATTGGTTAAATAAATGTGGAAATATACCAGTTTCAGCTTTATTTTTTTTCACAAAAACCATTATAAATATGGATAAATATAGATAAAGTTGGCAAAAAATAAATATGGATAAATACAGACGGAAATGTCAAAAAAATAAGTACCATAAAACCGGGAGCCCTAAATAGGGTCTTTGAGCAACACTCGCTCATCAACACACAAAAGTCAAATCTTTGAGTATGTTGGCAAGTTTTTTTCTAGCGGTGTACATACATACTGTCTACTTTTTGGTGCAATTGTATCTGCGTTTAATCATTTTTTAGGTTGCACAGGAGCCTAGGAATTCAAAATTATCCTTAAAATCACAGTAAACCGTATAATCTTTTTGCCAGTGTTATTACAAATCAGAATTCTTCAGTGATCAATTACTGATCAACATGATCCTAGAGTGAAAAGGCTCAAGGAGTGCTAATTATAGTAATTGGGATATGGAACAGATCTGGGATGTTACATGGAGAAATTCTTTTTGAAATGCTAAACATTCGAGTTAGAATTAGGATTTTGTTTCAGTCAAGCAAGTGCAACTGCGACATAACACCTTGAACGCAATGAGATCTTCCAGCATAATCTTACCACAAAAAGGAAATTCTGAGTTCCAATGCCGAAGACTGTTGTGTAAATGAGCCAGGACAATGGTGTGGCATGAATTTGCACGTCTGGAGGTCCTTTGAGACCACAAGCATACTGTGAAGCCTTGGATAGATCGATTCATGATAGCATTGGAGAATTTCTTGTGAGCTTGAAATCTGAGTGCTAATGAGTTTCCAAATATTACCAAATGTAGAACAGAAGTGAATGAGGACCTATGAAACCTCCTGCCCTCTCTCCTTAAACCACTGGGTAGCAAATGTTCTACCTCAACATCTGGTGAATGTGGCCACATGAGGAATTTTCTGCCTACCACCCTTGCCCAAGCAGGAACAAAATGTATCCCCTTATTGCAGGTACTTAAAGTAGGCTCATGGGAGCACTGAGGGGTAGTGAATAAGAGCATGATGATCCAAAGTTTGACAAAAAGGCCTGGGGATATGGAAAGGGCCATGGCTGGCTCACTGAAAATGGAAGCGTAAATCCATGATACAGGAGGGCGGGAAAATTCAGACTCTGGTAAAGGTTGATGCAGGTGCTTTGATGTAGAGGTGCAAACCCTGAAATTAAAAAAAAGAAAGTGACACCCATACCAGGACTTGAACAGAACACCATAGAATATTGAACTTAGAAATACCAACATACACAATTGGCCGGGAAATAATAACAGGAGCGTATGTCAAGACTAAAATAACTGTTTGATGTGGGATTCAACCTCTCCATTGTTTATCAACATTCTCTTCTACACTGGCTTACAGCAAGAAGGGTGGCAGGGAGACATAGAGGCAAGAACATCATGAAACACAACAGTGGAGGTATAAAACAGGAGATCAATGGTTGATGAAAGGTAGACTCAGACACTTGGACTGGAGAATATGGAGGATTGGTAGACACTTAGAACCTGATATTAGCAGGCACAGGGTTAGAGAAGCAGAAAGTCACGAAGGTTGCAACAAAGACTATGATCCACTTTTAGATATTTAATTTGGAATGTCTAAAGACCTAACACCTACACTCCTTTGGATGTTTTGTTATGTGTTGTACTCTTTTATGTCCAACTATTTAAAAAGTGTAACAGCAGTCAAACAATGTAAAGCCCATCTATGTTTTCCACCCTTAAGGACAACACAGGATGTGGACTAATTAGAACAAAATTGCTATCATTTACATTCTTTTTCATAGAGAATAAACTAGATGGGAATTTGCCCGATCACTATTGAAGTTCTGTATGGGCACAACCTAATAGGATTCTTTTTGGGAAATGTTATTTTAATGAAATATTAAAGATGTACCCATATAAACATAAATCTGCTATTTTAATGATGATGCTTTCAAATCATAATTGCAAGACCTGCAATTTTTATAGGGGTAGCAGATTACCGCTATCCGCCCTAGATCTTGATATTAACTCTACCTTGATCTGTACACACATCATTAACTTTAGTAAGTAGGGAAACAGGTTAGGCCAGGTGTACTAGCATATCAATTTTGTTAAGAAATATCAATAATGTAGTTACCTAGCCTAACCTGAGAGGTGTGTCATCCAAATGGTAGGAGAATGGGTTCAGACCCATTTAGCCCTTTTTATTTATTTATTTATTTTGCTACACGATTTGTGGACCTTAGCTGGGAGTGAGTCTCACTCACTGTAAGTTCTGTTAAAATGGAGTGCAAGTGCTAAACACTATGGCTTCTGTTTGAAACAAGGTGTGCTGCTGCAGAGCGTAAGAGTAGTGGTTGCATAATAAAGTACTTTTAATTTTTATAAGAAGTAGCACTAACTGGACAGTGATTTATTGCATCGCCTTGAAGCCATGTGAAACAAAGCTGCCAGATTGGTTGCAGGAAACCTCATTGATTTCCTATCCAGGCCAAAGTAAAACTTTACAGTGCTAGACATCAGTCATAAAACCATATGTGGCAGTGCTCTGTACTTCAGTCAGTTTCAATGCTACCAACCCTTCTAAACTCTTACAATTCATCTTGGACCTATACTGATCTGAAAAGGAAAACCATAACAATGTGGATCTTTTCCACCACTGTTAATACAGCAGGTGCACCGTGGGATGCCTTTTACCCAGGTGCTATGAAACTCCTGCAGTCTTACAAGGACTCTTAACATAACATAAGTACTTTTGAGGTTCATAGAGTGTATGAAGTACCATTTAGTCAGTGCTGCAAATAGGCCCTGGCTGGTTCACACAGCTTAATGCAATATTCACAAGAATTGCTAGCTATGCAGCAATCAAAACCTGTTTGTATGAATGGTGTTCCTCAGGCTACTTCTTATCTGTCTTCATTATCGTTACCTCTCCTTGTTGCCTCTGCATGCCAAACATATTATCAGCTAATTGCTGCAAGGCTTAGTCAACAAGAAAATACTTGGACCAGTACTGAACCATGTGCACAGATCCCTTGTATAATGCTGCATCAACTCAGCCACCAAAACTCACTCAAATTGGGGGTGTCCAAATATTGCCAGATCTCACCATATTTTTCACCATTCCTGTGAGAGATCCCCACATAAACATTCTGCCCATTAGGTTTCATTCCAAGTATTTATTAATCCCATGGAAGTACATGCATAGCACAGTTCATCGCTATGCTGGTCATTTGATTGCCTCAATGACTTTAATTTTTCCACATTGATCTAAGCAATGTCACATAGATGTGACTACTGTAGAAATCATGGTGCCCTAGCAATTGCTGACAGTAAAACTATTTGGCAGATTCACACAATTTCTGTTTCAGTGCATCAGTTTGATTTGCATTGTAAGCAATTCACCTTCTTCACATCAAAAGCTCCACAATTATGATGTGCGAGTGGGCTTTGTGAAGTGCATTACATCAAGGGCTGCGAAGGAGAAGGAAAGTCCCTTTGCACACCTTGTGCACTTAAGGGGTAGATATGTAGGCTTTGAGACATTGTAGTGTGTGAATCTGGACCTGTATGTTTCTATAATTCTTTATCTCTCTTTTGAAACAGTGTTGTGTTTTCTGCTCGTGCTATTAACTTTAGTACCTTGCTAATTGGCCATTCTATGTACATAGTGAATGGACTTAAGAGGCAGATACTAACATTTCCAGCCTCAACAGCAGCACAGCCACCTGTATTGCAGTATTAAATACAGATATTTAGCACATAAAATTGAAACTAAAACTTCAGATACATTCAAGCAATCTTTTATACTCTGCCAAAGCTAGTAGGTAAAGTGGGATGCTTTCTGGGTATCACCTGCTTCCATGTTTCCTTTTGCCTTGTTAGTGAATGCTGATATTATAAATGTTTTTTGGGCTTTCTTTTTTAGAAATTCTTTTGGATCCATGTCGAACCTGGTGTCCATCTTCTTCCTGCCAGGCAGTCTGCCAACTTCAAGAAGCAGCGCCTCTAAATCCACAACTAGTACAGTGCAATGCTTGTGATATTGAATTCTGTTCTGTATGTAAAGCCAACTGGCATCCTGGACAGGGCTGCTCAGATAACCTGCCAATTACCTTTCTTCCAGGAGAAGCTAGGTATTTATTGTATTGTATGATAATGCCATTAGCATAAACACATTTTAAATTTCCTGTGACGGTATACTGATTACCCTTTTTTGAAAATATATTTATGCAAGAAATCTAATTGTGCAACAAAATAGAGGAGTGACATTGAATGGCTTGATGCCTAGACAAGAAAAAATGTTGATCTTTATAGATGAGTAGTCTCTTGGAAACAAGCAGTACATGTTTTTAGGTATGCAAGCTAATGCTTGAACTATAATTGCTTTGCTTGTACATTTAAACATTTGACAATTATGGTAACCATTCTAAGAGAGCTAGGCAAGATTTAGTGGGATTAGTAATTTGTCAAGCCTTTGTCTACAGCTGTCTGTTATTCCCCATTTGTGTCATCACATTGTGACCTCTTTCCCTGCCCTCACTTCTGTCTCATCCCCTACCTTCCCCGCTGCCCTTCAGTTGCAACCCCTGCCTTCCCCATCACTCACTGACCATCCTCCCATTGTCACTTCCACTCCCGCTAGCCCCTCAGGTCCCACTAGGCTGGTGAGCCGCATCATTCCCCACTCCCCTTCCGTTTCAATTTGAGTGCGTTATTGAGCACCCTGGAAAATGGGGATGGCCTTGAAAGCCCTGTCCCTTGTCCAATCACTTCAGGTAAAGAGCAGTGAGAAGGAATAATATGCACTCATGTTTCTTCGGTATGACAGAAAAAGTGTCAATTGTTCAGGTTCTGAAAAAACTTAAAAACTAATCCCAATCAATGAGCCAGCTGCAATCATTACAGGAATATAAATTAAATTGGAAATAAATAGCTTCCTTTAGTAGTAGTAATGCATCACTTTTCTCTAGCAAGTGCTAGGATTTGTCCTTTAGAAGGTAATCTTGAAAGAAAACGATAATGGCACATGATCTGGTCTCTGTCTTGGGAGAAGTGGACAATATCTAATGTGCTTGATCAAAAGACACATTTGTAGCGCTGTCTGCAGGATTTGTTGTTGCCAGGATAGCCTCCTTGAACAAATTGCTAAATCATGGGATTAAATTTGTTTGGTGCTCGCCTTCGGCACCCTTGGGTATTCCAACGGTTCATAAATTGCAGTGTTGTGAACTGTCTTTACACTTTGGTCTCAGGACTTTCAGCTGAGTTTGGTTCTTACTTTGGCTCTCCTGAGCAACGGATTAAAAGTGGTCATATGAGACTCAGTGTCTTTTCTGGATTCAGTCAAAGTAGACTGGCAATTATCTGCTGTGTCAGTTTTATAATTCAATGTCTTGATATGAGAGGCCTGATCAGCCTGAAATTTCATCATGGCTTTTATCTCCTTTAATGTGGTTTTAAGAAAGGTTTTAATAAACGCTGACATTGCAGATTAAGAACTGGAATTAATTTGTTTCCTCTGAAGCATGTTTTGTGTACAGCATATATCATCAAGTACGTCTGTGTCTTCCATTACCCTTTAATTTCTTTTGTGATTTAAATCTCCTAATCACTCAGTTTTGATATACAGAGGACAATCTAGCAATTGATAATGATTCACTCTTTCAATTTAAGTTGCAGATTGATGATTCTCCCCACTCGGTGCATAGTTTGCGTACTTTAGCTGTAAGTCTACTGGGGAGGGTGACTGGGTTAGTTTGGCTTTTTGTTTACTAGAGAGGATTGGTTCGCTTGCCTCTTGCTTTAGACAATATAATTTTTGCTCTATTCTGCCCCATCATGTTGTAATCTTGAATGCAGATCGAATTGACTGGTCCAGTCGGCCAAGCATAGCTTTGCCATAGGGTTAGCAGTGGAAAGAACTCCTTAAGTAAGACCTGGCGTAGGGCCTGGGTGGGTTTTGCTCCTTAGTGTACTCTAATCTATTCTGGGGGGTTGGTCGAACATGAGTGGGTTAATATTGTTTTTCTTGTCTCTGCTGTTACTTTTGACCCTTCTCAGTTTGTGGAGCTGACGCAACTTTACCTTTCTTTGGTACAACTTGTCATCAGGGCTGTTTTGTTCTCCCTGTTGGAGTTTTTAGCTCTGTAATGCTGCTGATGTTGACAGTGCCATTGTTGATGTGGAGGCTTTTGTAAGCTTATGGATTGTTGCAGGGAAGTTTGAGATGGTGTAACATCTGGGATTAGCAAGGCTGTCGGCAACTGCTCTGGCTTGTCTCCACATTGCTGCCAAGTTGAGTTGATTTAATAACTTGTGTATACAGAGGACAGTGAATCTTCTGAAGACTTCTTCATTTGAGCCCCCACATCTTCTAGGCAAAAACGTTCATCCTGGTCTAGATCTCGTGAAAGTAGGATCTCTATCGGGTTTCAGCATTGTAGGGGAGCATAATAGGTAATTCAGTCCTCATTCTTGGCTCTTTGACAGAATGATAGAAATAGTTGGTATTTTATCGCCTTCCCTCCTTCCCTCCTTGCCCTTTTTATCTTAAATGTTTAGCTACATCTGATTTTTTGGCTGTGCACCAACCATTCTTCATACATTGGATTTAACCGACAACCCCAACGGTGATCACAGCTGTTATACTTTTGCCAGTCCCAGTTTGCAGGTTTTGTATAAAGGGAAACTTATTTACTAGCTATAGCATATTGTTAACATTGTAGTGGCTAGCACAATTGGTGCCTCATGCCACTTGTGATATTTAACCTGCAGGCCCTGGGTGCACGTAAACGTGATCACAGCTTGTTTTTTTATTTTTTATTTTTTAGGTACCACCCTCTCCCCACCAAAGGGAATTAGACTGAGTCTAGTCATGCTTCTGCTCTTACCACAAGAGTAATAAGCCAATAAGTCATTGGGTAGGTCTGTGTAAAAGTCCCTTTCCCTCTGTGTCCTGTTTCAGACATGTGAGTAAAGATAGTAGGAGGCCATGCCTGACTTTGTGTGAGAAAGATGCCTCAAAGTTCCACCCTACCATGCACAATAATCATTCAAGTACAGGTTTGTGTTTCTAAGTTATGTTAACTCGTATTTCCGTTTTTAGGTCTCGCTGAACCAGCGTGCAGGCGCTGCTCTGCGAGACATTTAGTAAGGGGCTTTTGAAAGTCCTCCGAAAGCGGCCACCAGCGTGCGGTTACGCGCACAAGCGCGCGCGCCTCGCTCCGCCTCTCTAATCACTGCTGCGCACGCGACTGCTTTCCATTTAGCTCTCACTTACTCCCATCTGGTTCTCACTCACCCGGCGACATTTGTCAACCGCTCACTCTCTTCTAGCAGTCCAGCATCGCTACTTTCTCGTTACCTCGCTGTTTCGTTGTAAGCTTGCACTCCTCTCTCCCTCACTTCCCCGGCACTCCCTTCGCTTTCCCCTGGTTCCCACGTGGTCCTGGCGTCTCTCACACTCCTCTGGCTCTCTCGCGCTCTTCTTTCGTCGTCACGCTTTTCAGTATTACCTCGAGCCTCCCTGACATCCTAGCGCCACCATTTCATTTTACATTAACGTTTTTCAGTTTAGCTGTGCAAATCCAGCATACAGTTAAATAATTTCAAGCATGTGTTATAAACCCCATCCTTTAATTCACAACTGGGTTGTGTCCATTGTTATTGAGCTGTACCTGTGCTCGATGGTAAAGCTCATGTAACCTGCTTACATGCTCACTCACGGCCCACAGTTTTATGTGCTCCTCGGAGTCCCATGGTGATCGCAAATTGTGACAATCGAGACCGTGTTTGCCATAATATGACAAGCCTTTGGACCCACAACAATGTTATTAACGAGTCTCGGGAGCCCTGTAAATAAATGTTGAAACGATGCAGATTGAAAATGCAAGAGCTGAATGCGCTTAAAGGAGGGGCTAGTACCTTACAGGGTGGAAGTGGCATAGCCAATAGGTCTTGCCTTTGGGACCTTATAAGTGTTTAGTTATGCAGCACAATATCCTTGGTGCAACAACATCAACTGTTGCATGGCTAAACACTTATAAGGTCCCAAAGGCGAGACGTATTGGCTATGCCAATGCTTGTTGCTAATGGTAATCTCCTAGTAGGGACTAATGAGCAGAGCTCTAATTGCATCATTCCTCCTAGCAAAGATTATTGAGCAGAGTCCTAATTATAGCACACTTTTCTTGGTGAAATAAAGTCACTTCAGGACTACGTGGCATGGTTGAATGGGTTTTTACTACACTCCATTGATGGCAGAATATAACAACTTTCTAGAAATCCTACTTTTGGCATTTGCGCTAAAAATGTTTTCCCTTGAAATTGATTTTCCCATTTAAATACAATTTAAGAAGGAAATCTCTATCATTATTTTTTAAAACCTTTTCATGCTTTGCCAGGGGAACAGTGCCTTAGGCCTATACTGCAATTCCATCTTGGTATCCCTGTTACTGTGGAAACATGCAAGTTAGACAAAATTTCATGTTTCACCTTTGAATGGTATGTAGCTGGGCCTTGTGGCTACAGAACATATTTTACAGGTAAACTTTTTAAATTCAGTGATAGACCTAAGAATGTCAAAATGGGTTGATTTTGATATGTACAACTTGCAGCCTTACCTGCAATGTTCCATGATTGAGTGCCAGCCATTTTGGTCTGTTCTAAAGCTTACCTGAAGTTGCATACTGCATCCTACATTGAACATATTAATACCACTCTTAGAATGTTAGCACAATTCTACCACAGACGTACCTAAAAGCCAAATATGCTATTTCTGTCTTGCCAGTTAGTCTCCACATTTTACAGGAAAAAGCACAAACAATGGGAGGTGTTTAGCATGCTCTTATTGTCCATAGCCCCAACAATGCTGTAATATAGGTTCATAAAATCAGTAAATACGAGAAACCTTGAACAAGTTTCCATCTATCCCAGCAGTTTTTTGTTTTTTCTGTTGTGACTCAAAGGTTCATGGCATTTTCTTAAGTTGTAAAAAAATCTTTTCCTAAATGGAATATTACAAGAAATGTTGTTTGTTGATTAGAGGGGTGTTTAGTTACACTAGGACGTGGCTCAATATGAAACCACTACCTATTTAAAGAAGCTCCATTTAGATGTATAGCATTCAAATCTATGTTTTGTGGATATTCTGAAAATGTGGCTTGGATAGGTGCCTCCAACAACTTGTTTACACTACTTTACTTAAAAAAAAAAAAAAAAAACTAAGGCAGCTCTAAAGTGAAGAAATACACTGTTAACATAGTTATTATTGGGTGCTGATTTTTTTTTTTAATGCAGATGATTTATTTCTGAACAGCTCTGTTTTTAAAGTAGAAGAGGATGATGATGTGCCAATCAAACGCTGTCCAAAGTGCAAAGTTTACATTGAGCGAGATGAAGGTTGTGCACAAATGATGTGTAAAAACTGCAAACATGCCTTTTGCTGGTACTGTTTGGAATCACTAGATGTGAGTATACCGTGCAACTGTTTTACGATTTCTCACTTGCTTTTAATATGTTAGAGGTTGCTAAAGAAGTTCAGATCTATCATGAATTACCTTTGAATACAAATTGGAAAATTGAAATTGGAAAAATGAACTGCTACTTATGCATAACCTCTGTCGTTCTGCTGCTGGCCATTGTCAATGTTTCATTCTTTGTACAGGAGCTGGCAGGCAGAATCATGCACTTTAAAGGGGTTTGCGCAAATCCTTCAGTTTCAGAATTCTTAGGGCTGAGGTAGCTACATGTTGATATCATGACTTCACTTGAAAGTGGGTCCATGTGTGAATTTGGGCATGCAGTCAAAGGTGGGTGTTGGAAAGCCAGAAAGAATAATCCACAGAGACCTCAAATGTGCATCAGCATGAATTGATTCCATATAATGCAGGTACAGGGAGTAGTGAGTAAACACTGTGATAGATAAGAATATCTTGCCCAGATGACATTCAAATCAAACCTATCTTGCACATTCCGCACTCCACCTCTCACATCTAAGTCATGCACATGCCGACCCAACTTAGGAACTGACACCTTCTGTAAGCATACATAATCTTGCAGCAAAACATCACCACACAACCTTCCTGGTTACAAAAACACATAATTCCAAAGAAACAATGACCACCACAAAATTAGACCACAATAAAACTTTTGAAATTCGCAGGTAGCATTCTCATTTGTAATTTATGTTTTAATACTTCCTTATGTAAATGCCCAGATGCCGTCTCTCTCTCTCTCTTCAATCGCACAGTTTCTCCTTTTCAATATTTTAAGTTGCTCTTCTCACTGGATTGGCAAATCTTCTGCTGGAATGTCAAAAATATAATGCTCTCACCATGCACTGAAACCGACTCGGGGTTGCCTCCCTTTTTTCAACGGCATGCAATCATCATTACACAGACACTCCAAAGATTACACGTAGTACTATCTGTGAGAAGTTGGCCTGGTATATGCTGTCCAGTAAGTAAATAAAACCTTGCACCAGTCCAAACGACCCTTATGATGTATGAGGTCAAAGATAACCTTTAGAAAGCTATCCTAGCTGTGGAGAGCAGCCTTCAGGCTTAATCTTGAAGGAATGTAAAGCAGCTTGTTTTACCAGAACATCACCTCCTATATTGATTACATGAAAGGAGAACCACACAGTAGTTATATAAAAATATGTATTTATTAATACAACACTCTCTACTATCCTCTACACGAGGATACAACACAAAGCACACAATACGAGATCAATAGAACAGTTGTAAGTAGCACAATACACAGTAGGCTCCAGGGGGAGACCAAACCATATACTAAAATACTGGTATAACAATCATGACTGAGACCAAGACAAGGTCTGGAGCACGTAGAATCGCTGGGACCCCAAGGAACCACCCCCGGAGAGTAGCTAGGGACCCCACACAGGACAGGTGCAGTGTGCTAATACGACCGAGGGCTCCGTACAATTCTATGGGGAAGTCGCGGTTACAATTTTAAAGTTTAAGGACCCTTCTTGGAGGACTTCGAGCAAACCCTTTGGAACTTAAGAGGTTGGAGAGCCACCCCACCCGTGGATACCGTAGTACCCGAGTTACCTATCCCAGGGGAGCCGGGTGCATAGGTCTGGAGTGGCGTTGGAAACCGCCGTCGTTCTCAATGGAGGGCTGTGAAGAAGTGCTGCTGACGTGAAGGTGAAAAGGGTCCGGTGGAATCCAAGCCTGGATTCTGGAAGGAAGGAACCTGAAAGCAGAGGGGACAGAGTCTGGGTCACTTCAAAGTGACCAGGGGCTTGGTAGACAAATGCCCACCGATGGGTGCTTCAGGTGCGAAGAAGAGATGCTTGACTCTGCAGCCATGAGGACCAGGAGACGTCAAGGACGGCAAGGAGCCGGAGGTGTGCTGTCCCACGAAGGATGTAGAGTGCTGAGGGGTCGGTGTCCGGCTGGAGCACCAACAAGCCTTGGCAAAAGCAACCCACTAAGGAAGGTCAAGCAGGTTATGGTGTGGACCAGCAAGGTCCAGAGGACTCACCAAGCAATGGAGAGTCAGGGCACGTCTGGAGCAACCAGGAAAACCCAACAGAAATCAAGATGGCCCTCAGAGAAGCCCACAGCCCGAAGGACCAGGAGTCGCGAGGGGACCTCGAGCAAGATTGCAAAGTACCAGCCCACGGAGCACTCGGTGCGAGGAGGCCGGAGTTCTTTGCTGCACATACTGCTCAGGGTCAGGACTACACAGAGTCCAATGCACAAGCTCGGGAATCGCCAACAAGCATATGCAACTGCAAATGGAGGCGTTGCACAGGGGTTCGGGTTATGCAGTCCCCACGAGGGATACTGGCCTCAAACTTGCTGAAAGGGCAGATCGACCTCGGGGACCTTCAGGAACCCACCTCCTGTGTTGCTGAAATCTTTAGAGTCCGCAGGAGCTCAGGAGCAGCAGACCGGTCAGTTGCGTTAAGGTGCCTGCTAGGGCAGGGGAGTGACTCCTTCACTCCAAGGGAAATTCTTCAGTTGTCCTTAGTGCACCACAGGTCCTGCACGGAGCCTGTTTGGAGCAAGGGCACAGACAAAGCTTTGGAAGGAGAGGGAGACGAAGTCTGGCCCAGTCGAAGTCCAGACGGTCGAAGGTCAGTGGTTTCTTCTTGTAGAATCTTGTCCACGTAAATTCTAAAGTCTTACAGCCAGGTAAGCCCTTTTGTACCCACGGGAGAGGGTTGGACAGATTCGGGGGACCCTCCTAGGGGAGGGTCAGGACAGAGGGGTGGTTACACCCATGTCCTTTGTCCAGTTTCGCACCAGAGCAGGAGCCAATGGCTCCCAGAACTGGTTTGAGTTGGACTATGCACAGGGACATCAAATGTGCCCCGGGTGCAGACATTCAGGCACTCTGAGTGCACCCACCCAGCCCCAATACACTAAATCCTGCCTGGGAGGCGGTCACACTTCCCTGTGGCGGGATGCCTATTGTGCTGCCTTCCTCTGCTCGAGCTTGGCTCAGCAGGAGGAGGGCAGAAATGTGTCTCTGGTCGGCAGCATCCATTTTGTGCTGACTGGGTCGAGAAGGCTGGCACTGGATAGACCAGTGACCCCACGAAGCTCGCTTCAGAAGGGTGGAATCGTTCCTCCCACACTGGCTACCGGTGTGGAGGTATGATTCCAAGGTGTTTGATACCAAACACGATATGTTTCTATGCAGCCGTTTTCGAGATAGCATCTACCGCGAGGTTATAATGCACCCCTACCTATATGTCCGGCTGAGTCACAGACAACCCGAGAGAATGGTCTCCAAAGGCTGCAGAGAGGCTCTGCTCATGCAGGGGTACCCTCTTACATAAAACCCATCACCCTGCCTTCAGGATTGATAAGGCCTGTTATAGGGGTGACTTATAGTTTTTAAGTGTAGTGACCTATAGATATAGTGAACCTGTATCTAAAGTAAGTGGTGCAAGCACCAGCTTACTCAGGCTGCTGTAACAGACCTGGAGTTCCATTTTGCATGGCCTCTCATGGGTGGCATAATACATGCTTCAGCCCATGGGAGGCCTCTGGGGTACCTATGCCCTGGTACATAGGTACCATATACTAGGAACTTATAAGGGTACCCCAGTATCCAATCTGTGTACCAAAGTACACGTATGTCAATTTAGAGGAGAAAGCAGATAGGCTGGGGTCCTGTTTAGCAGGATCCTAGTCAGACTAGTCAAAAACAGTGCAACATCAAGCAAAAAGTGGGGGTAACCATAAGAAGCAGATCCTACTTTCCTACACAACCCCCCCCCCCAAACGAAAGGACATGAGACTAACCTTGACCAGTTGAGTCTTCATTTTCTAAGTGGAAATATCTGGAGAGTCCATCTGCATTGGCATGTTTATTCCCAGGAATATGTTCCACTGTATAGTCCATCCCCTGTAGGGAAATGGACCACCTCAAAAGTTTGGGGTTTTCACCCTTTATCTGTTTTAGCCATAAGAGGGACTTATGGTCTGTCTGAACAATGAAGTGAGTGCCAAACAAGTATGGCCTCAGCTTCTTCAGAGCCCAAACCACAGCAAAGGCTTCCCTCTCAATAGCTGACCAACGTTTCTCCCTGGGGGTCAGCCTTCTGCTTATAAAAGCTACTGTCTGATCCTGACCTTCTTCATTCAGTTGTGATAACACAGCCCCTACCCCCAACTCAGATGCATCAGTTTGAACAATGAATTGTTTGGAATAGTCAGGACTTTGCAGAATGGGAGCAGTGCACATGGCCTGCTTCAGGTCATCAAATGCCTTCTAACAGCTAACTGTCCACTGAACTTTCTTAGGCATTCTTTTAGAGGTCAGATCATTTAAGGGGGTCACTATAGATCCATATCCCTTAACAAACCTCCTGTAATACCCAGTCAGGCCCAAGAAAGCCCTGACCTGAGTCTGGGTAGTTTGAGCAACCCAGTCCATGATGGTCTGGATTTTGCTCTGCAATGGTTGAACCTGGCCTCCACCCACAAGGTGGCCCAGGTACACAACCTTACTCTGCCATATCTGGCACTTGGTGGCCTTGATAGTGAGGCCTGCCTTTTGCAGGGCCTCCAGAACATTTCTTAGGTGGACCAGGTGATCCTCCCAGGTGGAACTAAAGACAGAAATATCATCAAGATAAGCTGCACTGTAGTCTTCCAGGCCTGTGAGAACTTTATTCACCAACCTTTGAAATGTGGCAGGTGCATTTTCAAGCCAAAGGGCATCACAATAAATTGATAATGCCCACTAGGGGTGGAAAATGCTGTTTTGGGTTTGGCATCCTCAGCTAGTCTGATTTGCCAATAATCAGAAGTGAGGTCAAATGGACTCAAGAACTTGGCTGAGGCCAAGGTATCGATGAGCTCATCTGCCCTAGGAATAGGATGAGCATCAGTCCTAGTGACTGCATTGAGACCCCTGTAGTCTACACAAAACCTCATTTCTCTTTTACCACCCTGGGTATGAGGTTTGGGTACCAGGGCTACTGGACTAGCCCAAGGGCTATCTGAGGGTTCAAGGACTCCCAATTCCAGCCTCGTTTGGACCTCAGTCCTGATGCAGTCCCTGACATGGTCAGGTTGCCTGTAAATCTTATTTTTAACAGGTAGGCTTTCACCTGTGTCCACTTCATGGGTACACCAAGTGGTCTGACTAGGAGTCAGGGAAAACATATGTCTGTACTGATTGAGGACCTTCCTGCAAACAGTCTGTTGCTGCTCGGTGAGGCTGCCTGCCAAGGCTACACCATCAACTGAGCCATCATCCGGGTTCTGTGAGAGGAGGTCAGGGAGTGAGTCACTCTCTTCCTCCTGTCCCTCATCAGTAGCCACGAGTAAGCCCATGTCTGCCCTGTCAACATATGGCTTGAGCCTGTTCACATGGAGCACCCTGTGGGGGCTCCTGGGAGTTCCAAGGTCCACCAGGTAGGTGACCTATCCCTTCTGCTCAAGAATGGTATGGGGTCCACTCCACTTGTCCTGGAGAGCTGCTGGGGCCACAGGCTCCAACACCCATGCCTTCTTTCCTGGCTGGTACACAGTCAGTACAGCCTTTTGTCATGCCAAGCTTTCTGTAATTCTTGGCTAGCCTCAAGGTTTTTACTTGCCTTCTTCATATACTCAGCCTTCCTGGAGCGGAGACCAAGTACATAGTCCACTATGTCTTGTTTAGGTTGTTTGAGAGGTAACTCCCATCCCTCCTTCACTAAACACAAGGGACCCCTAACTGGGTGTCCAAACAGATGTTCAAAAGGGCTGTAGCCAACCCCCTTCTGAGGAACCTCTCTGTAGGCAAAGAGAAGGCAGGGCAACAGGACATCCCATTTTCGCATAAGCTTTTCTGGGAGGCCCATGATCATGCCCTTCAGAGTTTTGTTGAATCTCTCAACTAACCCATTACATTGTGGATGATAGGGTGTGGTAAATTTGTAATTTACTCCACACTCCTTCCACATAGCAGTAATGTAACTAGACATGTTTCAACCTCTGTCAGTTAAGACCTCCTTAGGGAAACCCACTCTGGAAAAAATTCCCAGGAGGGCTCTGGCCACCACCGGAGCTGTGGTGGTTCTAAGGGGTATTGCTTCTGGGTACCTAGTGGCATGGTCCACCACCACTAGAATATATCTGTGCCCAGATGCAGTTGGAGGATCCATGGGACCAATTATGTCAATCCCAACCCTCTCAAAGGGAACCCCCAGCACAGGTAGTGGTATTAGGGGGGCCTTTGTGGTACCACCTGCCTTACCACTGGCTTGACAGGTGGTACAGGAGCGACAATACTCCTTTGTGTCCTCTGACATGTGAGGCCAGTGAAAGTGAGGGACAAGCCTGTCCCAAGTCTTACTTTGGCCTAGGTGTCCTGCTAAAGGGATATCACGTGCCAGTGTCAGTAGGAAGCCCCTAAACTTCAGAGGTATGACCAACCTCCTGGTAGCACCAGGCTTGGGGTCTCTACCCTCTGAGTAAAGGAGTCCTTCATCCCAGTAGATCCTGTGGGACCCACTGGCACTCCCAGCAGCCTCAACAGCAGCTTGCTGTCTGAGGGGTTTAAGAGAGGGGCAGCTGTGCTGCTCCTGACTCAGCTCTGCCCTGGAAGGGCCCCCTGTCCCTAAGAACTCAACCTGATCAGATTCAAGTTCCTCTGAGACAGTTCCTTCACAGGGACTGGGTTCATCTCCCTCAGGAGACTGATCCTCACTCTGAGTCTGGGGGGGGGGAGGGGAGACACTGCCTTACCCCTACTGCTCCTTCTCTTGGAAGGCACCAGGTCCATTTTTCCAGGATCCAGGGCCTGTTCAGTTGAAGACAGTTTGGCCTGTGACCTAGTCACAGCAAACACATCTGCAGAGATGCCCAACATTGCTGCATGTGTCCTGAGTTCCACTTCAGCCCAGGCTGAAGTTTCCAAATCATTGCCCAACAAGCATTCCACAGGGAGGTCTGAGCTAACCACAACCTTCTTAGGGCCTGATACCCCTCCCCAGCTGAAATTAACAACTGCCAAGGAATGATCTGTCCTGACATTGTTAGCATTGGTCACTTGGTACATCTCACCAAGTATGATCTGGTCTGGGCCCACAAGATCTCTTGTCACCATTGTGACACTTGCTCCTGTGTCCCTATATGCCATGGCCTCCTTACCATTGATTAAAGGCTGTTGTCTGTATTTGCCCAGATTACTGGGGCTTACAAATAGGGAGGCAATATCCATGCCTCCATCACAGACTAAAACAGCCTGAGCTGGAGTTCTGACTAAGCCAGAACCCATCTCAGATCCGAAGGTTAACCCTACTATACCCTTGTTCCCTGTACCACTACTTGGAGCTGAACTAGGGGGAACAGTTGCCTTAGGGACAGTGGTGGTGGTAGGAGGATCCTTGGCCCTTAAACAATTGGCATCCCTTGTCCAATGGGTTTTCTCCTTACACAGGAAGCACCAAGGTTTCTTTTTGCCTTTCCCTTTGTTAGACTGTGACTCTCCCCCAGATGCAGGTTTTTGGGGCCCTGATGAAGACGTCTGGTCTTTACCCTTCTTCCCACCCTTATCTGAAGGTTTAGCATCTTGCTTCTTCTGGTCACCACCTGTGGTCTGGTTTTTCTGCTTCACCCTAGTTCTGACACTCCTAACTGCCTCCTTTCCCAATTCTTGGGGAGAAGTCAGATCAGAGTCAACCAAGTGCCGATGTAACAGCTGATTTTGGCAATTATTAAGGATCTGCTCCCTCAAAATCAAATTGTACAATCCCTTGAAATCATTCACTTTGCTGCCAAGTAACCAGCCTTCCAGAGCCTTAGTAGCACAATCTACAAAGTCTACCCAGTCCTGAGTTTGTGTCTTCTTGGTGTCTCTGAACTTAATCCTGTACTGTTCAGTGGTTAAGCCAAACCCATCAATGAGAGCACTCTTCAGGACTGCATAGTTGTCAGCATCCTCTTCTCTAACAGTGAGGAGCTTCTCTCTACCTTTGTCAGCAAAGGAGAGTCACAAGATAGCTGCCCACTGCTCTTGAGGGACCCTCTGTACTTTACAGGCCCTCTCTAAAGCAGTTATCCATTTGTGGATGTCATCCCCACCATGGTAGGGAGGGACAATCTTGCTCAGGTTCCTATGGTCATAAGTATACTCCTTAACCCTAGGGACACTGTTTCTGCCACCATGGGACTCTAGTCCCAATCTTTTCCTACCCTTCTGGAGCTCTAGGGATTCCTTATCTAGGGCCAATTGCTCTTGCCTGAGCCTAAGCTTGACTTTCTCAAGCTCTAGAAATTGGCACTGTCTGTCATAAGAGTTATCTCTCTTATGAGATATGGAGGTCCCTATAGAATGTCCTGAATGATCAGATTCTGCAGAGGGAGATCTAGATCTCCTAGGTAAACTCTGCACTCTTCCAGGAGGAGTAAAGAGAGGGCCTCTGGGGCCTTCTCCACCCTCTTCCTGAAGATCTAATTTGTCCAGGTTGGAATCATCTTGATCCTCCTGGCCAGGGTTTGAGTATAGGTCATAAAAGGTGTCACCTCCTGGCCTGTCTTTATTCCCTGCCCCACCCACTCTTTCTACCTCATCTGGCCCAGGGGTCTTTCTAAGGTCATCTAAGAGTAACACCTCAATGAGACGTTGGATGTTGGCATTTCTCCCTGTCTTCAGCTTCCTAGAGACACACATGCCTTTCAATTCCTGAAATGTAAGACCATTGTACCTTGAAGGCAGAGAGCTACTGGCTTCTCCTTTAGAAGATATGACTAGTGTGGTGTGGTGTATGCACCTACCTAACCTAGTGGGAACTAAACTCTCTTAGGTTGGAGAAAGGGTGTGCTAGACCCTTAACTTACCCAACCCTAAGTTCAGTAGAACTTACTTATTCTAATCTTTAAGTATTATATGTGCCTAATACTTTAGTGGTTTTCAGTTAATCGATACAAAGAGATTTATCTGGTAAAACAATGCAGGCTTGAATCCCAACCGCTGCACACCAATGTGAGAAGTTGGCCTGGTATATGCTGTCCACTAATTAAAGTCGGCACCTTGCACCAGTCCAAACGACCTTTATGATGTATGAGGTCAAACATAACCTTTAGAAAGCTATCCTAGTGGTAGCTGTGGAGAGCAGCCTTCAGGCTTAATCTTGAAGGAATGTAAAGCAGCTTGTTTTACCAGAACATCACCTCCTATATTGATTAAATGAAAGGAGAACCACACAGTAGTAATATAAAAATATGTATTTATTAATATAACACTCTCTACTATCCTCTACACGAGGATAGAACACAAAGCACACAATATGAGATCAAGAGAACAGTTGTAAGTAGCACAATACACAGTGGGCTGGAGGGGGAGACCAAACCATATACTAAAATAGTGGTATAACAATCACTACTGAGACCAAGACAAGGTCTGGAGCACGTAGAATCGCTGGGACCCCAAGGAACCACCCCCGGTGTGTAGCTAGGCACCCCACGGAGGACGGGTGCAGTGTGCTAATACGACCGAGGGCTCCGTACAATTCTATGGGGAAGTCGCAGTTACAATTTTAAAGTTTAAGGACCCTTCTAGGAGCAAACCCTTTGGAACTTAAGAGGTTGGAGAGCCACCCCACCCATGGATACCGTAGTACCCGAGTTACCTATCCCAGGGGAGCCGGGTGCATAGGTCTGGAGTGGCGTCGGAAACCGCCGTCGTTCTCAATGGAGGGCTGTGAAGAAGTGCTGCTGACGTGAAGGTGAAAAGGGTCCGGTGGAATCCAAGCCTGGATTCTGGAAGGAAGGAACCTGAAAGCAGATGGGACAGAGTCTGGGTCACTTCAGAGTGACCAGGGGCTCGGTAGACGAATGCCCACCGATGTCAGGTGCTTCAGGTGCGAAGAAGGGATGCTTGACTCTGCAGCCACGAGGACCAGGAGACGTCGAGGACGACCAGGAGCCGGAGGTGGGCTGTCCCACAAAGGATGTTGAGTGCTGAGGGGTTGGTGTCCGCCTGGAGCACCAACAAGCCTTGGCAAAAGCAACCCACGAAGGAAGGTCAAGCAGGTTATGGTGTGGACCAGCAAGGTCCAGGGGACTCACCAAGCAATGGAGAGTCGGGGCAGGTCTGGAGCAACCAGGAAAGCCCAACAGAAATCAAGATGGCCCTCAGAGAGACCCACAGGTCGAAGGACCAGGAGTCGCGAGGAGACCTCGAGCAAGATTGCAAAGTACCAGCCCACGGAGCAGTCGGTGCGAGGAGGCCGGAGTTCTTTGGTGCAAATACTGCTCAGGGTCAGGACTACACAGAGTCCAATGCACAAGCTCGGGAATCGCCAACAAGCATATGCAACTGCAATTGGACGCGGTGGACAGGGGTTCGGGTTATGCAGTCCCTACGAGAGATACTGAGAGGGCAGATCGACCTCAGGGACCTTCAGGAACCCACCTCCTGTGTTGCTGAAATCTTTGGAGTCCGCAGGAGCAGCAGACCGGTCAGTTGCGTTAAGGTGCCTGCTAGGGCAGGGGAGTGACTCCTTCACTCCAATGGAGATTCTTCAGTTGTCCTTAGTGCACCACAGGTCCTGCACGGAGCCTGTATGGAGCAAGGGAACAGACAAAGCTTTGGACAGAGAGGGAGACTAAGTCGGTCCCAGTCGAAGTCCAGAGTGTCCAGACGGTCGAAGGTCAGTGGTTTCTTCTTGTAGAATCTTGTCCATGTAAAATCTAAAGTCTTACAGCCAGGTAAGCCATTTTGTACCCACGGGAGAGGGTTGGACAGATTCGGGGGACCCTCCTAGGGGAGGGTCAGGACAGAGGGGTGGTTACACCCATGTCCTTTGTCCAGTTTCGCTCCAGAGCAGGAGCCAATGGCTCCCAGAACTGGTTTGAGCTGGACTATGCACAGGGACACCAAATGTGCCCCGGGTGGAGACTTTCAGGCACTCTGAGTGTACCCACCCAGCCCCAATACACTAAATTATGTCTGGGAGGTGGTCACACCTCCCTGTGACAGGATGCCTATTGTGCTGCCTTCCTCTGCTCGAGCTTGGCTCAGCAGCAGGAGGGCAGAAATGTGTCTCTGGTCGGCAGCATCCATTTTGTGCTGACCGGGTCGAGAAGGCTGGCACCGGATAGACCAGTGACCCCACGAAGCTCGCTTCAGAAGGGTGGAATCATAACTCCCACACCGGTTACCGGTGTGGAGGTACGATTCCAAGGTGTTTGATACCAAACACGATGTGTTTCTATGCAGCCGTTTTCGAGAGAGCATTTACCGCGAGGTTATAATTCACCCCTACCTATATGTCCGGCTGAGTCACAGACAACCCGGGAGAATGGTCTCCGAAGGCTGCAGAGAGGCTCTGCTCATGCAGGGGCACCCTCTTACATAAAACCCATCACCCTGCCTTCAGGATTGATAAGAGTTTCGTATCAATGGGGTAACCCGAAAGACCACTGGACTCGGGTAAATAGTGGTACACAAAAGATAGTCACAGTGGAAATTATTCACAATGTATCTGCAACCAATACATGGTCTATATACAAGGAATATGACAACACCAAATGGCTCATTCAATAAATGATTATGATTTAATAAATATCACAAAAATTGTCATCATAGATCATAGACTCAAAAATGTGAACTGAATATCACATTTAACATTTAGTAAAAACAGGTGCATACAGCGTGAAGTGATAGGTGCGTAGTTAGGATAAGTGAAAGTGATGTGCAGGGGGAAAGGTGGTGCATATATATACATCAATATACAATAATGATAACCTAACCTGCCAAATTACTGGCAAAACATACAAATGCAAAATCATAAACAAAAGATGCAGATATAGATCCTCTGTCATCCAGGTTTGATAAGTGAAGGAAGGAGATGTCGACGTTTCGACCCCTATAAAAACCAGCAGATTTGACGTCTTGGAGGTGGGGTCTTCATCAGGACCAACGGGGAAGGGGAAGGAAAGCGAAGGGTATATGTTGCACCTAAGAGTAATATTATGCAATTAGTAAGGTGTGTCTAATGGAAGGGCATCCAAACAGAGAATAAATAGGAATAAATTACCAGTGACAGCACAGGTGTCTTCAGGCTGAAAGATAGTGATGTGGGCCAGCAAGGCTCCTAAACAGACGAGAAAAGGGACATACAAGAACCGCTAGGGTCAATGCTCACACTAGTGAATATTAAGGAGTGAAAGAATGAGCCTAAATAGGCTGAGCACTTACTCACGATAGGTACAGCAGTCCGAATAGGAATAAACCAAAGGTACGTAATAACCTAAGGCCGCGGATGTATCCGTATAGAAAGAGCAAGGGTTCAAACGTAACCCATAGCTGAAACAAAAGGAATTCATTGTAAGTAATCTCCAAATTAAAGAAATAGTGCTAAAAACAGCGCGCCAAGGACAAGGGTTCACTGGGCAGATAACCACAGTGTATGAAAAATCGGTGAAGAATGTGAAATGCGGGAGTTCAGACGCAACCCATAGCTGAAATAAGGAAGAATTCATTACAAATAATCTCCAAATTAAAGAAATAGTACTGAAAAACAATGCGCCAAGGACAAGGGCTCACTGGGCAGATAACCACAGTGTATGAAAAGGAGTGCGCCAAACAGTAAATAATGAAGTTAAAATTTTCATCATTCCTCAATAAAGATAGCAAATGGCCAAATTAGAAAATACCATAATTACGAATCAATGTGGGCGTCTGAAACTAAAAATAACAGGACTGGGAAACCTCAGAGTCGGAAAGGCTAAACAAATACTGCAAAAGAATTGCACTTGAGTCAAAAGCCTGGCATAGAAACACGACTCAGTATAGCGCCTCAAATTAAATAAAGCTGAATGCCAGTTGGGAGCAGGGAGCATGACAGAGAGAAACTCAGTCAGAAAATTGCACTTGGTCAAAGCCTAGTGAGAGAAAAAGCGACTCTGTGTGACCCGTCTAAATTAAATTAAAGCTGGAAGCCAAAGGAGCAAGGGAACAGAGCACTACCTCTGGGAGCGTCGAGACTTCTGACAGCTAACACCGGATGGTGTCACATGTCAGGCTTTAAATAGCCAAAATGAAACGTGCACGTTAAGCACGTAGTGCCAGTCTGTTAACGGATCGTGGCTGAACCGATTCACAAACAAAGACAAAATCAATCCCAGAACTGGGAGAGAGAGCAAGGTGTTTACCAAGAAATGTTTGGGGATTAACCCATAACAGTGAAACGAAGGGCAAAAACAAGAGAGCCAAATTGTTTAACAGAAATTGCATGGGAAATAATAATAGCCCAATACACAGTGAGTAAGTTCAGGAAAAGGAAGATGTTTGTTTAAACCAATCATAAAACAGTGGAGATATGGCATAGATCTACAAATAGCCATCCTATACATTTAAAGGAAAACAAAGCAAACACCATATACATTGAATGGAACTGTCCAAACCGTTGGCGCACATACTAAAAATGCACATTGCATGTCACTGTCCAAAGCAGTTGGTTCACATTCTAACATGTAGCACAGATCATGAAGTCTACATTGTTTAGGTTTAAGGTGAAATAAAGACCTTTATACAATGCAGTTTTGGACATAACCGGTGGTTCATTTAATGTCCATTTAATAAAAGATAATTAGGCATATGTTACATCAATCTCGTTGAGACCATTTTTAACAGAGTTAAACGATCCATCCATTTACATTCTCTAGTGTTCAAAATTACACCCAAATCGCCCCTGACTCCCAATGTAATAGCTTCGATAACCAACCATTTCATAGATTCTGGGGAATGATTAAACGTTTGAAAGTGTTCCACCATAGGGCCCCCATGGTTCTACATCTTATCCTACTGCAGTGTTGCAGTATTCGGCATTTGACTTGCTGGGTTGTCTGTCCTATATAGATTTTATCACAGGGGCAGACAATGGCGTAAATAACGTTTTTAGTTTTACAATTTGTATGGGTTTTGAGATCTACAGTGCAGTTATTGAAATGAAACTGTTTAGTTTCAAATGTTAGGCTGCATGCCTTACACTTCCCACATTTAAAGTGTCCCACAACGTCAGGGAGTTGCCACATAGATAGTATGGTTGGTTGAGGTGGTACGTCCAAGAATGATTTGACCATCATGAGTCCCGAACATTTTCCCTTTCCTAAATGAGTGCATAGGAGGTTCAGGTAACTGTAAGTCTGCAGCGACTATCGGCCAATGTTTATTAACGATTTGTCTGATCTCGTTGCTCCGTGTGTTGAATGTCGTAACACAGATCAGTCTATCCAAATCCTTTGGACGCTTCTTTAGGGCTAAGTAACATTTCCTAGGGTTGAACCAAGCTCTTTTTTCTGGCCCGTTTCACCAGCCGTCTAGGGTATCCTCGTTCAACCAGTCTGTTGATTAGATCATCTGATTCGATGAAATAGTCTTCTTTATGGGTGCAATTTCTCCTGATTAGCAATTGCCCAAAGGGCAAATTGTCGCGCATAATCCCGAGGATGATGGCTCCATATCTCAACAGGTGTTCCTTTCCGTCGGTTTGCGATACAAGGTGGTGTACAGGTGATCCTTAGCTACTTTAATGGAGATGTCGAGAAAATCAATGGTGGATTTATCCTTGTGAATTGTGAAACTGATATCCATAGATCTTTCATTGAGCCAGTCAAAAGAGTTGAGGAGTGTCGAAGTCATTTCCAGTCCAAATCATTAACACATCATCTATATAGCTTCCAAACTGTGACATGGTCTACAAAAGGATTCATAACGTTAAAGATATACTTTTGCTCAAAATCATCCATGTAAAGAATAGCTAGTCCGAGCATAAGCTCGCCCCATGGCCACACCCTTTGTCTGCATGAAGTGGTCACCCTGGAAATAGAAAAAGTTTTGTGTCATCGCTATCTCAAGTAGTCTTATGATGAATTCAGTTGGTACATGCGCAGGTAAGGTTCTTGTATCCAGATATTTCTCCATGACTTGGAGTGCATGTTGCTGTGGAATGCTTGTATATAGCGAGACAATATCCATTGTTACTAGGATTTGGGTGGCGGATCAAAGGACATGCCATCAACCAGATTTATAACTTGCATCGTGTCACGAAGAAAAGACTTGGTGTTTTCCGCTAGAGGTTTTAGGAAAAAATCCACATATTTGCACAGTGGTTCCAATATCGAGCCACAGCCAGACACAATGGGGCGACCAGGCGGTTGTTCCATGTTCTTATGGACCTTTGGTAACGTGTAAATGGTCGATAGCAGGGGCTCTTTCTGATTCAGATACCGAATTCGAATCAGATAGAAAACCTGCCTCCTTCCCTTTTCCGTCGTCCGTAAGATCACAGTACCAATCTTCTTTGTGGGGTTATGGTTAAGTTTGATGTAACTAACTCCATCATTCAGTTGGGAATAAAGTTCCTTCTTGTAGAACTTGTAGAACTTTATTCCCAACTGAATGATGGAGTTAGTTACATCAAACTTAACCATAACCCCACAAAGAAGATTGGTACTGTGATCTTACGGACGACGGAAAAGGAAGGAGGCAGGTTTTCTATCTGATTCGGAATTCCGGTATCTGAATCAGAAAGAGCCCCGTTTACCGACCATTTACACGTTACCAGGTCCATAAGAACATGGAACAACCGCTCTGTCGCTCCATTGTGTCTGGCTGTGGCTCGATATTGGAACCACTGTGCAAATATGTGGATTTTTCCTAAAACTCTAGCGGAAAACACCAGAGTCTTTTCTTCGTGACACGATGCAAGTTATAAATCTGGTTGATGGCATGTCCTTGATCCCGCCACCCAAATCCTAGTAACAATGGATATTGTCTCGCTATATACAAGCATTCCACAGCAACATGCACTCCAAGTCATGGAGAAATATCTGGATACAAGAACCTGTACCTGCGCATGGTACCAACTGAATTCATCATAAGACTACTTGAGATAGCGATGAGACAAAACTTTTTCTATTTCCAGGTGACCACTTCATGCAGACAAAGTGTGGCTACGGGGCGAGCTTTGCTCCGGACCTAGCTATTCTTTACATGGATGATTTTGAGCAAAAGTATATCTTTAACGTTATGAATCCTTTTGTAGACCATGTCACAGTTTGGAAGCGCTATATAGATGATGTGTTAATGATTTGGACTGGAAATGACTTAGACCTCCTCAACTTTTTTGACTGGCTCAATGAAAGATCTATGGATATCAGTTTCACAATTCACAAGGATAAATCCACCATTGATTTTCTCGACATCTCCATTAAAGTAGCTAAGGATCACCTGTACACCACCTTGTATCGCAAACCGACGGAAAGGAACACCCTGTTGAGATATGGGAGCCATCATCCCGGGATTACGCGACAATTTGCCCTTTGGGCAATTCTTGCGAATCAGGAGAAATTGCACCCATAAAGAAGACTATTTCACCGAATCAGATGATCTAATCAACAGACTGGTTGAACGAGGATACCCTAGACGGCTGGTGAAACGGGCCAGAAAAAGAGCTTGGTTCAACCCTAGGGAAATGTTACTTAGCCCTAAAGAACGTCCAAAGGATTTGGATAGACTGATCTGTGTTACGACATTCAACACACGGAGCAACGAGATCCAGACAAATCGTCAATAAACATTGGCCGATAGTCGCTGCAGACTTAGTTACCTGAACCTCCTATGCACTCATTTAGGAAAGGGAAAAATGTTCGGGACCATGTGGTCAAATCATTCTTGGACGTACTCACCTCAACCAACCATACTATCTATGTGGCAACTCCTGACGTTGTGGGACACTTTAAATGTGGGAAGTGTAAGGCATGCAGCCTAACATTTGAAACTAAACAGTTTCATTTCAATAACTGCACTGTAGATCTCAAAACCCATACAAATTGTAAAACTAAAAACGTTATTTACGCCATTGTCTGCCCCTGTGATAAAATCTATATAGGACAGACAACCCAGCAAGTCAAATGCCGAATACTGCAACACTGCAGTAGGATAAGATGTAGAACCATGGGGGCCCCTATGGTAGAACACTTTCAAACGTTTAATCATTCCCCAGAATCTATGAAATGGTTGGTTATCGAAGCTATTACATTGGGAGTCAGGGGTGGCGATTTGGGTGTAATTTTGAACACTAGAGAATGTAAATGGATGGATCGTTTCAACTCTGTTAAAAATGGTCTCAACGAGATTGCCCAATTAACATTAACATATGCCCAATTATCTTTATTAAATGGACATTAAATGAACCACCGGTTATGTCCAAAACTGCATTGTATAAAGGTCTTTACTTCACCTTAAACCTAAACAATGTAGACTTCATGATCTGTGCTACTGTTAGAATGTGAACCAACCGTTTTGGACAGTGACATGCAATGTGCATTTTTAGTATGTGCGCCAACCGGTTTGGACAGTTCCATTCAATGTATATGGTGTTTGCTTTGTTTTCCTTTAAATGTATAGGATGGCTATTTGTAGATCTATGCCATATCTCCACTGTTTTATGATTGGTTTAAACAAACATCTTCCTTTTCCTGAACTTACTCACTGTGTATTGGGCTATTATTATTTCCCATGCAATTTCTGTTAAACAATTTGGGTCTCTTGTTTTTGCCTTCGTTTCACTATTATGGGTTAATCCCCAAACATTTCTTGGTAAACACCTTGGCTCTCTCTCCCAGTTCTGGGATTGATTTTGTCTTTGTTTGTGAATCCATTAACAGACTGGCACTACGTGCTTAACGTGCACGTTTTCATTTTGGTATTTAAAGCCTGACATGTGACACCATCCGGTGTTAGCTGTCAGAAGTCTCGACGCTTCCCAGAGGTATGTGCTCTGTTCCCCTTGCTCCCTTTTGGCTTCCAGCTTTAATTTAATTTAGACGGGTCACACAGAGTCGCTTTTCTCTCACTAGGCTTTTGACCCAAGTGCAATTTTCTGACTCTGAGTTTCTCTCTGTCATGCTCCCCTGCTCCCATCTGGCATTCAGCTTTTATTTAATTTAGAGGCGCTATACTGAGTCGTGTTTCTATGCCAGGCTTTTGACTCAAGTGCAATTCTTTTGCAGCATTTGTTTAGCCTTTTCCGACTCTGAGGTTTCCCAGTCCTGTTATTTTTAGTTTCAGACGCCCCACATTGATTCGTAATTATGGTATTTTCTAATTTGGCCATTTGCTATCTTTATTGAGAATTATGAAAATTTTAACTTTCATTATTTACTGTTTGGCGCACTCCTTTTTCATACACTGTGGTTATCTGCCCAGTGAGCCCTTGTCCTTGGCGCGCTGTTTTTCAGTACTATTTCTTTAATTTGGAGATTATTTACAATGAATTCCTTCTTATTTCAGCTATGGGTTACGTTTGAACCCCGCATTTCACATTCTTCACCGATTTTTCATACACTGTGGTTATCTGCCCAGTGAACCCTTGTCCTTGGCGCTGTTTTTAGCACTATTTCTTTAATTTAGAGTGCCTACAATGAATTCCTTTTTGTTTCAGCTATGGGTTACGTTTGAACCCTTGCTCTTTCTATACGGATACATCCGCGGCCTTAGGTTATTGCGTACCTTTGGTTTATTCCTATTCGGACTGCTGTACCTATCGTGAGTAAGTGCTCAGCCTATTTAGGCTCATTCTTTCACTCCTTAATATTCACTAGTGTGAGCATTGACCCTAGCGGTTCTTGTATGTCCCTTTTCTCGTCTGTTTAGGAGCCTTGCTGGCCCACATCACTATCTTTCAGCCTGAAGACACCTGTGCTGTCACTGGTAATTTATTCCTATTTATTCTCTGTTTGGATGCCCTTTCCATTAGACACACCTTTACTAATTGCATAATATTACTCTTAGGTGCAACATATACCCTTCGCTTCCCTTCCCCCTTCCCCGTTGGTCCTGATGAAGACCCCACCTCCAAGACGTCAAATCTGCTGGTTTTTATAGGGGTCGAAACGTCGACATCTCCTTCCCTTCACTTATCAAACCTGGATGACAGAGGATCTATATCTGCATCTTTTGTTTATGATTTTGCATTTGTATGTTTTGCCAGTAATTTGGCAGGTTAGGTTATCATTATTGTATATTGATGTATATATATGCACCACCTTTCCCCTGCACATCACTTTCACTTATCCTAACTACGCACCTATCACTTCACGCTGTATGCACCTGTTTTTACTAAATGTTAAATGTGATATTCAGTTCACATTTTTTGAGTCTATGATCTATGATGACAATTTTTGTGATATTTATTAAATCATAATCATTTATTGAATGAGCCATTTGGTGTTGTCATATTCCTTGTATATAGACCATGTATTGGTTGCAGATACATTGTGAATAATTTCCACTGTGACTATCTTTTGTGTACCACTTCAGGATTGATAAGGCCTGTTATAGGGGTGACTTATAAGTTTTAAGTGTAGTGACCTATAGATATAGTGAACCTATATCTAAAGTAAGTGGTGCACGTACCAGCTTACACAGGCTGCTGTAGCAGACCTGGAGTTCCATTTTGCATGGCCTCTCATGGGTGGCATAATACATGCTTCAGCCCATGGGAGGCCTCTGGGGGTACCATATACTAGGGACTTATATCGGGTACCCCAGTATCCAATCTGGAGTGTACCAATGTACATGTATGTCAATTTAGAGGAGAAAGCAGATAGACTGGGGTCCTGTTTAGCAGGATCCCAGTCAGACTAGTCAAAAACAGGGCAACATCAAGCAAAAAGTGGGGGTAACCATAAAAAGCAGATCCTACTTTCCTACACTATTTTCCACTATTTAATATTTAAATAACTTTGACTGTGTCCAACCAGATGGCACTCATTTCCTGTTGTTCATATATCTACACATTTTATTCATGTAAACTTTGACTCTTTTCTTCAACCTCGTGAATGCAGCTCCACCCAGCTCATCCTCTCCCTCACCAAAGACCCCACCACTGCCAAACTCAACTTCCAGAAAGGAATGCAAGACGTCGCAGTCTGGATGACCAACAGCTGCCTGAAGCTCAACGCCGAGAAGACAGAAGTCCTCGTCTTCGGTACCACCCCTTCTGCATGGGACAGCACCTGGTGGCCGACCTCCCTCGGAAGCCCACCTACCCCCTCAGACCACGCCAAGAACCTCGGCATCGTACTCGACTCATCACTCTCCATGAACCGACAGGTCAACGCCGTCACCTCCAGCTGCTTCAACACCCTCCGCATCCTCCGCAAGACCTTCAAGTGGATCCCCCCTGAGTCAAGGAAGACAGTCACCCACGCACTAATCACCAGCAGACTGGACTATGGAAACGCACTCTACGCCGGCATCAACAAGTCCCTACTCCGCAAACTCCAGACAGTACAAAACACCGCCGCCAGACTCGTCCTCAGCATCGCCCGACACGAACACATCAGCCAACACCTACGAAGTCTCCACTGGCTCCCCGTGGAGAAAAGAGTCACTTTAAAAATCCTCACTCATGCCTACAAATGCCTACACAACAACGGACCCAAATACCTCAACGACAGAATCAACTTCCACGTACCCAAAAGAAACCTCCGATCTTCCAACCTCGCACTGGCCGAAACCCCGTGCATCCACAGAGCCAGAGCAGGCGGAAGATCCTTCTCTCACATTGCAGCCAAGACCTGGAACGAGCTACCGGCAGACATCAGACGCGCCCCCTCCTGAACACCTTCAGGAAGACCCTCAAGACCTGGCTCTTCGGCTAAACAGTTCTGCGGACCCCCACCTCCCCCCCCCCCCTCAGCGCCTTGAGACCCTCACGGGTCAGTAGTGCGCTTACAATTCCCCTGATTGACTAGAAACACACTTGTTGTTTGGCGTCCATTGACTGAAACAGGAGTGTGATTTTCAGCCTCCCAGCAGCTTAAAACTGGTATAACATGACAAACTTGGGAGCTGTGTTATAGGACAGCAGTGCAGCTTGTAAAGCTTTTTTTCAACACAACCCTCCTTTAATAGCTAACTGCCTCTGTTGAAGCTTCAACCTGTTCATTAACCTCTGTGTGGTAACCACATATGTTCTGATATTCTTTAAAGTTAATACTTTATAACACAGTATCAGTACTAATCTCGACTATCCTCAACTCTGCCCATTTGGAAAAATAATCAGCAGCCACCAAAAGCTTAGATCTCCTTCCAGGGAAGATGATAAGAGCATTGACAAATTCCACCCATAATTTCTGCCAGGCACCTGGTAACTCAGTCAGGTGTGAAACCACAATATAAGATTTGGCAGGCTTATTGCTCATCCTGCATAATTTGCTGTCACGCTCCCATCTATCATCTGATCCAGCCCATGCCATCATTAATACTCCTTGGTTTTCCTTTTGGTCCCACAGATCCCTAGGTGACCCTCGTAATGGTTCTACAATGCACTGTCTCAATTTATAATGGGGAATTAATAGCTTGTCACCCCACTATGAAAACTCCACCATTTATTGCCAATTCACCTGACGTTAAGTTTACTGAATGATATCAGATCCTTTTGGAGATTGTGTTCTTCTGGCCAACCATCCTTTAAATATTTGACCACACTGCTATGGAAGTGTTTAGTTCAATTTCCTTCCTTCACTACTGTTCCAAAATTACGTTGTCAGAAAATTATCTCACTCCTTCTTAACATTCTCAAATGAATAATCTGCCTAACATTTGAACATTCGAGCTCCTTCAGGTGTCAAATGACACATGCAGTCCAGTCCCTGAACATACTAAACGGAGAACTGGAAAGGCTGAATATTAGTCACTGGACTTGTAAGTCTTGCTGTAAATGTTCTCCAATACTTGCTGACAATACATTCACTAAAGCTTTGCGATAAGTTCGAAGAATAAATTTAGTTCCACACAAAAACATTCTCCAATGCTAAACAGCCAAAGAACACGCAAGAAAGTCTTTCTCAATTACAGATGTGTCTGTGCTCCTGCTGTCGTAATATTTTGTATGGGTAAACAAAAGGAGAGAGCGAGGATTATGTCGGGGTAGGTCCCTAGCCCCAGAAGTAAAGTATAAACAAACAAAGTGGACGGACCCACTCGCAAAAGCGACTCACTCGTATTTTGATTTAAATGAGTGCCAGAAAACCATTAGTTTATTAAATGACCCCTCACCCACCAACCTAGTTGGTGGCATGCTTCATCATTGGGGTCCCAGCTGGGTAGCCGAATGCCAGGACCGCGAGGAGACCGAAATAGGTGTTGCCGGCGGGTGCTCCGTCTTGACGAATGTTTGACTACAGATGGGCGCCCCTCCCGGGTCCTGCTAATAGCTACTAGTAACACGTAGCTAGTGTTTTTTATCAGTGGGTCCGTAAGTATACAGACACCACTCACCTCACAACACACCTTAGCGTGTGTTGTTAATCACGTTACACGTGGCTTATTTTTGCCACACCCTCACTTCACTCACCTGGTCCTGACGAAAGCCCCCCACTTTTTATGGGGCTGAAACATGTAGACCTACTATTGTGACAACAAGGAGCATTTTTCTCCAATGTTGCCCTCTTTCTATGTTTAACCTTATCCTGGGCCGCTAAGAACAAAGTATATCTAGTAAGGACTCCCAGAGATAATTTTAATCTGCACCACTTCCCTCACATACACACGAAACCAGTTCCGCTGTAATCGGGCGTCGTAGCACAACTGGGTGGCATTCGGCTACCCAGTTGGGACCCCAATGATGAAGCATGCCACCAACTAGGTTGGTGGGTGAGGGGTCTTTTAATAAACTAATGGTTTTCTGGCACTCATTTAAATCAAAATACGAGTGAGTCGCTTTTGCGAGTGGGTCTGTCCACTTTGTGTGTTTGTAATATTTTGTATTACACCTGATTAACAGACGAGTAATACTTCTAATTTTAGGTATTAGTAGAAATGATTCTAGACCAACCGTGCAGTGCACGTTATAGGTTTACATCCTGCACTCTTCCTAAGATACTTATTTATTTTGTATATGGGCATCGAAAGACTGATGATCTGTTGTGCTTCGCATAATTTGTGTATCTTATAGGGACATCTAGCCGCTGATTCCTTATCTTTGAATTACCCCTAGGTGCCAGACTGGATCCGGAAATTGTTTTACAGCAGCACCACTACGCGCAGGTAGAGGGCATCGAGCAACTCCGTAGCGACATCGTCCACCGGATGTGACATCGACAGTCCATATAAGGCCCCCGCTGACATCATTTACTTCCTTTCTGTGCTCCCCACGCGGATACGGAGAGCAGTGCCTCTGGCCATTTTTTTTTTTTTTTTGCCCTATCTTGACCTTTATTTCGACAGGACAGTGTGGGTTCAAACCCTTTGGGTCCTGTGGACGGCAGATGTGGGCCACAGACCCTCATAATATTTATATGTGGTGTCTTGGCGAACACCATGACTCCGAGGACTGCGACTCCTGTCGCCAACTTCGCCCTAAGGTGTTGCGGGAACGCCACATGAAGCTCTAGGCGGTGCAGCTGTCGCAGGCTCCACGTCGTTCGCGGTCACTTTCTCGTTCCAAGGAACGCTCAAGCGCCCGCTCCAGAAGTCCTTCCAGCGAGCGTCCTTCGACCGCGCTGTCTAAAGGTAAGTTGCGATGTAAGCAGTCGAAGACGTGGCATTCCCCAACTTCGCCACTTACGCGCAGCGTCCCTGACACCCTTCCCCTTCCTCCAGTTGAGGAGACGGGTGGAGAGTCTACCCTGCGCCTTTTGCTATTTCCTGGAGCTGATGAGGGATTATTATTTCTCCCTACATGCCATCTTTGGAACTCCACCTCCCTCTGGTGTGCGTCTCAGCCTCAAGAAGGCCAGCAGAGCCTTGACTGAATTTACTCTGGCAGGGTCTCCCTTGGCGCCATCTCTGGTGCACAGCCCTTCGGGGTTCTACCTGCAACGCCAGTGTCTGATCATCCGGCTTAGACGTCGACGGCGCGGATCGGAGCTACGACTTCTCTCCTCTCTGATCCCCCTAAGCGTCGCCACATTGTTCAGGGCAGTGTCGGTGGAGTAGTTCCCCTTGGGCTACTTTCCTCCTTCTTTGGAGCAGCCCCCTACTTTCCTTCCTTAAGGAGAACAGGTTTTTGGCGGAGATGGAGAAGAACTAGGGCTTATTCGACCCATGACTAACACTGCTCAGCCTCCTCTAGAGGTTAATTGGATATATGAGCTGAGTGAGTCTAGTGGCCTAGAGTCCTCCCCTTCTTCTGGCTTGTTTTCTCCTCTCGGCCTTCCTACTGAGGTTAGCTCTGCTTTCGCTGAGCTTCTGAGGAGGGTAGCTGTGGTTCTGGAGCTGCAGCTTCCTTCAGTGGAGGTTGTCATTGACCCCTTATTTTTGGGTGCTTCATCGGGGCCAAACATGGGCGGAGCAAGACCACTGACCTGGTCAGTGTGCCTGCTCTCCCCTGCGCAGCTCCACTACTGAGTGCTGCTCCCTGAGCACTCTGCTGCAGGGTGTTCGAGGCCCTCCTCCCGCCGCAGGCTCCTGCCTGCGCCTCATCCCTGGTAGTCCAGTGGGAGAGCACTCTGCTATTCTGCTGTCCTGCCTCTCTTGCCTTTTTTTCCTCTGTGCACTCTTTCCTCTCTTTTATCTCTGTGCCCTCTGTTCTCTCTTTTTCTCTTTTCTCTCCTTTCCCTGTTTTTTTCTCTTTTCTTCCCTATCTCTCTTTTTCCCTGCGTTTTGTCCCCGCTGCTGCTGCCCCGTGGCCCCTCCCCCCTCCAGTGTGTCCTTCCCGCTCCCAGCTGACCCGCCCTCCCCCCAGTCCCTACTTAATGGCAGCCACTGTGCGGCCGCGTGCAGCGGATGCGCTGCTGGTGCGCCAAAGGCAAGCCCGTCTGCGCCTGTACCAAACTGCGACCAGCGCCATGGACCATGGTGTAAGAAACTGGCTCTATATATACTACACCAAAATGAAGTATAGTGTGTATAGGGTCCAGGTGACTCCAGAGGTAGGCAGAGGTTAAAGTTAGATAGAACCTTACTCTCTAATAGTGGTAGCTTGGTCGGAGCAGTAAGGCAGTATCAGAAGGACAGTTTTTAAGCATTTGATGTACACACTCAGTCAGCAAATGAATTCACACACTCAAGAACTGAACTCTAGGCCAATTGTTTTGTATAAAAAATATAATGTTGTTTTATTTTAGAACCAAGCAGGCTTGGCACAGGTAAGCATGAAATACTTTACAGTGATAAGATGCTATATGTTGAACAGTTTTAAAAAGCAATAGGAATTGTACTTGATTTGATTTGCACGGGAGCAGTAGTATGCAACACTTAGCAAATGCAGTACATTGGAATGAATAGGCTTTTTCAGTAAATTGCAGGTAAGTTACTTTTACGTTACTTTTTCTAACTCAGTGCTGGATGCCTGGATTCAGCACTGGGACATTTCCTGGAAACAGGTGAGTAAATGCGTTTTTTTATTCGTGCGATTTTTAAAGAATATTTTCACATTTCAAAACTCCACACTTAGAAACTTTTTGGAGCAGTCCATTGAAATGAATGGGCTGTTTCAACAAATTGCAGGTAAGTTACTTTTACGTTACTTTTTCTAACTCAGTGCTGGATGCCTAGATTCAGCACTGGGACATGTCCTGCAAACAGGTAAGAAAACACGTTTTGGTTAATTGTACGATTTTTAAAGAATATCTTTAGTTTTCAAAACTCCACACTTTGTCGTTTTTCGAAGAAAACTTTTTCAATGTTATCCTATGGAGGAAAAACAGGTTATTGGTTTGCAGGTAAGTAAACGACTGTGGGAGTTAAGGTTCTGGGGTTAGAACAAGGGTTCCCCCAGGGTCAGTGATGCACTGTTGTTGCACCCTCTGCGGCACTAGGGCGGCCGGATGCAGAGTGTTGAGGCCCAATGTTATCCTATGGAGGACATGGGGTCTCCGGTTGGTGGCTGCTGGCAAGCAGGCCACTGGGTTGTGGGAGCAAAGCTCCTAGGGTTTAGGTCAGGGCAAATGGGGAAACAAGTAGGCACAAAAGGTGCACCCTCAGCGGCACTGGGGCGGCCGGGTGCAGAGTGCTGTTTCGACGTCGGACGCCCTGTTTTCTATGGAGAGCCTCCGGTTTGAAGAAGCACTGCAGGCTTGGGGACGAGGACCTTCTGGGTGTGCGACCACCACTTCGAGGGGTAGGTTGGGATGTCTTGGGTTGGTTAGGCACCGTTGGTTTGGGCACACAAGGCCGTTGGGCGTCGGGTGCAGGGGTGCCTTTTAGGGTCGGATTTTCTTACCCGCTCTGGTCGCGGTAGAGGGGGGCCTCTGGATTGAGGCTGCAGGCGTCGTCTGGAGGCTTGAGGCAGGTCAGGAGTCGCCGGATCTCGGTTCAGGTTCGCCGGGGTGACCTCTTCGTGGTGTTTTTCCACTCGGGTTCGGCGGGTGCAGAGTGGGCTGGATTCACGGTGTCCGGCCGGAGCCAGAAGCTGAAGTTTAAACACGACCGGTGTTCACGGTAGAAACAGTCTTGGAAGTGAAGACAGGCAGGTCCTCCGGGGTTTGTGAGGTTGCTGGCTGCTGGACACGCCGGGATTTCGCGGGAGCAGGTTCAAGGGAAGACAGGCCTGTAGGGCTGGGGCCAAGTCAGTGGGCGTCGTCCTCTTGTTAGCTCTGCACGGCTCTTCGTCCTTCTTTTCTTCTTGTTGGTAGGCTGGATCTAAGGAAGCAAGGTTCAGGGTGCCCCCTAAATACTAAATTTTGGGGCGTTACAGGTAGGTAAGGGCAGGGACCAATGGGTCCCTTCCTGGGGTGGAGTACACCCCTATTGTGCCACCCTCCAGTGGGAGGGGGCAGGATCCTGTCCCTGGTTGGTTGGGTCCCCTCATCCTCAAGATAGCGGGGACTCAGAGTTGTGCTTCACCTCGCCTCCCCCACCTGAGGGGTGGAGTTGGCAGAGGTGGGCACACCTCCCTTCCTCACTTTTGTTTTTCCCGCCGGTTCTCCCGCCCAAAGTGGGGTAGAACCAGTGGGGACCGGTTGCTGAGTACAGCAAGTGGTCTGGAGAAGCTCACAAGGCGGCAGGCCTTTGAAGCTTCTCCTTCGTGAACCCTGCCCATCCTGGGGGAGGAGGCTTGGCACCTCGACCCAGGATGTGCATTGTTCCAGGCCCCGAGAGCAGCAGCTCTCGACCCAGGAGTCCAGAAACATGTATGGTGGTGGCAGCCTAAGCAGCCACTCAGTCAGGTCACTAGAAGTTGGTCGGGAGTTTCAGGGTGCATCTCTAAGATGCTCCCTCTGATGTGCATTTTACATTAAATCCACACTGGCATCCGTGTGGGTTTAATGTGCTGAGAAGTTTGATACCAAACTTCCCAGTCTTCAGTGTAGCCATCATGGTGCTGTGGAGTTCGTAATGACAAACTCCAGCACCATATACTCTTAATGGCAGCACTGCACTTACAGTGCCCAGGAATGGACTTGGGCACTGTAGGGGTACAGGGCTCAATCACCTGTACCCTCGCCACTGGCATAGTGCACCCAGCTAGAGGGGTGACTGATGTATGCCAGGGCAGTGGTTTGTGGGCATGGCACACAGGGATGTGTGCCATGTCGACTCTTCACTTTGTTCTGGACCAAGACACGCAGCCTGCAAAGGCAGTGTGTGTGAAAAGGTACAGGGCCTCTAAGGGTGGCACAATAAGTGCTGCAGCCCTTAGAGGTCTTCCCTGGTCACAGTGCCCTGGGTACCTGTGGTACCATTTACCAGGGGGCTGACCTGTGGCTAGAGATGCCAATTGGGTTCGTTTTGGGGAAAGAACACAGGCCCTGGGAACCTGATTGGCAGGGACCCAGGGCACATCAAGTCAAAGTGCATCAGTGGTCTGGCAAAAGTGGGGGTTACTGCAGCAGAAACCCACTTCCTTACACATGGTCCTTCGGCCCGCCTCCGCTACGACTCCAGCACCCTCCACGCTCTCAATCCAGGACGCAACAACTGCCAGCTCTCGACGCTGAACAACAGCCAAGGCCCTCTCTCCTGTCTACACTGCCGCCACACCTTGAGTCACCTCCTTACCCCAGCAGCAGCCCCCAGCTTCCCAGACTTCACCGCCCACAAATCACTCAAATGCATCCTCCTCAACTTACGCTCCCTACAATAGCACGCCACAGAAATCTGGGATCTCCTCAACACCTGCTCGCCCGACATCTCCTTCCTTAAAGAAACTTGGATCAACGCCAACTCTGTACCCGACATCGCCACTTCCGTTCCCGACTTATACAAGATCCTGCGCAAGGACTGCTCCACCCGCCCTGGACGTGGCATCGCCATCGTCCACAAAAGCACCCTCTGCATGACAGCCATCACAACCCTCATGGTGCACCTCCACTTCCAGATCCAGACTAACCCTCAAATGACTCTCCGCGGAACCCTCATCTACAGGCCGCCCGGCTCCCGCGCTACTTTCACTGACGCCATCACCAAACTCATCTCACCCCACACCCTCGCCTACATAGACTACATCCTACTCGGCGACCTAAACTTCCACCTGGACAACACTCCGAGAGAACCTCGCCAACATAGGACTCAAACAACTAGTCACCACAACCATGCACTCAGCGGGACACGCACTCGATCCCGTCTTTGCCGAAGGAAACAGCGAATCCTACAGCCACACCACAGAACTTCTCTGGACAGATCACCATTGCATCCGCTTCTCCTTCAAAAAACCCACCGTACACAAGCACGCCCACATCCTCCCCTATAGAAGCTGGAACAAACTCACCGAAGACCCTCCAAGCGACACCATCTGACAAACCCTGCTCAATTGCACCCCGCTCACTGCATAAGACACCTTGAAGACCATGAAAAGCATCCACTCTGGGGCACCCTCAGACCTCTGCCACCCCACATCTTCCACTGAGCTGCCTCAGCCATCGTATCCAAACAACGTCAGACGATCAACTGCTCCCTTGAGACCGCCACCTTCCGCGATGACTGGAAACATGCTGAGGTCAACCCCTTCCTGAAGAAACTATCCGCCGACCCGATAGACCTTAAAAACTTCAGGCCTATCTCCCTGCTTCTATTCGCAACCAAAGTCACCAAAAAGGCCGTCAACACCCAGCTAGCAAACTTAATCGAAGCTCAGAACGTCCTGGACATCTCCCAATCCTGATTCCGTAGCAGCCACAGCACCGAGACCGCCCTACTCGCCGCCACCAACGACCTCTGTTCCCTCTCGACCTGAGCGAAACGGCAGCCCTCATCCTCCTGGACCTCTCGGCTGCCATCGACACCTTCTCACAGCGCACCGTAGCCACCAGACTCCACAACGCCGGCATCCGCAACAAGGCCCTCGATTGGATATGCTCATTCCTCACCGGCAGAACTCAGCGAGCCAGACTCCCGCCCTACCTCTCGGAACCGACAGAGACCAACTGTGGAGTGCCCCAGGGCTCCTCCCTCAGCCCCACCCTCTTCAAAATCTTCATGGCCCCCCCTCGCAACCATCGTCGGGAACCACAGGCTCCACATTGTCACTTACGCCGGCGACACCCAGCTTATCCTCTCCCTCACCAACATCACCAAACAACTTCCAAGAAGGAATGAAAGCCGTCGCCACCTGGATGAAGAACAGCTGCCTGAAACTCAACTCCGAGAAAACAGAAGTCCTCATCCTGGGCTCCACCCCCTCTGCATGGGACGAATCCTGGTGGCCCCCTGCCCTAGGAAATCCCCTCACCTTCAAACTCCTTACCCACGCATACAAGTCCCTGCACAACACCGGACTAGCATACCCGAATAACCGCCTCTCCTTCCACGCACCCAAAAGACACCTCCGATCAGCCGACCTCTCTCTGGATGCCGTCCCACACATCTACAGAACCAGAACCGGAGGGAAGTCCTTCTCCTACCTCGCAGCCAAGGCCTAGAACGACCTCCCCCTCCGCCAAGCCCCCACACTGCCCAAGTTCAGGAAGGACCTCAAGGCCTGGCTCTTCGGATGGCCCCAGCACTCAACGGAGTCCCCCCCTCCCTCCCCGCACCTTGAGACCCACACAGGTGAGTAGTTGAGCTATACCAACCCTGATTGATTGATTGATTGAGCTTGTGCTCCCCTTCAGTGAAATCCTTTTTGATATTTTGCTGTGCTCTTGGGCTCAACCCATTACCGGAGCCCCAGTGGACCAGTCTATAGCTCAAAGACACCGTCCTGCCCCTGGAGACCAAGCCTGCCTTCTCTGTAAGCCTACCCCACGCAGCTTTGTGGTTCAGGCAGCTACAGCCTCTCCTAACATCAGCGCCCTTCCTAACGTCCCTCCAGACAGGGTGTCTAGGGGTCTCAATACTTTTGGTCAGCATATTTTTATGCCACCAGTTCCGCTTTGCGGTCACTTAGTACCTTTAGGTCTTACTCCCCTTATTTAGGCTTATGTTTAATTTCTCCAGTAGTCTTTAGGCACAGGGGACAGTGTGTCTGACGATTGAGATTGCTGGACCTCAGTTAAAATTTGACTTTTCCCCTCACCTGTTTATCCTCGTCGGATTGCGCCGCTAGTGTGGTGCTTATCACACCCCCTGACACGCCCCTCTCATGACGGGCTTCTTAAGTCCGATCACAGCACATCTGTGCAGTGGACGCTCTGAAGGCACCCATAAGGTAAGCCCGTCTGTGCCCGCCCACGCCCAGCCCCTTGGCCGTTTTAACTCAGATCAGTGGTGGATCTTAACCTACTTAAGAAAGGCACTGCTAGCTCTCAAGCCACTTGGTAAGCCCGACGACTGCTTTCAATTGGATCCATTGTCCATCAGTGAGCCATCTCATATGGCCTACCAGACCTGCAATGCCATTAATCTCAGTCCTTTGATTAAGGAAAAAGGGCTGGAAAACCTTTCCTGTGAAAAGAGGAGTGAAGGGCTTCCTGACAACTTGGGTATCAAATGTGCTCTGATGAACATTTAGTTCCCTGGTTAAGCACCAGTTTGAATTTTCCGAGTTTCTAGCAGCATATCAAACCGACCTGGTTTTCCTTATGGAAACCTGGGCCGACGACAACTCTGGTCCAGAACTTATTGCAGCGGTTCCCCCTGGATATGATATCTTTCACCTTGATAGACCTAATAAAAGGGGTGGAAGGCTGGCAATAGTTTAGCGAGACCACTTCCCTGCTCTTTTTAATGCTGCTTCGGGGGAAGGGCTCGAAGCGCTGCTGTTTCATTTTGAAGTGACCAAGACTCAGCAATTTACTGGAATGTTTGTTTACTGTCCCGAGGGCCTAAAGCGGTTATTGCTGACAAGATTAGCCCACTCCTGGAATCATCCATTCTAATATCTAATTTCACAGTAATTGGTGATTTTAATTTCCATTCGGAAAACAATTTAGATCCCGACTCAAAGCAGTCGATAGATACATTTTCATGTTTTGGACTATTGCAGATAGTTAATGATCCCATGCATCATGTGGGACATTTGTTTGATGAGATGTTCACAAACAATCCAAATATTATGAATCCTCTTTCCCTCCCTCTGACCTGGTCGCATCACTACGTGGTGAACTGGCAGATAATGCTACAGGAAAAGCTTCACCTTGTGTTATGTAAAAGGTAGTCCTTGGGTCGAGCCTGGCATAAAATACAAGCTATTGAATTAAATTCCTCACTCTTAGCTTCACTACCCGATTTGGCAGGTAACTTAGATCAGATGGCCTAGGACTACTCAATTTGGTAAGTGCCGTCCTTAATGACATTGCCCCTATCAAAGGCATGGTCAATAACATTAAGAAGCCACCTCAGCCGTGGTTTGATGAGACACTCTGGGCCTCCAAACTGGGTTGCTGGAGGCAAGAGCGTAAATGACGCAAAGAATATGAGTTAGAGGAGAGAGAGAAATATAAATGTTTTCTTGCAGACTATAAAAAGCTTGCCTTTAGCTGCTAAATCAGCATATTATTCAGAGCAAATAAAATTAGTGAGTTATTCCAACAAAACTCTTTTTCAAACTATAAAAAACTGACCCTACCCACAGCAAGCAGTTCACAAACAAACAAACAGTCAAGATTACTGAAATCAGCTAGCTTCTTTCAGGACAAAGTAGTGAGCATCTTTAGCAAATTCACCGCTAATTACTCTGGTAGCTTTGATTATAACCAGTCTCCAGAGGTGGTTTCCAAAAACAAGGCTTTAGTCAATTTGAGGCCCCTTCGGTAGAACAACTTGTAAAGGCCGTTCCGAACTTTAAATTTGGATCCCCTCAGGATCCTTGCCCCCTAAAATAGTCCATTTAGCATCTGAGGCAGTAGCACTATACTTGACAAAAATGTATTCCTGCTATGTTTGAGACAGGTGGTGTCTTTCCCTCCCATTGGAAGTCAGCTTCCGTTCTCCATTTATAAAAAGAAGCTAATGTAAATATGACTGATTTAAATAACTATCAACCAATATCTCGGCTTCCCTATCCAGCCAAGGTAGTGGAGAAGGTGATGAATGAACAACTCGCCTCCTTTGTAGATATGAATCATTTCCTTGACGGCACTCAGTTTGGCTTTAGGCAAGGCTATAGCACGGAATCCGCGCTAATAGTGGCTACTGAGGAAATAAGAGCAGCACTGGATGGGGGCAGAAAAGCGCCCCTCATCTTGTTAGATCTGTCAACGCCGTTCAATACGGTCAAACATGGGCTCCTGGTTGACCATGTGCGGAGCCTCGGGATAGATGGCCCAGCGCATGCACTATTTCAGTCATTTCTCTCTGATCGGCAACAAGTAGTGTCTCTAGGTAAGTTCACCTCAAAACCTTACATTTTTCCTTGTGGAGTCCTGCAGGGATCTTCACTGAGCCCTACGATGTTCAACCTATATGTAACACCTTTGGACACACTTCAAAAATAATTTAGTTTATCATTAACATCCCATGCTGATGACGTTCACATTGTAGTCTCACTCTCCAAAAATGATGTCAACTCTAGTGACATATTCAGGAACTTCATGAGTGCAGTAAGTAAATGGATGGACTGCAATTGCTTCAAACAAAATTCATCTAAGATGGAGGTTATTCTGTTTGTAAATAACTCGCCTTTTTGGTCCCCAGCACTGTGGCCATCTGATCTCGGATCACTTCCTACACCGGTTTCGACGGTAAAAAATATTGGGATGCTATTAGACAAAGAACTGAAATATAAATATCAAGTGAATAAGGTCACCTCATCCGCCATCCACCTCTCAGAGTGATAAAAATAGAGAAATGTATACCCTTTGATCTCTTGGTCATCGTTCCTGTCTTGGCAATACTGGAATATTGTAACAGTTTTTACTTGGATCTGCCCAAGGGTCCTCTAAATAAATTGCAAACTCTCCAGAACCCTGCTGCTCGGTTCCTGTTGGCGAAAGGGGCCATCAGCAAACCTCTGCCTGTTAGGCTAGAGTTATCTTCAAGGCTCTATGCACAGCCTATAAGACTCTACATGGGAAGGGACCTTCTTATTTTAAGAAAAATCTGAGGTGGTACACGCTCGGTATGACTCTGTCATCCAGTTCCACTAAACACTTGACGGTGCCATCCTTCAAACGCTCCTCCTGTAGTGGCAGAACTTACTTTAGGTCCACACCACTACATAGAACTGTTTTCCTTATGATCTTAAAACAGCTGTCTCTCCATCTTAAGAAAATCTTTGAAAACTTGGCTTTTCATCCAGCAATATAATAACTGAGTCCCACTGTTCCTTGTTTGGTATAGCGCCAAGACGCCTCCGGGCAATCGTTTGTGCTTAATAAAACCTCTCATTCATTCATTCAATACCGCTTGTGTTCTGAGCCGGTTTCCTCATGTGTTGTGGGATTCGGTCTTGCGCCTTCTCCCCTCGCTCCCGGATGAGACCCGGAGCGATCTTACTCAGTTACTTCATGATGCTGACAAGCAGCTGAATTGCTGATTCGATGTGGCATGGATACCACAGATTCTGTCGGGCGAGCCATGGCTCTTTCAGTGGCACTTCACCAGCGTGCGTGGCTACGAACCTCTTGTTTTTCGGCGGCTGTTCAATCCACCTTGGTGAACATGCCTTTCGATGGTCAACATCTGTTCGGCGCTCATGCTGATTTTGGTTTACACTGTTTTTGGGACAGTCAGGGTGGAGCAGGATTCCATGTTTCCGTAAGCAGTTTCCATGAGTGGCTATGCGTTTTTTGCTTGGAAAATAGTCACTGAAGAACTGACGTAAACGCATCAGGGGAGGGCTTATATAGACTCTGTCGATGTCACATCCGGTGGACGGCGTCACTAAGGAGTCACAGAACGCCCTCTACCGACGCACGTAATGCTGTTAAAAAAATAAAAAATCCAGATTCAGTCTGGTGCCTGGGGATAATTCAAAGAATTCAGAGGTAAGGAATCTGCGGCGAGATCCTGTCCCTACCAGATAATGCGTTACCGAAGGTAAGTAACTTATACTTCAGTTTCCAGGTACCACAATCAGAAATGCCACTTTCTATTTGTTCAAGCATAGACTATTTGCTTTCACATGGTTTTCAGCAGTTTGGAGAAATTTCGCCAAACAAAGTATATGCATGCCTGCTATACCAAATGCAAGAATCATAAAGCATGTTTTCAATTTAGCACTACTTGGTTCTGGCGTGTTAAAAAAAGGAGTAGCAGTAAGAAAAATGTACAGGTAACGTGCATGGTGTTTTTGAACAAAAGAGCATTCTTTTCTCTTCATAATTAAACCGAAGAAGACGTGGCATTAGAAGAACACAATAAACAATAGAGAAGTATGCCATGCCTTTCCCAGCAGAAACATCCTGATGTTGCATGACTCTTATTGACTAGGCAGCTGAGTGCGGCTCCCGCAGCATTGTTTTATCTGTTTTTTTTCTTTGTAGTATCCGCTTCCTTCGTCGCAGACAAACGATCACTCAATTTTTCATGAATTTCTAATGTATGTATGTTTTTAACTGTTTTGTAGGATGATTTCCTTCTAATACATTATGACAAAGGTCCATGTCGAAATAAATTAGGCCACTCTCGGGCTTCTGTCATCTGGCACAGGACGCAGGTAAGCGCTGTGTTCTCAACCAAAATATGCTAATGACCAGTGCTAAAGGATTGGAAGTGTTTAGAGTTGTTTGTAAATTGATTTTGTTTCTTTTGCAGTATTTCTTTTCAGGGTATCGTCATGGGATTTTTTTATTACGTTTATAGAATGTAAACATAATTCTTAATTGCAGACGTTTTTAGAGTGTTTATGTGGTTGTCTGTAGTTACCCAAGATTGCTTGTACTGCTTGAGACATTTCTAATCAGCCACATATGGCACCACCAGCTAACGGGTGCCATCAAACCTGGATCCTTTGCCATTACAGGGGATTAATCAAATGTCTCTAACTCAAGGGTGCCAAAGCCCACGCCCCAGACCTGTGCATGACTCCTGTACCAAAACATTTTACAAAAAAAAAAAATGTATGCAGTGATTTATAACGCTGCTTGTTTTGGTTTCGGCAACAGAATTGTCACCTAGTTAATACATAGGAGTATTTGGGTCAACCCTTGCTCATGATTGGATGGCTATAATGTCTCTCAGTTCTATGCTCTGATTCAGTGGCTTCTCTCCCTATTGTTTTTGTGCTGCCCCTGGAGCATTCCTTTGTTATCCTCCTTTGCTTGGGTGATCTGTATCCTTTCACTGCTACTTTTTAAGTTTTGCCTACAGACTGCTTTTAACTCTCTGTTGTCGACAGTACTAATACTTATAGTGGGATTTGGGTCGGCTTACTGCAGATTGGCTTTCTTGTTACTGTCTTTTGCTTGCTTATTATTCAATGGCTTTCCTTCCTGTTCTTGTCGCTCTGCTGGAGCATAGTTTTATTACCATCCTTTTCATTGGATCACTTTCACTATGCTTCCACTTCTCACATTCAGGAAACTACCTTCATCTTTTTCTGTCAACACTCCATGAGAGTGCAGGTGTTTTCTTGCTCTCTTCCTCATGCGCTGCTTCTTCCTTCAAGTCCCCGCTTCGGGTCCTGCTCCCTTCTTCCCCAACACCCAGCTTATTGGTTGCATCTCATACATCCCATTCAGTTTTTAGGTCTCGCTGAGCCAGCGCATGCGCTGCTCTGCGAGAAATTTAGTGAGTGGCTTTTAGAAAGTGCTACCAGAGGCTTTTGCTGGCCTCAAGCTTGCGTTCACGCGAGCGTGCACGCGCGCAGCCGCCATGTGGGTTTCTGTCAAGGCTCATTAAGCCTTGAGTGCCTGCTCTCTGCTCTCGCTACCCCCTCCCTTCTCCCCCTCCCTCATCGTCAGTTACCGGGCTACATCTTGTTCTCTTTCCTTCTATGCTCCTCCACCCTCTGCTCTTTGCTCTCACTACCCCCTTCCTTCTACTACCCCCTCCCTTCTCCCTCTCCCTCCTCATCAGTTACCGGGCTACAGCTTGTTTAAATTTCCTGTTCATAATCCCTGCTCGTAGCTCAAAGCGCCGCCACGCACCAGGCTTTTAATTCACCGGTTGTCCGCGTTGCCTTTAGCCCCTCCCTCCCCTCCTTATGCTGTCCAAATTGAAAATTTCCCCGCTCCCCTCCCTTTGTCACCTTGAAGCGTGTCAGTGCCTCAGGCAAGCTGAACATGAACATGAGGCCAAACTGCGTTAGGGAGGCCGGGTGCTTTTAGTGCACGGCGTTAAACTTGTAGGTACACGGGCGCCACAATTTCATTTTAAAACTCACCTAGTGCTTTTTCTGTTGTCATTACTTACTAACACCCCCCCATCGTTGCTTGAACGTTCCACCCGCCCCTCCCCTCATTTCTGCTTGCTTCACTTCCTTCCGTCCGGGACAACAAGACCCTCTCCGGTAAAGCTAAACTACATGGAGGTCGACTACTCAGTTCCCAAAACATTGAGGTAATTACACGCCTCTTTAATCCATTAAAGTGACACGTTTTATTAATTGTACATAGATATACCCCTGCCTTGGTGTTTTTTTTGGCCCGTGTCTGTGTATGCATTTGTAAGGTAAATAAACCGCATGCGTGCTCGCACTACAAATGCACAATCGAGTGAACACATAGGCTTCCTTCTTTCATACATTGCAGGTCTCCGCATCTTTTGTTTCATGTCTGACGGTAAACATGCCGGGTTGTAATAAGACATGCTGTTTCGGAGTGCCACAGGCCCTCAGGTTTTTAATAGTATTTTCAAAATATTGCTTCAAAGAAATGCCATTTAAAGTTGCTTAGTAATTGTATTTTAGCAAACCTTTTTCCTAGTTGCAGTTTTTGTGTGCACATTTACTTTTCAAACCAGACAATAAACAATTTTGCTATCTTGCTTATGTATACATTTTCATATAATGTAGGAGCATTCTGGTAACATTAGGACTAGCATGCGTGAATTCAATTTTGCAAACGTGTATACAGTTTTTATACTGTAGCCACAGTCAGAAATGCACGTGGCGCTTTCAGTTCGTTGCATAAAATCACAGCAGAAGTGAAGATTTTCGTACAAAGCAGGGTGTGTACAGCTTGGCAATCTTCACAATGTTAGCACTTTTGCAAGAAGTTCAGTGCGATGGTGAGAAAACATTTTTTGCCCATTCCTAGTCTCTGACTACTTGCTGCTTCGGCATCATTGCTTTTGCACAAACCCCTGCCTCTCTCAATGGTCCCACATTCTTGAGTTGCCGTGCCCACCTGCCATTTTTGCCCTCTCATGTTATCTTCACAACAAAAGCCCCCAAAACTTATGATACGCCACAAATTATTTTTAACACATCACTGCACGCTTCCTTAATGTTCTAAATGGAATACTGCTGTGTTTCAAACATCTTACATATATGTGTATCTTGTCAGCACTTTTCAAAGGACAGCTAATCATTGTGTGTCTAATTAGAAATAATTAGCAAAGGCTGGAATGAGTTTACGCAGTACAGTAATCTGTCAAACAGCTGACTATAAAGCATCAGTGTGCCTCAAATGATGACTACTTATAAAATTCAATTAGCTTGCCGTATAGGTGGTAGTGTTGCAGTTCACACAAAGCTGGCCCCAGTCTTTAACCATCAGCCATATCCATCCTATGTTATTCTCTCTATCTTTGTTGTTTTCACTTAATGAACGCCTTCTTTCTTGGTCAGTCATTTCCATCTCTTCTTTTCACTATTTTCTCTTCCAATTTCCTTCTATTAATATCTGCTTCTCTTATTTTCCTTTCTTTAGCCTGTTTCTCGCTGGCATTCTTTCCTTTCTCTCTCGCTTCCTCAATTTTCCTCTTTTTTCTCTGAACAGTCTCTCTCCCTCTATATATATTTCCCTTTCGCAGTCTCAAGAGCAAATGGAAACAAGCATTGGCATAGCCAATAGGTCTCGCTTTTGGGACCTTATAAGTATTTAGTTATGCAGCACAATATCCTTGGTACAACAACATCAACTGTTGCATGGCGAAACACTTATAAGGTCCCAAAGGCGAGACCTATATGCTATGCCAATGCTTGTTTTTTTTCCAACTCTGACTTTCCTCCTACCCAACCCACCACTAGCCCCGCTATTGCTCCCTCAATTCCCCTGCTCCCTGTTGCTGCTGGCTCCCACTTTCCTCCACATTGACTACCCCGCACTCCTTCCTTTTACTCATGCTACTTATTTATTTTTGATGGCCTAGCTGCTGCAGTTTGCTGCCTGGCCTCTCCTGTCTTAAAAGGTGCTTTTAATTATTCTTATGCTTTCAGAAGGAGCAATCTGTAACATTTGTTCCTATGGAATAAACTCCGTGTTTGTCAATGGGAAATGTATTTAAAGGACGGGGATTTGTAGCAGGACCTTGGAGATTGGAAAACGTACTCAAACGGTCTCATGGTCAGATAGCCATCCAGGCTAGGCCAAGTAAACCAGGCTACCTTTGTAATGGAAAAGATGCTCAGTTGGATGAATCTCAATTCTTTTTCTAGCAAGCATCTCAAGAACTCCAAATCGCACTGGTCAGAAGGCTTTTCTCACTGCAGTAGAGTGTGCGAGCAGGATGAATCTGAGGCCTGCTACCCAGCCTTGGCTGCAGGTGGTCGTAGCTCACTGTGGAAACAAACTCAGAAATGAAAAAAGCTTTCAGTTGGCGGACATGCTTCCGATGGCTGTCGAAAACTGTTAGAATTGTACCCTGTTTTCTGATGGATTTTCAACTTTTTCCATTAAGGATAATGTAGGCAAGAGAAAGCAATCTTTTTGCATGTGATGCATCTATAAACAGGTGCCTGCTGGAGATAGAATATAGTATTTCTTCAGCATTCTAAATGTAGATTTAATATTAATCCACTGTAAACAAGAATTGTCCTTTACTGGTAAATTGTGTTAGTAGGGAATGTTTTAATTCTCTTTGTAGGTAATCATTCTTTTTATTTTTTCTTTATTCTAGGTAGTGGGAATTTTCGCTGGATTTGGCCTACTGCTTTTAGTAGCATCGCCTTTTCTTTTACTTGCAACCCCATTTGTGCTTTGCTGCAAATGCAAATGTAGTAAAGGAGACGACGACCCCTTGCCTTCTTAGTTGAAGATAAAATGGGTGTTTTCACTACATCTTGCTCTCCATAGTCTGTCCTATATTTTCACTCATTCTTGCATTGTGCCTATCAGACTTTGCATTATCAGGCTTTAAAGTGACACAGCTGCGCTGTAATTCTGCAAACTCTTACTACAAGTGCTGCAGAAACCCAGGTCAGAAGAATTCCAAATATCAAACTTCACCCGAAGAGGACAGCATAGCATGTTATTAAGTGGCATGCCAGATGGAAGTTAAACGATTAGGAAGAATTCATATATTGAAACGAACTTGAAAATGTGCTGTTAACATCCACAGATACCTATAACAACTTTGAATCATATAAGATCAAATGATGTTTCCAAACATCAGTTTACTTTTTAATTTTGGTGTAAACCTCACTAAGGGCTCATTTTCCACCTACTTTTTAATTTACGCATTGTTTTAAGCTCATGCGTTTCTTGTCAATTAACTGATCAACATATTTGTTTCTTTAACTTCAGTTGTTAATGTAGGCGATTGTGCCATATATGTAATGCATTTCCACCCAGTGCAAGAATTGCCCAGTGATTGTGAAGCCTGCCACAAGCTGTTAAACCAAATAAGTTCTCAGCGAAGTACTGTGCATAAAAGAAACATTTGGCACAGTGGCACACCAACATCCCCAGTTTGGCTACATTCCATTGCCGTTCCCTATTAGCTACCAACATTGTGGACTTGGTAAGATTCCTTGCACTTTAAATTGTTTTATTCTTTTAGGCAGACGTTAACTTTGCAGTGTTTGTGCTGGTTTTTTTCTGACTTGAGAACCTTATGATGTAATAATTGATTCCATATGCAGGTCGCCGCAGATGACAAACACATGCACGTGATGCCTGATTTAGAAATTAAATCTAAATCTGGAGAAACCACTCACCAGAAATTTTCTTCACCATAGGGAGAGCAGGGTGGAGGCATTTAAACCAACCACCTCCTCCAGAACACCCTGGATTTTCTATTACCAACCAACTCAAAATCAGGCCCTTAGTCTCCTGTTTAGGCAAAAGGCAGTTTGTTTTCCATTTGATACAATATCTGATAATTATGTCATAACCAGTTTTCTGGGAATGCACAGTAAAGGTGGTCTTTTCTCCCATAAACCATTGATTTTATCTTTTATTGAAATAATTTTCAGGAGGACACCACAGTGCACGAGTCCTTCTAACCTGGAGACAGTTTCCTGATAGTGAACTTCAAATAGTTTATTGGTTTGCGTCAAGGAGGGCTAGCAGGCTATAGCTTTATGGCAAATTATGTGGGCCCTTTTTGTAAATTAGCATTATAATACTGCCCTTCCAACACAGTCTTTCGTCATCACAGAAACTGAGATTTGATCGGGACCTAACATGGTGCAGGATCTAGCTGCAGAGATCTATATAGCTATGACTCTGTCCATGGGTGCAAATACGTTACTTGTTAACTAGATGGAATAAGAGGCAGCAAACTTATTAGAAATGTTACTGTTTCATACATAAAGATTGGAGATTCCTTGCACTTTGAATGGTTTTATTCTTTTAGGCAGGCGTTAACCTTGTGGCGGTTGTGCTGCTTTTGTCAGGCTTGAGAAACTTATGATACAATCATTGATTCCACCCACAGTTAACCACAGATGACAAACACATGTACTTGGTATCTGGTTTACAGATGAAATCTAAGTCTGTAGAGAAATACACTCCAGGAATTTTCTTCGCCATAGGGACAGCATTGTGGGGTATTTAAACCAACCACGTCATCCAGAACCCCATGGATTTTCTGTTATCGTCAGCATAACCTGTTTCTGTTATGCTGACTAATATCAAGACTGAATGGGGATATTTATTTATGCCTGTATGAAGGGTGATTAAATGTCAATATTTCCCTGTATGTTTTTTTAACCAGCTGTGATAGTAGATCAGTACATGATTGGTATTGTCAAGTTCTATATACTGAGCAATTTTAATTACGGAGTTCTTTTTTTTCCTCAGGGAGTGTACAAATTTTGCCCCAGCGGGGAATATAGTTTTTTAATTGTCTGCATATTAGGTTGTTTATTTCAGACTAGAGTAGTTGTTCAAAAGAATCTCTTTGTAACTCTTATGACTTGGGTTGGAGACTTTAGAGTGACTTTTTGGCATAAGGACGTTTATGGTGGTTTCATTAATCTTCAATCATGTTTTTTCCGTTCCAGTTTATGCATTCAAGGAACAGACAATCTCACCTGTGGACTAAATTATTTCTGGCAAATGCTGATGGGTAGTTGTTTCTCCACTTGAGAGAAACACCTGGGAAGTCAGGTTGAACTCATCATTGAGTAAAACTATTTCTGCAATATGCAATCAAGTCCATCTACTATTATAAACATCGAAGATCCTAACCGGTAGAGTGAAGAAGGATTTAGACTCTGTTCACCCTCATCGAAAGTATGTAGGCACTGATGCAAACAAAAAATAATTCACACAGCTTATGTCCCCTTCACATCTAGACCCTGGTGTGCTGTTATTATTGTGAATACACATAAAGATGCAGGTTACCCATGCTCTATTATCTGTAACCATTTCTTGTAAAAAAGATGAGTCAACTTTATTGGTCCCAGTGTTCTGGGCTGCCTTCGCATCTTCTTGCCGACTCCTCTGCCACGGCATGTCTTTAAAGTTTTTTTCTCAACAAGTAAAAGGTAGCAGTAATTAGTATTAATTGAGCATAGGTGCAAATATTTGAAGCCCTGCAGTCTTGCAGGGAGAACCTATTTCAAGCAAGTAGTCTAAACAGACCTACACCTGTCCACCACTAACATCATATTGGCCCTCTGTTACTCTACCTCTACCTCTGCACTGTATTATGTTGAACTCCTAAAGGTTCGTCCAAAAAGAACACATTGACAATTGAGGCATCCAAGCAGTACCTTATATTTGTCAAACAGTTCACAGATACTATGTTAAGCAATATATTCATGGGTGGTTCCAACTGGATGAAGGTCTACTTCCTAAATCCATTGCTGGACTCAGGCAGCAGACCTCCTGTCAGTGGCTCATGATTTAATCTTAGACTTGCTGCGTAGCATCAAAACCTTGTTCAACCCTCTCTACTCAAATTGTTTTGCAAGTTTGGAAGAAAATATTGCTTGTGCAGTTGTTGATTGCCATCCAGAGTACCCGTCAGAGCTCAGAGTTCTTACAAGTTAACACAAGAACTCATATTTTTCAAAGCTACACATACTTTTCAACCAGACCACTTGGCAGGCACCTGTTTCCTACCTAAAGAGGAGAGCCAAAGATTTTAATGTTAGGCCTAGCCATGCGTTTAAACCAGTGTTCTAGATATAGCTTCCGTCTTTTCGCACAAGAGGAAAACATGGTTAACGATACCTATGTGATGGTTTAATGAGCGGCAGTGCACATCAGAATGCACATCCTATGTGATAATTTCTGTAATTCACAGATGTGTTCCTTGGTCGTGTCCAAAACAATTCAGTTTTTTCAGATCTCTTTTAGACACTGTTGTCTACTGGTGAGTGGAACAAAACTGACACAAAGCTCAAAATTCAAAACGTTCCAGCTAAAAGACACCTGTATGGATTTTTATGTTTCATTTTTGTGATGGGGGAGGGAGACATACCAGTCCTATGACTAATTGAAGGCCACAAAATATGAGGTTGATTAATTATTGCTTCAACTTTGCCTGATTCTGGTTTTCAAATCTGCTCCTGGAGTATTTTTATCCATGTGTCTGTCCATCTGGGCCCCTTTTGACTTGCTGGGTGTATGGCATGACCATATACCTCTTTCTGCAATCGCTCAACTTGAATTTCTGGTCCCGCAAGATTCCCAATTTTGTATACTTGGGTAAAATGACTGTCATAGCATCTACTAGACAATTCTCCCCAGGCTGTAAATAAATGTATGTGACTAAGGGGCTGATTACGAGGTCGGTCTGTAAGCCTCCAACCGCTCGTTGGAGGCTTACCGACCGACATGGTAGGTTTCCAGTCCGATCGCCCAATTATGATGTAGACGGTCGGAGTGTAAACCAGCCGGTCTTTCAGACTGGCTTCCGAGGGGCTCATGGAGCCCGTCGGCCAGTCGGAATCCTTTCATAATCATAATCTCCTATGGGCGGCGTTTCCGCCACCTGGATTATGATGTCGGTTTTCATGTCCGGCTCTCCGACATGAAAGGCCTGTCAGAAAGCGACTTCGGGGGCCCTAGCAGGGCCCCCATCCCTCAGTGGCCTCTGTAAGGTGCCTGCCACGCGGGGCAGGGATTAACAGATGCTCCCATTTCAAAATGGGAGCTTGTGCTGCGGCCGGTTTCCGACCGCAGCACAAGCTCCCATTTTGAAATGGGAGCTTGCGACCGCACCATGTGCGGTCACATTGTAATTGCCGTGTTGGGATCGCCGACCAGAGTTCAGTCGGTCCCGAGACTGTAACGGTGACATCGTAAATGATGCCCTTAGTGTTTGCCTGTAAGAATGAACATAGATGTCAACATCCTTTCTTGCACTGTGGTTTTAGTAATGTCTTTAAAAAATATATTTTTAATGTCTTACAAGACACACATGAAAGCAGGACGTCCAAAACATATGTTTTTCCAGTTATCGTCAGCTAGAGCAGATCTCCTGAATCATTTTTCATGACAAACAAGGCAACTGAAGGCCTTTTTAATTTGTTTCCTTTCTTGAGTTCACTACTTTGTGGCATTTTTTCTTAGTCCTGTCAAGCGTGATGCATAAACGATTGAAGTCAATGATCTGATGGAAACTATGTGCCTCTCCTGGAAAATTGCTATCAGATACATAATTTACGTTCAAACTTTGTCGACTGTGAACCCCAGCCACACATTTTTTGGAGCTGTGATTGGAAACATAGCTGTTAAGGCACCAATGCAAGATAGATTTTCTTCTGAATTCAACATTGGTATCTCCCACATGGACTTGTGTGTATTCTGGAGGGGGTAACGAGACACCAGTGTTGTTCATTTAGTACCAGTTGTGCGTATCTATAGAATAAATAAAGTTTCTGCTATCGAAATACACTTGGCATTTCGTTAAGCAGTGTTTGCTATGACTAGAGGTACACAGGAAACCACTACTTCAGTAGTTGGCTGCTTGATGCTGCCTTTCTCTTCCCTTCCTCACATTTATAAACTATCTCAGTGATTGTAAATAGTAGAAAGTCACTACATAGTAGAATGATATTAAACTTACACTGATTATATATGCTAGGCTCAGGTTTACTGCTATTTTAACTACCCTCCACCTCAAATTAGGTCCTAGAGATAAGGAACCAGTGAAGGGATGTGTGTGTGCACCACACCTGTTCCATGCAGTCCTGGGTGAAAATAACTTTGGTTACAATTGTTAAAAGCAGTATTTGATCTACAAATGGATACAGGACTCTTGATAATTCGGAATAGGACAACCTATGACTGATTTATGGAATCATCTAAAATGAACTTTTATCCACTGTTCTTATATCAAATGGGAAATGTTAAAATGAAAATACTTTTTTTCTCGTTTCTTGTACAGTATACATTTTAGGCATTGTTCATTGCTGATATCATTTGAGTGGTCCTAAAATGTTCTACTGAAAAGGCAATTTTAATAAACCGAAGGGTTTATTGTTGCTGTTGTGTAATCATCATTTTAATTACATCCTCTTTTAAACAGGAATGTAGGCTATACAGAAACTGTAGTGCAAATTTTCATCTGGTGTCTAGTTTATTTATCTACTTTTGAAAGTATACAATTAAAGACAGACATTGTGCGAAGTCAAAGTGTATAAAATGAAATGGTAAAAAGAATATTATCAGCCTTTTTCATTTGACAGGACGAAGAAATTCACAAGCGCATTCTAGTGAGAAATGGGTTTATTTACCAGTGAGTTGTGGGCTTGCGCTGCTCCCACCCACTAAAACCAGGTCCCCTTATGGTGTATTGTTAAGAAATTGATTTAGGGCAGTGAGGAGCAAGCAGTACGGTTATTGCTTTACATAATACATTTGTAAGAGCACATTTATCTAGGTAGAGCATATAGATTCACAAAGAGAAAAAAGTAATTGCACCTTCTCGAGTGGGTTCAGTTTTGAGAAACTTAATCACTGCTTTAATCTTTCATTGACTGGAAGTACAGGATTTTACATAGGTAAAGATTTTATGTTGCCAGTGAACTTTGTATCTTTCAGAACCCTCAACTTTATCGAGGCAGCGGAGCATAATTCACGTCATAAAAGGTAAAGGAGTACAGAAGTTAGGAACGCAATCTTCAAGTGGTACATGTCACTGGCGCTTTGAACTTTAGCTTAACTCTCAGTTGAAGACAGTGCAACCGCATATGAAACATGTAAAAAGTTTTAATGTTCCACCAGTTTTTTCATACCAATGCAAATATGAGTATTTGTATGCTTATGAGAAACGTGCCAAAAGTGCAATTGATGATATTTTTAACTTTACGTAATGCTTCAACGCATCATACAGAAATATTTCACCATTTTATTGTACCTGCCAGTTTAGTAACTAAAAAACAAATTCTCTAATTGAGATCTGACATCTCCTTTAATTTTTGGCAGTGTAATCGGGTTAATGTTTACACGCTGATTGTCTTAAACGGTTCTAGGTCTGATGCAATTTTAAATTACTTCATTTGATTTGCCTTAACCACTCTTCCGGGTCAGGTTTCTTCACATATACTACGCCGTTATCACCCCCATCCTGCCAGCACACATTGCAAAGACCTATTTTTCTACCTGCGATTAGTGTCAGATAATGTACTTTTCAGTGGTTGCTAATAACCACAGTAACATGCCGTGATATTCAGAAAATATTTAATGTTTTATATTATGTAGGAGCTATGTGATAAAACCAATACTGGTTGAAAAATAGCTAAAAAATAGCCAACTTTAGTAAAAAGCATGCTGAGAGCAAGACAGCTGTTGCAGATATGTTCTGGTTAGGTCCTGTTTTACAAGTAGTCATGTATGGAGAGAAGCTGTGGCAGGACGTATGTGCATCTCTCAGTCCCATGAATATCATATCAAGTATAATATGCTGCATGTCTAAAGGATCTGTATAGATCTTAAACTCTGAAAAAACTTGTGCTTCCAACATGTGCCAATATACTTATTTGGGTGGCTTATACTGCACTGACTTTAATGCAGCTGTTCAATGATGTCTTTGTTGCTGCGCATTTCAACCTTCTGTTAAAGCATGATGTTGTATTTTTATTACAGCCTGTTCTTTAATTTGTACCACTTGTTCCTTCTGGCAGACAGTGATGCAACCCAAAGTATTTAATACATGTACAGAATCGTTATACTAATATTTCCTTCAGGAATTTCTTCTTGGTTATGTTCTAATTTTGTACAGTGAGCAGCACGAACGCAGTCATACGTACATACAAAACCATGTGTATTTGACTGGTGTAAATAAAATGTAATGTATTTTCATTGTAAGTTACATTGTGTACCACTAACACTGTGATGTATAAAAGATGTGTTGGATGCCTTTTAATGTTGTTTTGTATCATATTGAAGACTTTAATTTGTAATTTTAATAGATATTTTCATTGAGTAAAACCTAAGCGTGTCTGTGTTGTGATTCAGGCAGTTTCTTTAATAAGGATGCATTCAGTTTCTTTAATACAGATTTGTATGCACAAGATGCTGTTCACTTTGGGCTTCTGAAATGTAATTCTCTTCCATGGTGGTGAAATCACCTAAGGAAGGACAAAATGTGACATTACTTGAAGGTTGTGTTGGAATGGATAACTCCAATATGGGAATAACCTGACAAAGAAATCCATTTTATATCATTTTCTGGAAATGGCTAAGGCCACCCAACTCCTCACGTTTGGTTGTTGCAAACCTAATGCAATAGAAATGATGAAACACTGCATTTTTCCAAGTGCTGAGGCTTTCTCTCCTGACTCCCCCCTTTTTTTTGAGTGTTTTAACGAGGCAGTTCGTTGTTAAGCATTCATAAGTTTGTTACACAAATGTATGCAGGCCAAATTAGCTTTCCTTTTCCCCACACGTTCGGGGACTCTAAAGGTACCACAGGTTGAATGGATTCCCAGAGACTTAGGTTAGAAAATATCCAACATGTTGTAATATATTTATTGTTTGAGAGAAAACAAGAAAAAAAGTGTTGGCAGGAAAGTTTGTGGTGTTTTTTTCTCTAAATGGAATCAATAAAAAGTTTACTGTGCTAAGATAGCCACCTTCCCAGCGTTCATACAAAGACAGACTTGCAGATTTTTTTTTTTTATTAAACCACAGTTTTCGAAATTTTCTAAGTGGTAGTCAATATTTCTGATTTTGAGGTTTCTTCCTAATTGCACTTTGGGGGAAATAGATATGAAACCCCTAAGTGAACCTAGAAATCTGTACATTACTGAAAAGGAGACAAAATTCAGAATTCTGCTCAGGATTGTTGGTGTACATCACTCCTAGTTTTCCCAAAGATACTAATTGTTAAATTAGAAACCAATCTGATGGAAGTAGAAAAAGTAGTAATTAAGAACAATGTTTTCATTTGTGTTTTTTCAACCAAATGGCCAATCTACTTAAGTAAAATACAGTTTCATCGGTCTTACTCTCCCAATCACATCAATATATACTGTTTCTTTGTTGTCCAAAAACATGCTGGACTAAGAGCCATCAACTATGCAGCTCATAATTATTTTTCATTGTTTACCAACCATGCATCAATTGTTAAGGAAAGAGCTTATAAATAAAATAAATAAAAAAATGGGTATGGAGGAAAGCTGTGCATTTGCCCAAGAATCCGACTTTAAGAATAGTGGTAATTTGTACCAGTCTTAGTTTGGGGTTACCAATAAAATCACGATTTAGAGAAGATTTTGCAAAATGTGGTGTTCATTCTTGACTATTGACATACATTTTTAAGCAAAATATGGAGAGCGGTGCAATAGATAAAAACAAATGTTGTACTCTTCTGTTTTCCCACAATTCTCCTGATAAAAAACTACTGCACTTGTGTGGCCGAGCATGTAACCTGCGACAGGAAAGTTCTCAAAATGCAACATGGAGCTATCAAGCTTTTTCCATTGAATTCAGTCTTTTTGGAGATGTGTATAGCTGCGATATTTGGACTCCGGTTTGGGTGGTACATGCTAACCCCAGATGTGTTTGAAAACTAGATACCTGGGGGCAGTCCAGGGTAGTGTGGCTTGTGTGGATCATTCTACTTTTTTTTTACACTCAGAATGCATTACCAATGTGAGCATTTGGCTAAAGTCATAGAAGCTCCTTAACTTTGTGGAGGGAATGTTCTGAAATTTATGGAGATCAATAAAAGTCCCACCACCCAGTGTTCCCACACTTCTCCTGATAAAAACAGTATGGGAATATTGCCTGAAACAGGAACCTTTCAAAACTTGAACCGCGTCATGTCAATGTGGTTTTCATGTTGTTTTGTTTCATTCCTATGACATACGATAGGTCCACCTACATATGGTGGCAGCGTTTTAATCGGTAGAAATGTGAGAACTCCAAGTGAACAGACTTTGGCATTTGGCTGGAAGTTCCAGAGATTTCTGTCACATAAATATGGGGTAAATAGTGTTTTTTGACCCATACCATGGTATTTGGAGGGCGCTCTCAGTAAGAAAGTGTGCTGGGATCCATACAAGCCACACCACCTTGGATTCCCCTAGGTCTCCAAGTCTCTGAAATGGCCAGGGTTGGTAAGGTTTCCTTGGTGCGCTTGAGAAATGCCTCTGGTAAGTTGGGTTCTCTGGGAGCTTGCTGACTTCCGGTTGAAATGTTGCTGCCATTTCTCTTGGAAAGAGGGAGGAAATTAAGTGTTTTAGACATATTTTTGATGTTTGCAGGGTATTGTAGGTAAGAAAATGTACTGAGATTCAGGCAGGTCACATTATCCGGGGTATCCAAGTTTCAGAATCACTCTAGGGTTGGTAGGGTTCCCTAAATGCTGGCTGACCCAGAGCCCAAATATTGCAGCAATTCCCCATGATGAGTGAGAGGAAATTGGGATTTCTTTTGGTGTTGTGTGGAAAAAGGGTACTCCCCTTTCTGCATCCCCCCTGAGGCAGAAATATTGTCTTGTGCCCAGGGATGGGGCCTATGCCAAATGGTCAAGCAACCCACCTTATTCCTTTAATCATTTTTACCATGGTAATCTGGTGAGCTTTAAGCCCCTGTGGGCATGCAGGCTGGGGTTTTTACTTGCTGTCTACCCATCCTGGTGAAAAGGATGTCAGAAAGCCAACCAAAGCAACAGTGGAAAAAAGGGAAAAATAGAATGGGGTGTGGGGCTTGCCCATTCTGGCACAAGTTTGCAGCCCCCATTCCCGGGCAGTAGGCAGTTGTTCTGCCCTTTTAGGGAAATGACATGGAGGATTTACTTTCTAGCTTCCTACCCCACAGGGGATATAGCCAGCTAGACACCATGGATTGGTGTCCAAAAAAGGAATGATGTGGCAGGTCGGGCCTTGAGATCAGGGACTGCCCCGGGCTCCAGATAGGCTTTCTGCCACCTGTTTGAGACATAATGGGGGCCTTTACCCTCTCTCAGCTGTCCTATATGTAAAACCTATGCCCAAAGAATTCAAATTTCTTCTCGCTTGAAACACTGATGACTGAAGTATTTGGGTTGTAGTCTAGAGGTGAGGTGGCAGAATGACTATTTGGGCTCCAGGGGTGGGGTGTGTGACCTGTGGCAGACCAAATTGGCCCAAACCCTTTCCCCCCCTAAAAATACCAAATTTCTGGGCCCAAATTACATATCGAACATAATGTCCATGTTTGCACTGTAGTGCACCTATATTTGCATGTGCCCAGTGAAGACAAAGACAGTTTGCACAGTTATTTAAAAAAAAACGGCATTCCTCATGGCAGGTGAACACCGACAGTTCAACCCAATGCAGGACATTTTGCTATTTTCAAAAAGGAGAGGGCATTAGTTTAACACAACCTAGTCATTGTGCCTCCCAAACGTTTTATGCCACTATGACCACGCCTGTAATACAATTGCATAGTGTTTCTTCACTTGCATGGAGCCAAGCCCCATGCAAACGATGGAACACCCCCTCGCAATTGAAACGGGAACAAGCATCTGCAGCCTCCTGTACAATACCAAGTGCCTTGGGGTGGAGGGTAGGACGTAAGGAGCAGGCACAAATGCAAGATTCTCCAGATGGGGCGCCTTCTTTAATACAGCACCTAATGTTGAGTGTAGCTTCTGAACCCCCCTCCCTATCCTCTGGTGGAGGATGGATTAGGGATAAGTCTCCCAAAAATATCCCTAGAGAGACTTGGGATTTTAGGGATGGGGTTGCGTCCTTATGCCGTTGTAGGTGTTTAATGTACTGTCTGCCCTGCCTCTCCCAATTTGATCTTTGGGGAGGATGAAAGTATGTGGGACTTTCGTGGGTGGATTGTACAGGCTGATGCCAGGATTGGCTAGATCCAACCCCATTCTTAATTTTTTTTTTTTTTTTTTAAAACCTCCCTGGCATCTGGTGGGATTTCTGAAAACAAAACCTAAAATCCACTAAAATTGGTTGAGCATGACCAATTGCAAGGTCCTGTATCCAACCCGCACTAGGGTTTGTATTGCGAGACTGTTTCTAAATCTCATCACGTATAGAGTAATCTACCTTTAGACAAAGACATGCATACATTCTACAAGGTACATGGTTCTCAGGATACACACCAACAGGGAATGAGCAAGAAGAAACTGGGGAGAGGAGTTGGCCTAACGGCTAGGGCGGTCGACCTCGAATCTGGGGAACTGGGTTCGAGTCATGGCAATGACGCTGAACATCCTGTGATTCTGGGCAAATCACTTAATCTCCCTGTGCCTAACAAAAATGATGAATGTGTCCTCATGTAATGCAACTGGTGCTATGTAAAGTGCTCTGATACCCGATTCGGGTCAAGTTCGCGCTATATAAAACTCTGAAAAGAAAAAAAGAAAAAAAACATTTTACTACAGAATACTTTTGAGGATTTTCTCATGGTAATAATACATTTGATTTTCAGACACTCACACAGTTAAGTTCAAACATTTCAATTGATACATTGTATGTCTATAGCCTGGGATAGTTGAAATGTCCTTGGTCAGATACAGTGAGGGAAAGTTTCAGAACACTTTTCTGTTTACAAGTGTGAGTTTCGCAATTCTTTATTTAGAACAAGAAGAACAGCAATAGCCATCACATGATGTTTGTGAGGACGGTGCAAGATGGAGGACAGCGTAATCTAGGTTAGTGTAAACTTGACTTATTTCCCTTCAGTGTGTGAAATTAAAGGGACACTCACATAATTTATCCACAGATTGACAAATTCCAGATCCTCTGTTAAATTTTTAAGTCTCTGCTTTAAGACGGCACGCATGCACTGTCTCGAACCGAGACTTGATGTATCTCCTGGGCTTACAGCCCGCCCATCGGCTTCCCATTTGCTGTAACCATTGTCGCTCCAGTCTGCGTCTCCTCATTTGTCGAAGGCATGCATAAGTCATGCCTCTTCTCGTGTTTAGCCCTCCCGAGCGATACGCCCTACTACTGTTAAACATACGCAGGGGGCATTGTAGGGCACTGTTTTAGGGCTACTTTATTATTTCTTTAAGCACGCTCCTGTTTTTACTTGCAGCAGTCGGCAACACTGCCTCTCTGATATTTTTGCACACAATACAGTGTTCCGCGTCTCCCACCTCACCAGAAACCACATACTTTACCTTGCTTTTCAGCAGAGGGCCAAGGATTAAATGATTAATTCACTTGAATAGCATTACATTTTAAAAGAATTTGTCTTGTAATTACCTTCTCGGAGCTTGCCCAGTAACTTGTGTAGATGTTTTGTCTGCAAACAAACATTGCACTTCACAATAGACACAGAAGAACGATGCCCTTACCTCCTCAAAGCCAATAGACCGCTTTATGGACGCCGCATTTCTCTGGAGAACCCAAGTCTCCGTCTTGAAAATGGACTCGGAAACACTCATTTGCACATTTGTTAATACTGGTACGTTACTTACAGTCTCTAAATAGGCCGTATTTTGTCCCAAAACCGACTGCATTGTTCCTTGTTGAAATGTAAGAGCTCTTTTGGACTGCGCGGTTTACTCAAAGAATTGAAGGAAGTGTGACAAAAAATGGCACTAACGTTTACATTAGCAAAAAATAAATACTGAGCACGTGAATGTAAAAACGAAAATCAGGAAATATGAAATGAGTTGCACTATATGTTAACTTCAAATACAATAAAAGGGTGGTTTCAAATTAATCTGCTTATTTTCAGATTTTGATTAAAAATGTTTTCTATTTGAATTGATAGAAAAGTCAGTAAATTTCCAAGCACCGCTTGTCCTGTTAACCGAGGGCCTCCCATGGAAAGATGAAGTTCACATTCACAGGCATCGAATGACCCAGGCTACCTTGTTGGTGTATTTTTAAGGAGAGGCACCTTTTTAGGTCTCGCAGACCTTGCGCTGGAGCGCACATGCGCTCCTCTCTCTGCGAGACATATTGTGGTAGAGTGGATTTTAGAAATTGACTCAAAGCCCCGCCCATGTTTCTTATTTGGTAGCGTCATCATTTGTTAAACGCTGGCTTCTAATTGAGACTCAGGCTTTTTTGTTACCGCCCTGTCTCCTTTTAGCTCCGCCCATCCGGATTGGATCATTTACTCGCGGAAATTACACAGTGCCTTTATGTTGTGGCTCAGCACTATTTTCTTTCACTCGTGTTACGCAATGGCAGCCGCGTGTTCATTTTTGCATCGCGCTTTCACTTAAAGTGAAAGCGCGATGCAAATATAAACAAGCGGCTGCCTTTGTCACTCGGCTTTGGCAATCGCAGGCGCTTGTTTATTTTTGCCTCGCGCTTTCAGTTAAAGAGCTTGTTTCATTAAAGTGAAAGCGCGATGGCTCAATGGCGATAGCTTGTCCTTAGTGTTGGTCACAAATCATGACCACGAAAAGTGCATCTAAGCGGCGGTGGCTCAAGAGGCTATGGTAACCGCGGTGTGCTCAGTTCGGTTGTAAGCATGCGGATGGTAAAGTACCCTGTGCGGTATGTCTCCTAGCACGAGTCCGGGAGGGGAGTTTGTCGGGACTTTGAGTTCGGCTTGGCTGGAGGGGGGGGGGGGGGCTAGGGTGTGTGTAAGAGCAGCAGTCTCCCATGGTCCCTTTCCCAGGGGTGTTTACGCCTCTCCGTCAATGAATAAAGTGGGCCGGGTCGGGTGACTGTATGTAACTTGTTTCTGAAAACGTATTTTTATGCAATATGTTGACATTGCTGGCCAGCGTCACAATCCGGCAACATGCTAGTTTATTTATGCCAAAACAAGGTTTTTGGGATCTTCTGTTCCGCGAAAGACTCGTAACAAAGAAAATTCAATAAGACAAAAATTGCTACCCTGTCACAGATCTCCAGATACCGTAGCTCACTGGGGTAAAGCGCACTTCACACTCACTCTAACATTATTCAACAATACAACCCATAACACGCAACCCCCTCCCCCCCATCCCGGGGTGCTGGCATGCGGCCGTTTACACTTGGATAGTTTTTTAATTGCCACATACCGTGGCATTAACATAGCAATAGGCGTTTGGCCACAGCCCCCACCACCAAACCTCTTCCTGTTCCTCCAGGGCTTGGAGGGCGAACCTGTACTCTTGGTGGTGGGCGGTGCGGGGCCCTATGCGCGAGCTGCGTACAGCGGAGAGTGGGTGGGAGTGGGCACGTCCATCAGCCCTTCCGATCTGCTGCTCCGTAAACGAGGCAACCACATAGCACAGCGCCAGTTTCACGGCCGCCATGCTTCCACTTTCATAAAGCTCAGCAGGCGCCATGCTAATGAAAGAAGGCTCGGACTCTCTTATTAAGCACCGGGCACCAGGTGTGGGCTATAAATAAAGCAACCCACCATCAATAAAATGCTGTAATTGGCTCAGCCAGCCGGGAGGCATTAGCTACACCCTCAGGCTGGGAAGAAAGGGGGGGGGGGGAGTGCTAGCGAGGGGAGTTCACGTAAGGCCCTGTCCGCTCCATTATTGGTCTCTATTGGTATTACAGCCCAGAGCTCTGCTTACCTAGGATAATTCGGTAGGCTACCTCGGAGGGTCAAGCGCCTGCTGCGGAGTTAGCCTGTCACCCATCACAGAATAATTAAAAGAACACTGCGTGCGAATTAAAAGACAATTCTGCTTCGGTGGTGAGCAGTGTGGTCTCTCGTGCAGTTGTGACCACCAGCTTTGTTATTATTTACAAGGGGCACTTCTGTGGGTGCGCAGCCATACACCTTTTATTAACAGCGCCAGTTTCACAGCCGCCATGCTTCCAGTTTCATAAAGCTCAGAAGGCGCCATGCTGAGGAAAGAAGGCTCAGACTCTTTTATTAAGCCCCGGGCACCAGGGGCGGACTATAAATGAAGCAACTCCGGCTCTAAGCCGCTTCAAAAACTTGCCGGTGAGCAGGCACATTTGTCAGCCCCACACAGCACTCTGCTGCATTGTGCATGAAATCTGCATACTCTGCATTTTTATTAAAAAATAAATAATATAAAAGTATTTGTACATTTTCTGTGTATGATGTTGCCATTGTCCGTCTTCTTAATATAAAACAGGAGGCTTACAAGCAAGTATAACTGAGCGCCAACTGTACCCAGAGCCACGCTAAACTGCCATTCACATGTTCATTATGCTTACTAAAGGAGATGTAGTTTATTATACAAAGCCTCTGCCAAGCCAATTTGCAATGCAATAGGTCTCGCATTTACGCGAGTTTAAGCTATTGGCATTGTAAATGACAATGCCTTTTATCATAAATGCAATGCAATATGTCTTGTATTTACGAGAGTTTAAGCTATTGGCATTATGAATAACCATGCCATTTATTTATGTTTTAAAAATGAAAACAAAACTAAAAGGCATTGTCATTTACAATGTCAATAGCTCAAACTGGTGTCAATGCGAGACCTATTGCATTGCAAATGCTTGTTCTAGTGAGTGCGCCTATTCTGGAACAGCCTTACTCACTTGGTATGAACCCCATTCTTTAGAGTGCAGTCTGTCTCCCTCAGTGCAAGTCACACCTTGCTGCACCATCTCTCAAACTGGGAGCCAGTCTCACGAAATGCCTTGAAGGACTGACACACTCATTCAGTTACAGTTTCACATCTTGGAGCGCACTAATTGCATGTCTCACTTCCTGGAGAACAGCCTCAGCAATCTGAAGTTATTCCTGTGCCATAGTGCATAGTTTCACTCATCTGCCGTGCGTCCCGTACAGTGACGCACAGTCTCCCTCCTTGTGCATGAGTCTCACTTCCTGGAGCACTCACTGAATTTCAGTTTCACTTCACAGAGCACAATGTCACTCACTGAATGTGTTTTTTACATTTTAAAGTACTGTTTTGCTCGCTGGGTGTGAGTTTGTCTTCGTCTCACTCACTGAGTGCCGCACCTTTTTGCACAGTCCGACGCCTCTGATCCTGAACTACAGCCAGATAAGACAATTTCGCCAAAGTACTGATGGCACCAAGATCAAAACTCTACATCACACCAGCGGCAACAAACATCTGACACACTATGGGTTCGATTACGGTGACGTTTGGAAAGGCTCTGAATCCGATTCGGAACCCGTCTTTCTGGCCGATTCGAAAAGGTTTCCGAATGACCACTTACGATGTTCGTGAAGCGTTCAGACTTTTCGACTCAGTTCAGGATGGCATTCGGAGGAACCGAGTTGTTCGGACCTGACTTGTACAGGTCTAAGGACCGCGTTTCCGACCAAGCGATTACGATGTCTGATTCGGACAGCCTTTCCGAATCGGAATCTGCTGTTCTGACTTGGATCGGCAGTCGGAATCGGACTTTGGGGGCCCGTAGCAGGCCCTCCTTCACCTGGGACCTTCTGAATCGGTCCCGTGGGGGTACCCAAGGGACCCCCCTTTCCAACCATGCACAGTGTGGCAGGCACCAAGGGGTGTCCGCCAAAGGGTGCAAGATTTTCCCCAACCACCCCTTTCTTTAATGGGAGACTGTGTATTCGGTTGGAACACAGGCTCCCATTCAAGTCAATGGGAGTCCGACCGAATCGTATCCGGAAGCATCATAATCAGTCGGTCGGACTCCCCTGATCCGATTCGGTTGGAAACCATTCCGAGACCGATTCTATCGGAATGCTTTCCAAACAGCATCGTAATCGACCCCTATGTTGTGTTACGTATATAGTGCACATTCTGGCATTAGTTTGGCCTTGTTATGCTTTTGGAAGCCTGAGTGACTTGCCACGTATTCTGAAGAAATAATATATAATAATAATATCCTATTTTTTCGATCCAAGTAAGTAACTGCAGAGCGGACATCTACTGCAGCCAAGACTTGGTTGAACTGACTGCACACTGGTTCTTTTCAATGCACAGTTGCAAAGTTAATTCACTGCCAATCTCTTTTGTAACTGATCTTCGCTCTCCTATCACTGCCTCTTGAACACTCTCCTATCTCTTTACTGTCACTTCCCTGTTCTCTTCTGCCGTTTCTCTCTCTCTCTGATTGTAGCCCTCTGCCCTCTCGGTTGTTTCCTCTGCTCTCACCTACATCCAACAGCCAAACTCCCTGCACGCATGAGCTGCTTCGAAATGTAAACAGTGATAGGGCCAGTCTGGGTTTCAGATTAATACTGCATCGTCAAAGATAGATTGTGGTGAGATTCTGTACTATTTATTAAGAGTTTGTTGGGGGAGGGAGCGGGTCACTGACAGGTCATTTTACTAATGCAAGTTCTCTGAACTCACTGTTTTTACCCAGACATATTTAAATATTGTTTAACCACTGTGTTTTTTGTGACAAGTTCTTTCTTAGTTATACCACGGAAGCACCCCGTGCTGCCACAGCAGTCTGTAGGTGTTGCATGGGGCACCTAGACACATTCGGATCACTTCTAGGCGTTCCTCTGATGGACAAGTTTTTCTTTTTATAAACTTTTTAAAATTAATTATGTTCAGCCTGTGTCCGACTACTCCGATGTTGGCAGATGTATAATTTGCAAAACACACAAGATGGACGGAATGCTGCACATTGGCAAACATTCACCTGGGATCTGGGTTTAATCCATCGTTATTTTGCTTCACCACGCCACCCCAGTTCAGACATAGCCATATGCAAATCAGTCTTGACCCTGTGCCTCATGGGAACAGTCCAGACCGAACTGCCAAGCCATGTCTTCCCTGGACCGGAATCAAGCATCCTAGGACCGGTTTCAGGCTATCAGCCTTCATCAGCCAGGATAGCTTGACTCCAGTGGCGTAGTGAGCACGGGACCCACGTCTGGGCATACCCTTCCCACTTAGGGCGAAATGCAAAACACACAAGATGATGGACGGAATGCTGCACATTGGCAAACATTCACCCCCAGTCACAGATCTGGGTTTAATCCATCGTTATTTTGCTTCACCACGCCACCCCAGTTCAGCCATAGCCATATGCAAATCAGTCTTGACCCTGTGCCTCATGGGAACAGTCCAGACCGAACTGCCAAGCCATGTCTTCCCTGGACCGGAATCAAGCATCCTAGGACCGGTTTCAGGCTATCAGCCTTCATCAGCCAGGATAGCTTGACTCCAGTGGCGTAGTGAGCACGGGACCCACGTCTGGGCATACCCTTCCCACTTAGGGCGAAATGCAAAACACACAAGATGATGGACGGAATGCTGCACATTGGCAAACATTCACCCCCAGTCACAGATCTGGGTTTAATCCATCGTTATTTTGCTTCACCACGCCACCCCAGTTCAGACATAGCCATATGCAAATCAGTCTTGACCCTGTGCCTCATGGGAACAGTCCAGACCGAACTGCCAAGCCATGTCTTCCCTGGACCGGAATCAAGCATCCTAGGACCGGTTTCAGGACCGTAGTGAGCACGGGACCCACGTCTGGGCATACCCTTCCCACTTAGGCACAGGGTCAAGACTGATTTGCATATGGCTATGTCTGAACTGGGGTGGCGTGGTGAAGCAAAATAACGATGGATTAAACCCAGATCTGTGACTGGGGGTGAATGTTTGCCAATGTGCAGCATTCCGTCCATCATCTTGTGTGTTTTGTATTTCGCCCTAAGTGGGAAGGGTATGCCCAGACGTGGTCCCGTGCTCACTACGCCACTGGAGTCAAGCTATCCTGGCTGATGAAGGCTGATGGCCTGTACCGGTCCTAGGATGCTTGATTCTGGTCCAGGGAAGACATGGCTTGGCAGTTCGGTCTGGACTGTTCCCATGAGGCACAGGGTCAAGACTGATTTGCATATGGCTATGTCTGAACTGGGGTGGCGTGGTGAAGCAAAATAACGATGGATTAAACCCAGATCTGTGACTGGGGGTGAATGTTTGCCAATGTGCAGCATTCCGTCCATCATCTTGTGTGAGATGTATAATTTGCACAAAAAATACACACATAACACACAGCCACAGGCATTGCCTCAAAAGTAATAACACACACATTTGAACACAGGCACACATGACACAACCTCAGAAACGTACGACTAAAAAACATTCACATTGACAACCCCAAAAGCTTGGAACTTGGCTATTGCCGAGACCTATTGGCGTTGCCAATGCTTGTTGCTTTTACTGTTACCTTTCCACTTCTATTTGTTTGCATTTCCTTCTTGTTTTATGGATGTTGGTTCGGCAGTGTTTTCTACAGCATGCCGAAATGTACAATATGCAAGTCCTCCAAATTTCGTTGTCATTTTGTCACGTAATAAAACACAGAAGACATTTACTGCTTTTCTCACCTGATTCCGTGTGTGACTTGTTCAGTGGGAGGAAGTGCACAAACGGGCTTGTCAGCACCTAAGCGGCAAACAGTTGGAACTTAAATGCACAGTATTCATTGGTTCTACTAAGGGAGGAGACGTGGCCTAACCGACTTTGGAAATGGGGAACTAGGTTAGAGTTCTTGCGTCACCTCAACATCCTGTGAATCTACAGCAAATCACCAATCTCCCTTTGCCAAAAAAAAAAATATATATATATTTATTGTAACCTTGCATAATGTAATCTGGTGCTCTTGTAAACCTCTCTGATGCCTTAGAGCCAAGTTTGCGCGGTATAAAACTGCAAAAAGAATAAATAAATAAAAATGCTTTCACATGATCTATTCTGCATTCTGATAACTGACCGAAACAAGCATTGGCATAGCCAATAGGTCTCGCCTTTGGGACCTTATGTGTTTAGCCAGAGATATTGACTTTGCCTATGTCTTTAAGCTGTGCTGTACAGAAGTCTGCAGTATGCTGAAAAGTTATAATAAAGAAGTGTCAGAAGCATTTTTGTTACCTTATATATGACTAAGAAAGCATTATGTACAACTGAATGACCATATTAAAAAAGTATTAACAATAAATAATATCTTGAGTGTTTTTTTGTCCTTTAATGCTGGCAACTTCTATCTGCCTGTCCCAATGGTTGCTTGTTATGGGTTTTTTTGTTATGGGGGGGCATAAATAACAGGAGGGTGAAGGTTGGTAAATAGTACCTGTATAACAACACTAGCAGTGGATGGATGCTAAGGGAGAATCAACAGAAACCAGATTCCAAGGGCAGACTGAGGTGTTGCTTAGTAATGCTGAGGTGGTGGTGGTGACTAGTGCGGAGGTGCAGAGGTGATGCTGAATGATACTCAGATCTTGTTGAGTGATGCTGAGGTGGTGGTGTACTGGTGCAGAGGTGGTGGTGACTTGGTACAGAGGCAATGCTGAGTGATACTGAGCTGCTGCTGAGTGATGCCTAGGTGGTGCTGACTGATGTCAGAGAGAGAGTCAGTCAGAGAGTCAGTCCGTGAGAGAGAGTCAGTCAGAGAGAGAGTCAGTCAGAGAGAGAGGGTCAGTCAGAGAGAGAGAGTCGGTCAGTCCGAGAGAGAGTCAGTCAGAGACAGAGAGTCGGTCAGTCAGAGACAGAGAGTCGGTCAGTCAGAGAGAGAGAGTCGGTCAGTCAGAGAGAGAGAGTCAGTCAGAGAGAGTCAGTCGGAGAGAGAGAGGCAGTCAGTTAGAGAGAGTCAGTCAGAGAGAGTCAGTCAGAGAGAGTGTCAGAGAGTCAGTCAGTCAGAGAGAGTCAGTCAGAGAGAGAGAGAGAGAGAGAGTCAGTCCGTCAGAGAGAGTCAGTCCGTCAGAGAGAGTCAGTCCGTCAGAGAGAGTCAGTCCGTCAGAGAGAGTCAGTCCGTCAGAGAGAGTCAGTCCGTCAGAGAGAGAGTCCGTCAGAGAGAGTTAATCAATCAGTCAGAGTCAGTCAGAGAGAGAGTCAGTCAGAGAGAGAGTCAGTCAGTTAGAGAGAGTCAGTTAGAGAGACTCAGTCAGTTAGAGAGACTGTCAGTTAGAGAGAGAGAGAGAGTGAGTCAGTCAGAGAGAGAGTTAGTCCGTCAGAGAGAGAGTCAGTCAGTCAGAGTCAGTCAGTCAGAGAGAGTCAGTCAGTCAGAGAGAGTCAGTCAGTTGGAGAGAGTCAGTCAAAGAGAAAGAGTCAGTCAGTCAAAGAGCGAGAGTCAGTCAAAGAGAGAGAGTCAGTCAGTCAGAGAGAGTCAGTCAGAGAGAGAGAGTCAGTCCGAGAGAGAGTCAGTCCGAGAGAGAGTCAGTCAGAGAGAGTCAGTCGGTCAGAGAGAGTCAGTCGGTCAGAGAGAGTCAGTCGGTCAGAGAGAGAGAGAGAGTCAGTCGGTCAGAGAGAGAGAGTCAGTCGGTCAGAGAGAGAGAGTCAGTCAGAGAGAGTCAGTCAGTTAGAGAGAGTCCGTCAGTTAGTCAGTTAGAGAGAGTCAGTCAGAGAGTCAGTCAGTCAGTGAGAGAGAGAGAGTCAGTCAGTCAGAGAGAGTCAGTCAGAGTTAGTCAGAGAGAGTTAGTCAGTCAGAGAGAGTTAGTCAGAGAGAGTTAGTCGGTCCGAGAGAGTCAGTCCGAGAGAGTCAGTTAGTCAGTCAGTCGGAGAGTCAGTCAGTCAGAGAGTCAGTCAGTCAGAGAGTCAGTCAGTCAGAGAGTCAGTCAGTCAGAGAGTCAGTCAGTCAGAGAGTCAGTCAGTCAGAGAGTCAGTCAGAGAGAGAGAGTCAGTCCGAGAGAGAGAGTCAGTCCGAGAGAGAGAGTCAGTCCGAGAGAGAGAGTCAGTCCGAGAGAGAGAGTCAGTCCGAGAGAGAGTCAGTCAGAGAGAGAGTCAGTCAGAGAGAGAGTCAGTCAGAGAGAGTCAGTCAGTCAGAGAGAGTCAGTCAGTCAGAGAGAGATAGTCAGTCAGTCAGAGAGAGTCAGTCAGTCAGAGAGAGAGTCAGTCAGAGAGAGAGTCAGTCAGAGAGAGAGTCAGTCAGTCAGAGAGAGAGTCAGTCAGTCAGAGAGAGAGTCAGTCAGAGAGAGATAGTCAGTTAGTCAGAGAGTCAGTCAGTCAGAGAGTCAGTCAGTCAGAGAGTCCGAGAGAGTCAGTCAGTCAGAGAGAGTCAGTCAGAGAGAGAGTCAGTCAGTCAGAGAGAGCGAGTCAGTCAGAGAGAGCGAGTCAGTCAGTCAGAGAGAGTCAGTCAGAGAGAGAGAGAGAGTCAGTCAGAGAGAGAGAGAGTCAGTCAGAGAGAGAGAGAGTCAGTCAGTCAGAGAGAGATAGTCAGTCAGAGAGAGAGTCAGTCAGTCAGAGAGAGTCAGTCAGTCAGAGAGAGTCAGTCAGAGAGAGAGTCAGTCAGAGAGTGATAGTTAGTCAGAGAGTCAGTCAGTCAGAGAGTCAGAGAGAGTCAGTCAGAGAGAGTCAGTCAGTCAGAGAGTCAGTCAGTCAGAGAGAGCGAGTCAGTCAGAGAGAGAGAGTCAGTCAGTCAGAGAGTCAGTCGGTCAGAGAGAGAGTCAGTCAGAGAGAGTTAATCAATCAGTCAGAGTCAGTCAGAGAGAGAGTCAGTCAGAGAGAGAGTCAGTCAGTTAGAGAGAGTCAGTTAGAGAGACTCAGTCAGTTAGAGAGACTGTCAGTTAGAGAGAGAGAGAGAGTGAGTCAGTCAGAGAGAGAGTTAGTCCGTCAGAGAGTCAGTCAGTCAGAGTCAGTCAGTCAGAGAGAGAGAGTCGGTCAGTCAGAGAGAGAGAGTCAGTCAGAGAGAGTCAGTCGGAGAGAGAGAGGCAGTCAGTTAGAGAGAGTCAGTCAGAGAGAGTCAGTCAGAGAGAGTGTCAGAGAGTCAGTCAGTCAGAGAGAGTCAGTCAGAGAGAGAGAGAGAGTCAGTCCGAGAGAGAGTCAGTCAGTCAGAGAGAGTCAGTCAGTCGGTGAGAGTCAGTCAGTCGGTGAGAGTCAGTCAGTCAGAGAGAGTCAGTCCGTCAGAGAGAGAGTCAGTCAGAGAGAGTTAATCAATCAGTCAGAGTCAGTCAGAGAGAGAGTCAGTCAGAGAGAGAGAGTCAGTCAGTTAGAGAGAGTCAGTTAGAGAGACTCAGTCAGTTAGAGAGACTGTCAGTTAGAGAGAGAGAGAGAGTGAGTCAGTCAGAGAGAGAGTTAGTCCGTCAGAGAGAGAGTCAGTCAGTCAGAGTCAGTCAGTCAGAGAGAGTCAGTCAGTTGGAGAGAGTCAGTCAAAGAGAAAGAGTCAGTCAGTCAAAGAGCGAGAGTCAGTCAAAGAGAGAGAGTCAGTCAGTCAGAGAGAGTCAGTCAGAGAGAGAGAGTCAGTCCGAGAGAGAGTCAGTCAGAGAGAGAGTCAGTCAGAGAGAGAGTCAGTCAGAGAGAGAGTCAGTCAGAGAGAGAGTCAGTCAGAGAGAGTCAGTCGGTCAGAGAGAGTCAGTCGGTCAGAGAGAGAGAGTCAGTCGGTCAGAGAGAGAGAGTCAGTCGGTCAGAGAGAGAGAGTCAGTCAGAGAGAGTCAGTCAGTTAGAGAGAGTCCGTCAGTTAGTCAGTTAGAGAGAGTCAGTGAGAGAGTCAGTCAGTCAGTGAGAGAGAGAGAGTCAGTCAGTCAGAGAGAGTCAGTCAGAGTTAGTCAGAGAGAGTTAGTCAGTCAGAGAGAGTTAGTCAGAGAGAGTTAGTCGGTCCGAGAGAGTCAGTCCGAGAGAGTCAGTTAGTCAGTCAGTTGGAGAGTCAGTCAGTCAGAGAGTCAGTCAGTCAGAGAGTCAGTCAGTCAGAGAGTCAGTCAGTCAGAGAGTCAGTCCGAGAGAGAGAGTCAGTCCGAGAGAGAGAGTCAGTCCGAGAGAGAGTCAGTCCGAGAGAGAGAGTCAGTCCGAGAGAGTGAGTCAGTCCGAGAGAGAGAGTCAGTCCGAGAGAGAGTCAGTCAGAGAGAGTCAGTCAGTCAGAGAGAGTCAGTCAGTCAGAGAGAGTCAGTCAGTCAGAGAGAGTCAGTCAGTCAGAGAGAGTCAGTCAGTCAGAGAGAGTCAGTCAGTCAGAGAGAGAGTCAGTCAGAGAGAGAGTCAGTCAGAGAGAGTCAGTCAGTCAGAGAGAGAGTCAGTCAGTCAGAGAGAGAGTCAGTCAGAGAGAGATAGTCAGTTAGTCAGAGAGTCAGTCAGTCAGAGAGTCAGTCAGTCAGAGAGTCAGTGAGTCAGTCAGAGAGTCCGAGAGAGTCAGTCAGTCAGAGAGAGTCAGTCAGAGAGAGAGTCAGTGAGAGAGTCAGTCAGTCAGAGAGAGCGAGTCAGTCAGAGAGAGCGAGTCAGTCAGTCAGAGAGAGAGTCAGTCAGAGAGAGAGAGAGAGTCAGAGAGAGAGAGAGAGTCAGTCAGAGAGAGAGAGAGAGTCAGTCAGAGAGAGAGAGAGTCAGTCAGAGAGAGAGAGAGTCAGTCAGAGAGAGAGTCAGTCAGTCAGAGAGAGTCAGTCAGTCAGAGAGAGTCAGTCAGAGAGAGATAGTTAGTCAGAGAGTCAGTCAGTCAGAGAGTCAGAGAGAGTCAGTCAGAGAGAGAGAGTCAGTCAGAGAGAGAGAGTCAGTCAGAGAGAGAGTCAGTCAGAGAGAGTCAGTCGGTCAGAGAGAGTCAGTCGGTCAGAGAGAGAGAGTCAGTCGGTCAGAGAGAGAGAGTCAGTCGGTCAGAGAGAGAGAGTCAGTCAGAGAGAGTCAGTCAGTTAGAGAGAGCGAGTCAGTCAGAGAGAGAGAGTCAGTCAGTCAGAGAGTCAGTCGGTCAGAGAGAGAGTCAGTCAGAGAGAGTTAATCAATCAGTCAGAGTCAGTCAGAGAGAGAGTCAGTCAGAGAGAGAGTCAGTCAGTTAGAGAGAGTCAGTTAGAGAGACTCAGTCAGTTAGAGAGACTGTCAGTTAGAGAGAGAGAGAGTGAGTCAGTCAGAGAGAGAGTTAGTCCGTCAGAGAGAGAGTCAGTCAGTCAGAGTCAGTCAGTCAGAGAGAGTCAGTCAGTTGGAGAGAGTCAGTCAAAGAGAAAGAGTCAGTCAGTCAAAGAGCGAGAGTCAGTCAAAGAGAGAGTCAGTCAGTCAGAGAGAGTCAGTCAGAGAGAGAGAGTCAGTCCGAGAGAGAGTCAGTCAGAGAGAGAGTCAGTCAGAGAGAGAGTCAGTCAGTCAGAGAGTCAGTCAGTCAGAGAGAGCGAGTCAGTCAGAGAGAGAGAGTCAGTCAGTCAGAGAGTCAGTCAGTCAGAGAGAGTCAGTCAGTCAGAGAGAGTCAGTCAGAGAGAGAGTCAGTCAGTCAGAGAGAGTCAGTCAGAGAGAGAGAGTCAGTCAGAGAGAGAGTCAGTCAGAGAGAGAGTCAGTCAGAGAGAGAGTCAGTCAGAGAGAGTCAGTCGGTCAGAGAGAGTCAGTCGGTCAGAGAGAGAGAGTCAGTCGGTCAGAGAGAGAGAGTCAGTCGGTCAGAGAGAGAGAGTCAGTCAGAGAGAGTCAGTCAGTTAGAGAGAGTCCGTCAGTTAGTCAGTTAGAGAGAGTCAGTGAGAGAGTCAGTCAGTCAGTGAGAGAGAGAGAGTCAGTCAGTCAGAGAGAGTCAGTCAGAGTTAGTCAGAGAGAGTTAGTCAGTCAGAGAGAGTTAGTCGGTCCGAGAGAGTCAGTCCGAGAGAGTCAGTTAGTCAGTCAGTCGGAGAGTCAGTCAGTCAGAGAGTCAGTCAGTCAGAGAGTCAGTCAGTCAGAGAGTCAGTCAGTCAGAGAGTCAGTCAGTCAGAGAGTCAGTCAGAGAGAGAGAGTCAGTCAGAGAGAGAGAGTCAGTCAGAGAGAGAGTCAGTCCGAGAGAGAGAGTCAGTCCGAGAGAGAGAGTCAGTCCGAGAGAGAGAGTCAGTCCGAGAGAGAGAGTCAGTCCGAGAGAGAGTCAGTCCGAGAGAGAGTCAGTCAGTCAGAGAGAGTCAGTCAGTCAGAGAGAGTCAGTCAGTCAGAGAGAGTCAGTCAGTCAGAGAGAGTCAGTCAGTCAGTCAGAGAGAGAGTCAGTCAGTCAGAGAGAGAGTCAGTCAGTCAGAGAGAGAGTCAGTCAGTCAGAGAGAGAGTCAGTCAGAGAGAGATAGTCAGTTAGTCAGAGAGTCAGTCAGTCAGAGAGTCAGTCAGTCAGAGAGTCCGAGAGAGTCAGTCAGTCAGAGAGTCAGTCAGTCAGAGAGTCAGTCAGTCAGAGAGTCAGTCAGTCAGAGAGAGCGAGTCAGTCAGAGAGAGCGAGTCAGTCAGAGAGAGAGTCAGTCAGAGAGAGAGAGAGAGTCAGTCAGAGAGAGAGAGAGAGTCAGTCAGAGAGAGAGAGAGTCAGTCAGAGAGAGAGTCAGTCAGTCAGAGAGAGATAGTCAGTCAGAGAGAGATAGTCAGTCAGAGAGAGAGTCAGTCAGTCAGAGAGAGTCAGTCAGAGAGAGTCAGTCAGAGAGAGATAGTTAGTCAGAGAGTCAGTCAGTCAGAGAGTCAGTCAGTCAGAGAGAGTCAGTCAGAGAGAGTCAGTCAGTCAGAGAGTCAGTCAGTCAGAGAGAGCGAGTCAGTCAGAGAGAGAGAGTCAGTCAGTCAGAGAGTCAGTCGGTCAGAGAGAGAGTCAGTCAGAGAGAGTTAATCAATCAGTCAGAGTCAGTCAGAGAGAGAGTCAGTCAGAGAGAGAGTCAGTCAGTTAGAGAGAGTCAGTTAGAGAGACTCAGTCAGTTAGAGAGACTGTCAGTTAGAGAGAGAGAGAGAGTGAGTCAGTCAGAGAGAGAGTTAGTCCGTCAGAGAGAGAGTCAGTCAGTCAGAGTCAGTCAGTCAGAGAGAGTCAGTCAGAGAGAGTCAGTCAGTTGGAGAGAGTCAGTCAAAGAGAAAGAGTCAGTCAGTCAAAGAGCGAGAGTCAGTCAAAGAGAGAGAGTCAGTCAGTCAGAGAGAGTCAGTCAGAGAGAGAGAGTCAGTCCGAGAGAGAGTCAGTCAGAGAGAGAGTCAGTCAGAGAGAGCGAGTCAGTCAGAGAGAGAGAGTCAGTCAGTCAGAGAGTCAGTCAGAGAGAGTCAGTCAGTCAGAGAGAGTCAGTCAGAGAGAGAGTCAGTCAGTCAGAGAGAGAGTCAGTCAGAGAGAGTCAGTCAGTCGGTCAGAGAGAGTCAGTCAGAAACTCACGGGGACGGCCAGGCGCCGTGCACACGCATACCCCAGAGGGGCTCGAGCCAACCTTTTATCATAGTATGATAGATCGTCTCCACTCTCCCCCAGCGCCCCTTGGGGTATCAGTCTGTTTTATGCTTCACGTGAAAAGGTTATTATAAATCATAACATGCGCACGCTGTTTATGGAACACTCACTGTCACCAGTTTTCATCCTTTCAGAGCTCACAATAACATTTGGGCGACTTCCAAATTAATGGTACTGGTACTCCTTTCAGCAACCACAGAATGAAGTTGGCACCACTATGGTTCAAGCCAGGGACCTGTAGGCGTCACTGCGATCTCAGCAGTAGTCTCATTAACCCAATGAGCTATGCTGCCTGTTACATGTTCGCTGTGATGACAATTGCGATTTCTTGAGGGTCAAAGCTGGCAATGAGGTGGCAGGATAAAGGAATGTGTGCATGTGGGTGGGGGTTTAGAGGGGGTTTCACCCACCACCCTTCATTTACTGGCAGATATACGCAATGTTCAACCCCTCCCCTCCGCCCCCTTGCCCCCCCACTGGGGGTGGCACATAGCGCCCAGAAGCCAGGGCACCATTGGGAGGATTCAGAGAGTAGCGCTCTCTCAGGCTCGGGTAGTCTGGGCTTTGAGCGTTCGCCATAGGGTGGCTGCTTGGATGCTCCTGTGAGGGCAGCATAGGTGGGGTGCTTGTATTGTAGTTTATGCATCTTCTAGGTGGCTTCAAAGCGCTTCAGTGAACAAGGGACGAGAAGGCGAAGAAAGAGGTGGGGCGGCTGAAAATGAAGACACGAGAAGAGGGTTCCTGGTGTTGTTTCCTGTATATTGTAGTAAAGCTGAACTGCTTATAGAGCAGCCTTGCTGAGTTGCTACGTTCTTCCGACGAGCTCTATCTAGAACGAAATGAGTATCAGGACTTACACGGTGTGTATTCTAAAATGACATGTACGAATGTGCAAACCACTACACTCTTAATGTCATTCGGGCGCCAGTGTTTTGAAAGCGGGATAAAAACAAAGTTGAAACAAGCGCGGCCGCGAAAGCGACCGTGTTTTGTTTACTTAGGAACATGAGCCAAGATCAAGATAAGGATAAGGGAGGTATGCAGTTGGCACAATGCGCGCCGCTGCTCGCTCCCGAGACCCATAGGCCAGGGGAGTTGACGTTAAAAGAAAATGCGGGACATGCAGCCGTCTTTGGCCATTTGCGTGCTTTCAGTACTGAAAGCCACACGCAAAGGCCAATAGAATATGTGGGAGTTAACAAACTCCCACGAAGAAGTTTAGGAACAGTGTGGAGTGCTCACAAGAAGCCTCCCATAGAGCAGCGCATGCGCTGCGCTAGGCTCGACCTAAAAAGGAAGGCATACAAAGCTCGTGAAATTGGTCGTGTGTGTCATGGGTGCAAAATAGATGCTTCTTTGTGCTAGTTTCTTTGTATTACAAAAAAAAATCATGACCTTCGCAAAGGGCATAAAAGATTTGCAGAATATTTCTTTCAGCTGTCATGATGAGATAGCAACTGCTCCAGTAACACCTGATCCTTGGATTTTGATCCACAGTACAATCTGCACAGTTTGACATTTCATCAGCCATTCTATGTCAAAATGTCCCCACCTTGAATTACTTTCAGAAGATCACTTTGTCGACAGCAGAAAACGAATTAAACAAGATGCTTTTGTGGAGATAACGTTTTTATAGAGTTCCATAACCTGTTTGTTTATTGTTATTCTTTTTAGTTTTGACCCATCATAATTTAAAATAGCATAGGTCAACACATCATATATTTTTAACCTAACAAAATACTTTTGTACAAAGTAAAATCTCAACTAGAGCAATAGTTGAGGGTTTACGTAATCCAAAAGGTGCAACGTAAAACTGCATGTGAAAATAAATGTTTAGTTTGAGTGTGATCGAATCGAATGTCCATTTGTTGTGAGGGGGCGTGCCAAGTATGGGTCCGTGAAAATGGAGTTGAAATAGTCAGGGTGGGTAGATATAGAAGGAATATTAGTTATGTCACAAGCAAAAGAAAATGAGTTTTGAGAGCATTTATAAACTATTGAGGGGTTGTAGTTGGAAGCAGGGTGACAAACCAACCCATCAAACAATGTTTTTGTTTGAAATTATGACATTTTCTTATATAATAATAATAAGGCAAAAAAAATAAGATAACAATATGTCGACATATATTTGTCTGATTATATGAATCGAGCCACACAGAAATACTATTTTGGGTTAGCTATCTGCAAAGTCACAACCATATTGTTTCTCCCTTTTACGGCCTGTGGGGGAGCAGGGCGCATAATCTACATCTCTTAGAATGCAATCAGAGTTAAAATGTCCGGTATAGTGAAGCAAACTATCACATTACACGGGACCCTGGGAGCACTGACATAAAAAGGAATATCGAGGCAAATTGCAACTCGACTGACAAAAATCGATCAAAATACAGATCCTTGCAAGAATGAAATAGTGGGTCGTATGGAAGCATTAATTACATGCAAAGGTAATGTGGAGGGACAATACTGAGAGGTTGAAAATGCTTAATGTTTAATAGATTATACCAAAAACCGAACGATGTTCACAGCATGGAGCAAAGGGTAACGGGGTTAAATAAAGGGAGAGGAATAAAAATGCAGGATGTTTGTACAGATTGAAGTGCCTTTTTTGTCTTCTGCTACAGAGGAAATATTCAATAATTTTTACGTTTCGCCTGAGACAACACATGCGCTGTTGATTACGAGACTGTTTGCTAGCTTAAAGGGTGCTTAAAGCTCGCCCATTGCTTACCATTGGTTGGCTTCATTGTCACTATTATTTGCTGGCTCCTCTTTGTGTGTTCCTCTGTTATCTGGAGCATGGACCATGTATGGTGGAATCCAAATGTCCTTCTTTTGCTGCTCGCTCTTTCTTTCAGGTAGTTTTTTTTTATTTAATTGTTGCACTCAATAAGAGTGCAAGTGTTTTTGCAGGCCGTCTCCCCCTTGACCCTCCGCTCTCAACCGCAAAATTGTTGCCACATCGTTGCTGCTCCGTTGTTGTTGCTTTCCATGTTATTTGTTCAATCAATCAATCAGGGTTTTGTATAGCACGGCTACTCACCCATGAGGGTCTCAAGGCGCTGGGGGAGGGGGGCTGCTGCTGACCTGTGTTTGATAGCCTGCCTGGTTATTGTTGCTTGCCTGTTTTTGCTTGCACCCTCCCGTTGATGTTTGTGGCACCTGCTTCCTGTCATTGTTGCTTGTGCCTTCCCTCTTTCTTGTCATTGTTGCTTGCCTCCTCCTCCTACCATAGTTGTTGATTGCCCCCCCCCTCCCATCATTGTTTCTTGACCCCCTTTTCGCCCCCTCCTGTCATAGGTGAGAGCTATTGTCTATGCCAACGCTTGTTTTAGCCATGTTATACAGCAACGTGGCTGGTTTGCTGCATGACTGAACATAAAAAGAGGTATGATGCGGCCAGCGTTGACTGTTTCATAGTGGTTTTTTTTTCTTTCAGCCATGCTGTGCAGTAGTCACGTTGCTGTACAACATGACTAAAAAAAATAATTCACAAAGCCAATAGATTTTGCATAGGCGAGACCTTTTGCTCTGCCAATGCTTATTTCCTTTGGCAGTGTAAGTGCCTTTTCTCTTAATGCTAGATTATATAACCAGTAATGCTCATTACTAATGGTACTACTCTTCTTCATCGCAGTGCCTACTTTCTCAGAGACACGAGCCATTGTTGCTTTAATTAAAATATAAATCATTCTCCCAGGAACACCTCAAAAGACCTTGACAACCAGAAAAACACCATAGTGGTACTTATGTGAGGCCAAATCCATAGAAGCAGAGAAAGAGCCGGAATGTAAGGCCTGTGAAAATAAAGCTGACTGTATGTATTTACTTCTTTGGAACTGTGATGTGTTATGGTGCAAGTCTCAGAGGGGCATACATTTCCTGCTTGAGGATTTTAGAAAATGTGTGTTGTTACATGGTATGCATGAAACTCACCGGGTCCTGGAAGACAGTTGGCAAAAATTACAGTTTTGACAGATGTTTCATCAGGGGGTGGAGGGGACCTACTGCCAGGGCCAGACTGGCCGTAGCAGGCACTGGGCATTTCCCCGGTGGGCCGGAGGGGTGTGGGCCAGTTTTGCAGCAAAAAAGAGGGATCGGTGCTTCTTGCTAGCACTCACCCCCCACTCCCAGGGCCGGTCAAGCAACAATCTGCCAGGGCTGGTTGCTGTTCCGCGTCCGGCCCTGCCTACTGCACTCTGTATATCTATGTTGGGCAATAAGGCATTGCCTGTGGCATCCAGCAGGCATTGCATAATTTCCATGTTAAGCTGGTACTTGCTGAGAATGTATTAATCTGGACATATTTAGTGGGTTGATGCACCTTCTTAACAGGCCAGAACCTCTTCTGCGCCTTTGTTGTTGCGGCTGCTGAAATTGTACTTACAGCTGCATTAGTAAAATTTGTATTGTATGCTGTCCGAAGTGATGCTGCTCCAGTAGTTCTTCCATGCTTCTTCTGATATGCCTGCCATTGTCTGAGTCCTCCTTTTTTCAGGCACTTACATTGGGGACAAGCTTCACCTGCACTGACTGTCAAGACTTACCTTGCATTCACCTAATATCCAACACGTAACTCATCAGTGGGTTAATGCACTTAAAACAAAGTTCTCAATAAAGAAAATTAATTTTTATTTTTGTTTAAACGTAATGTATGTGTTTATAGCATTTCTTTATATTGATTGAAAGATGCGCCGTTGTAACATTTACATCCTGATCCAAATTGGAGGAAAATGTATGTGGTATATTCTCTCCTCTCTGAGCTTCTCCTGCAGCCTGTAATCATAAATGTGAATGGAAAAACCACACTCCAAAATATCAGATGAGAAGAAATATATGGAGAAAAAACGATTTCTTTACTGCCACCAGTACTTCAGAGTGTGGATTCAACTCATAGTTAAAGAGTAGAGGTAATTCACCCTTGGGTGAAATAACAACTAGTAATTAGGGCCTTAAGAGGGACAAGTTGAGGTCAGCAAGGTCAAAAGATATAAGAAACAACTCCGTCTAGCAGTCCATCCTGTCGGGCCTTTAGACACGCAAACCCTTCTTAGGGCCATGGTCAGCTTTGCTTAGGGTCATGGCCAGATTTGCCCAAGATTGAAATGATCTTAGAGTCCAACTCGGATATTGAAAGAAACAACCTCTGTGGGATGGATCATATCATTCAGTTGTCAGTCTGGTCAGCATTAGCTGTGTGTTGAGAGACAAACCAGTCCTGGGGAAAGATTGGAAAGTAAGAGGGTCACACATACGATTGTCAGGGAACACAGTGAAAGAAGCAGACATCAGTTGGTTTAATGCTGACTTCAGGTGCTTTTAAGAGGCATCAGGAGTATCTCCATTTGAAGAGTCAAAATTGGAAGAGCAGTAATTATTGTCAGTTATTCATTACAGAAAAGTACTGCCAAGGTGAAGTATCTTTACCTGACTAAAAACGTGCACGGGGATCAACAAGATTTCAGGCCCAGGGGCCCAGTCATCCCAGATAGCAATAAACAGCCTCTCGATCTTGACACTCCAGATGATGCCTCTTTAAAGAAGTCTTAACCCCTTCGATGCTCATGACGGAGCGGTTCCGTCATGAGCATCGGTTGGGATGTGCTTATGACGGAACCGCTCCGTCATGAGCACAGCCCCTGGAGGAAGCGCTGGCGCTCCCCCCCTGGGGCATCGATCTTGCCCCCACAGAGGGGGATGGCAGCGGAAGAGTTTCCGCTGCCACCCCCGACCCCCCCCCACGCTTCCCCATGATGTCAGCGCGCACAGCGCGTGCCGACGTCATCAGGAAGTGCTGGACGCGCTGGAAATCATTTCCAGCGCGTCCAGAGGGAGGGTAAGTTTTTGTTGCTCCGGTGGGGCGGGTGGCCCAAATCTGGATGCCTTGAGGCATCGGGGGAGAGGAAACCGTGTTTCCTCTCCCCTGATGTCTCAATGCAGGGCATTCCTGGTGCACGATCGCGCACAGCGTCGCGATCGTGCACCAGGAATGCCCCACTAGACACCAGGAATTCCATTTTTGTATATAAAGCCCACTAGAGCCAGGTATTTAAAAATAAATAAATTGGCCGCTTCCAGGGGACATATATTTTTTTATGTGTATTTGGCCTTTCTGCCCCCATTTGGGTAGTGACATAGCGTGTTATAATGTTAATTGTTTTATTTCTTGTGAATTGCAATTGTAATGCTTTATTTCTCCCTTTTGTTAGGTCAAGGCTTTTGCTCTTTAGACTGTTCCAGGTTGCGGTTTCGTTACTGGGGGTTCTGCTGTTTGTGTAGTTGCATGTGTTTGGTAAGAGACTTTTTTTGTACAATGTAAATGAGTTTTATTTCTCTGCATGAATGTGTTTTTGCAAATGGTGTAATAATAGCAGTATGTTTGGCTTCTGTTTTTTGAGTGTCAAAAACTTTTTGCATTTGTGCTCGATGTGTATTTTGTTGTATTGTGAGTAATTGGTTTTGTTTTTTTCTTTCTAGTGGGATATCGTTGGTTTTTGCTGTGTCTCTGCAGAGTAGGTGCTGGTGAGTGTAGCTGTCTCTTGTAGGTGAATCGTATAGTTTTTGAGTATATAGATCTTTGTGATAAAGGCACACATTTTTTTACTTACTTGCTTTGTACAGTGTTGGTTGTTGTTGACTTGTTTGTGTAGTCTCCTTTCTTAGTAAGGATAATGGCTAGCCGCAGGATTACTGCTCAGCAGGTTGTTGGTATGCTTTTTGAGTCTTCCTCTGACCATGGTTCAGAGACTGACTCTGCATCTGAGGCAGAGGAGGCAGGGGTCGATTCAGGCAGTGAGTTTTCTCTCCACATGGAATCATCGGATGATGAAGCTACTCTCAGTGCGGATGAAGCTACTCTTAGTGCGGATGAAGTGCCTGTGTTAGAGGAGGACATTGATGTGCTGATAGTGCGGCAAGAGGCATCTGGGCTGCAGCCTGGGGGCTGCAGCCTGGGGCTGCAAGGCTTCCCGTTGGTGTAGTGCGGCAAGAGGCATCTGGGCTGCAGCCTGGGGCTGCAAGGCTTCCCGTTGGTGTAATGCGGCAAGAGGCATCTGGGCTGCAAGGCTTCCCGTTGGTATAGTGCGGCAAGAGGCATCTGGGCTGCAGCCTGGGGCTGCAAGGCTTCGGGTTGAAAGTGCTGACCTCTGGGTTGCCCCAGGCATGGTGCAGCCGGCATTGCCAGACTTTACTGGTGTTCCAGGGTGTAGAGTGAATACTGAAAACTTTTTGCCGATACATTTTTTTCAGTTGTTTATGGACGATGTGTTTTTGGCAGAGATTGTTGAGCAGACTAATTTGTATGCCGAACAGTTTTTGAGGGACAACAGTGCCAGCCTTAAGCCCCACTGTAGAGCTACCCGGTGGACTCCCACAAATCTGGAAGAGATGAAGAAGTTCTTGGGTTTAACGTTTTTGATGGGCTTGCTAAGGAAGCCATCAATGTCTTCATATTGGTCTACTAGTCCCTTGATGGCAACGGCTATATTTCCGGCAGTCATGAGTCGTGATAGGTATTTGCTTCTGCTTCGGATGATGCATTTTGTCGATAATAGTTTAGCGTTGCCACGAGATCACCCTGAGTGTGACCGTCTTTTTAAGATTCGGCCTGTCATTGATCACTTTGTTGATCGATTTTCTGAGATCTATGCTCCTGGGAAAGAAATTGCAGTGGATGAGTCTTTGGTGTTCTTCAAGGGCCGCATGGTTTTTAGGCAATACATTCCTAGTAAGAGGGCACGCTATGGAATTAAGCTGTATATGCTGTGTGACAGTAGGACTGGATATGTCTCTAATTTCAGGGTGTACACCAGTAAGGAATCCAGGATTAACCCCCCTGGTTGTCCGTCCACTTTTGGAGTGACTGAGAAAATTGTGTGGGAACTTGGTAGATTCTCCCGAGTAAAATGATACCTCACTTGTGTGGGTGTCCAAAGCAGAATTGGCTAAAAATGTATTTTTAAAAAAAATGTAGCGCTTAGAATTCTCGGTGCTATACTCTAAATCCCTATGTTTTGGGCTCTTCCTAGCCACAGGCCTTTGGCCCACCCACACAAGTGAGGTATCATTTTACTCGGGAGAACAAGGGGAACGCTGGGTGGTAGGACATTTGTGCCGGCATTGTGATTCCACACAAAAATATGTGGAAAATGTGGTTTTCTCAGCTAAATTTAAGGTTTGCATTGCATTCTGGGTAGGAAAACGTTGGGGGATCCACGCAAGCCATACCTCGCTGGACTCCCCCGGGTGTCTAGTTTCCAGAAATGTGTGGGTTAGGTAGGTTTCCCTAGATGGCTGCCGAGCCCCGGGCCAAAAACTCATGGGACCCCCCATGCAAAACCAGGTTGGTTTGTGATGGGTAATTTTGATGTCGCCTCAATAGCTTTTGGGCCCTTGCCTGTCGCGGGTCCTCGACCCACCCACGCAAGTGAGGTACCATTTTTATCGGGAGAACTGGGGGAACGCTGGGTGGGAGGAAATGTGTGGATCCACGCAGATTCCAGAACTTTCCACCACAGAAATGTGAGAAAAAAGTGAAATTTTCGGCAAAATTTGAGGTTTGCAGGGGATTCTGGGTAGGAGAATGATGGGGGACCCACGCAAGCCATACCTCGCTGGACTCCCCTGGGTGTTTAGTTTCCAGAAATGTGTGGGTTAGGTAGGTTTCCCTAGATGGCTGCCGAGCCCCGGGCCAAAAACTCATGGGACCCCCCATGCAAAACCAGGTTGGTTTGTGATAGGTAATTTTGATGTCGCTTCAATAGGTTTTGGGCCCTTGCCTGTCGGGGGTCCTTAACCCACCCACGCAAGTGAGGTACCATTTTTATCGGGAGACCTGGGGGAACGCTGGGTGGGAGGAAATTTGTGGATCCACGCAGATTCCAAAACTTTCCACCACAGAAATGTGGGGAAAATGTGGTTTTTTGGACAATTTTTTAGGTTTGCAAGGGATTCTGGGTAACAGAACCTGGTGGGAGGCAGTCAAGGCACCCCATCCTGGATTCCCCTGGATGTCTAGTTTTCAAAAATGTATAGGTTTGCTAGGTTTCCCTAGGTGCCGGCAGAGCTATGGTTCAAAAACTACAGCTAGGCACTTTGCCAAAAAAGGGTCATTTTTCACTGCGAAATTGAGGTGTGTCCACGTTGCGTTTTGCGCCATTTCCTGTCGCGGGCACTAGGCCGACCCACACAAGTGAGGTACCATTTTTCTCGGAAGACTTTGGGGAACGCGGGGTGGGTGGAAATTTGTGGATCCACGCAGATTCCAGAACTTTCCACCACAGAAATGTGGGGAAAATGTGTTTTTCTTTACAATTTTTTAGGTTTGCAAGGGATTCTGGGTAACAGAACCTGGTGAGAGCCAGTCAAGTCACCCCATCCTGGATTCCCCTGGGTGTCTAGTTTGCAAAAATTTATAGGTTTGCTAGGTTTCCCTAGGTGCCGGCAGAGCTAGGGTTCAAAAACTACAGCTAGGCACTTTGTCAAAAAAGGGTCATTTATCACTGTGAAATTGGGGTGTGTCCACATTGCGTTTTGCGGCGTTTCCTGTTGCGGACACAAGGCCTACCCACACAAGTGAGGTACCATTTGTCTCGGAAGACTTTGGGGAACGAGGGGTGGGTGGAAATTTGAGGATCCATGCAGATTACAGAACTTTCCACCACAGAAATGTGAGGAAAATTTGTTTTTTTGACAATTTTTTACGTTTGCAAGGGATTTTGGGTAACAGAACCTGGTGAGAGGCAGTCAAGTCACCCCATCCTGGATTCCCCTGGGTATCTAGTTTTCAAAAATGTATAGGTTTGCTAGGTTTCCCTAGGTGCCGGCAGAGCTAGGGTTCGAAAACTACAGCTAGGCACTTTGCAAAAAAAGGGTAATTTTTCATTGTGAAAATGTGGTGTGTTCACGTTGGGTTTTGAGCCATTTCCTGTCGTGGGCACTATGTCTACCCACACAAGTGAGGTACCATTTTTATCGGGAGACTTAGGGTAATTCAGATTTGTAAAGCAACTGTTATTACCTATTGACTTTCGATGCATTCTGCCTTTCAAATGAAAGACATTGTGTAAAAAAGAAGTCATTTAAAAAAATGACCGATAATTCTCATGCTAGTATGGGTACTCACAATTTCGGAAATGTGCAAATATCTACTGTTTCTAAACTCTATATTTTGTTCCCATTTCAGAAATACATAGGTGTCTTTCATACCGATTTTTCCATGTATACATTTTCCCACAATAATTGCTATATACCCGGTACATAATAAAAAACCATTGCAAGACGCTGCTCAGTTATTGGCTCTGGGTTCGTCGGGTTCTTGGTGAACCTACAAGTCCTATATATCCCCACAACCAGTAAGGTCCAGCGGATGTAACGGTATATTGCTTTCAAAGAGCTGTCATAGTTAGAAGAAGTTACAGGTGAAAACGTTGACACAAAAGGCTGTTTTTTTCAACTAATTTTCAATTGTTACTATATTTAACTGTTACTTTCTATAAAGAAACCTTAATGGAGCTACACAAATGACCCCTTGCTGAATTCAGAATTTTGTCTACTTTTCTAAAATGTATAGCTTTCCAGGATCCATTATTGCTTTCATACCCATTTGTACCATTAACTGGAAGGAGGTTGAAAGCACAAAAATAGCAAAAATAGGCTATGTCCCAGAAAAATGCCAAAAATTTGTAAAAAATTTAGGTTTTCTGACAAAAGTCTGTCATTCCCTAAAAGCTGGGAAAATTGTGATTTCAGCCCCACAAACCCTTTTTTGATACCATTTGCAGGGAAAAATTCAGACGCTTTCATTTGCAGCCCTTCTTTCCCATTTTTCCCAAAAAACCCAAAAGTTTGCTGTATTTTGGCTAATTTCTGGGACCCCTCCAGGGGAATCCACAAACCCTGGGTACCTTTAAAATCCCCATGATGTTGGAAGAAAAGGACGCAAATTTGGCGTGGATACCTTATGTGGTTAAAAAGTTACAGGGGCCTAAGCGCGCACTACCCCAAATAGCTAAAAAAAAGGCTTAGCACAGGGGGGGAAAAGGCCTAGCAGCGAAGGGGTTAAAGGCTGAGTGTCCAGTACTAAAGAAGAGAATACCATTTTTTCTTTGAATCCCGGGGGGGCGGATTCAGACAGGGTTGAATTCCCTAGTAGATGGTTCAAGGAGGGGCAGAGGTGAACGTTTCTTGTTCATGATGGATTACTTTCTCGGTTTGGTTGGGAAAGGAATTCAGAGTTGAACATAGGATAGGGGCCTCATCCAGAATAGAAACCATAATTGTTTGTGGTAACAAAATTGGAACTAACTGTCCCTTTTAAGAGGGTGATGTTGATAGCGCTCCTACAACTAGTTTCAATAGAATTAAAATAGTGGAGTCTGAAAGCCCAGTAGCAGAAAACAAGATTAAAGGCAACAGAGGTATAGAAACAACAAAGAGTAATGTGGCATGTGCCCTTTCCCTCCCCCTTCTGTGCCCTTTCTCTCTTTCCTTTTCCTTTATTTAACCCTCACCACTTTTATATGAAAGGCAAATAGAGCATCGCCGTAGTGGACTGGGAACAGGCTGATCACCCACGCTTCTGCAGGAGAGGAACACATGAAAAATGACAAGTTGTTAGAGCACGAAATGGCAGCGTAGGATAAGCACACGAAGGCAAGGAAGAAATAAGTATGGGCGTTTGACTGTTCACAGATGGCTTGATTACACGGAGCAAAAGAACGAAAAAATATTGGTTAAGTTGGGAAATGTAAGGACATTTAAGTGTTTTCCCCAAGGAACAGAAGCATTACTGCTGCAGTAAGTAATATATAGTTAAAAATACTTAATAATTGCCTCATGTACTTGTTTGCTTATTTACAATCGAGTAGAGTGCTGCAATACTCTGTATTTCTTGATACTTACAGAAGACAGTACTATAGTGTTGTGCCCAGCAGCTGTAAACCTCTTGGGTCTCAAGAGTTCCTCTAAGCTTTAAACAGCCTTCAATTTAAACAACCATTTTTTTCTACACAATAAGATCTAACTGTGGAAGGAGTTATGAGTGTGGTTGAATATACCACTGTCCCCTATCTGTAACTGATTTCATCACCTAGCAAATATAGGAAGGCATCCATGACAGTATGGCATAATGAAGAAGGAAGATCTGAAATGGATTCAAAATTCCAGGCAGAGTTCCATCTTAGAACTCTACAATGCAGTGCAAGTGCACAGAATGGCCTCTGAGAATCCCATATACTTTCCCCGCCTTTGTGCACCCGGGAGTGAGGAGCTGCTAAGACTGCCACAATCTAGTGGCGAGACCAAGGGAGACTGCCCAAAGAGTAGGAACAGAAAAGAGATGCCATGCACGTGTGAAACTTGGGGCAGTAACCAATACTTGCTCCCAACTGTGAAGCATATTGTGTCTTCTTCCAGTGAGACTGGTAAGTAGGGCAGGGAATGCTCACAGCTGGTATGGAGGCATAACAACCGAGATGGACTGGGAACCCCAAGCAGCCTTGGCAAATTTTGTCAGATCAGTCCCCCTACGGTGCTTAATGAGTGAGCCTGACCACTACAAGGAGGATTTGGTGGGGGAGGGGAGGGGAGGGGGGGGCTGCGGGAGGGGAGTTCTAACCCCAGGAAAATTTGGGCAAAAATGCTGCATTCTACAACACATTTTTCATTAAATATTCAAGTGTTTTAGCTTTTAAAGCATAGTAAATGATGACCTTGGAGTGCACTGGAATTCAGCAATCTTTGGGGTTCTTTAATGATTCCCTCACAATCACCCTCCAACAGTGCCTCTCATCTCTCCATAGCCCCTCTCTCACATGTATTTCATTTGATTTATAGCGCCTCTCACACCAGTGTAGGGTAGAGCACTTTACATCATACACAAATAAAGAGACAATGAATAATCCATGTGTAAATCAGTGGATCGAAAATGTTACAAAGAAAAGGGAAATACATGGTGTAGGATTCATGTCATCCATACTGGTAGGCATTTTCGAAGAGCGCATGGTGTGGAGAAGCACAAACCCAGGATTCAGAATGTAACGCAGTAGTTAGGGTTGGGTTTACTAATAAGAATTTATTTCTACCCATACAAACCCTTTTAGCGACATTTGGATAATGAAAGACTCACAATAATATAACTTCCTAACCTGTACCATTTAGTTTGCATGTAGCTATTTGATGAAATTTAATAGCTGGCTGTGCTAGATTATGATTGTAACCTATGAACTGCACAGTAACAAAAGGGTCTCTGTGACAAAAGCAGTAACCCACGTAGCTATGCAGGTACAATACTGTTCTGTGATCTGAATGGTGCACATCCTTTGCAGCAGGCATATTAACCCTCTGCGCTACCTTAGTTGAGTGTAAACATTAATTACCAGAGTTTTATTGACACGTTTATTGTTGCCTGAAAACTACTGGATATACAAGGAACTCTGCAGCAGGTGCTTTCAAAACTGCTACTGTGCCACAAACCTGGCCCCCAGTAAAAAAAACTGCCCCCCCCCCTTCCAGCCTCCTGGGGAAAATGCAGAAGACCGGCACTGCCAGTCCAGCCTTGCGTAACAAGTAGATCAGCGAACTATTAGCCTCTGTGTTTTGCTTAAAGTTCAGATTTCCTTTCCCGAGTGAGGAAAATATACCACATACGTGTTATTGAATTGCCCTAAATCTTTCTATGCAAAATGGTTGTTTAATGGTTTGGGAATTGTGCCACCTTTTATTGTTTTTATTTAAACCATTGGTGCCCAACAGGCAAAAAGTCTGTTCTTCCACCTATGATCTGTACTTTCCTTTAGCATATTCGGTTTGTCAGGAGTACATAGTTTGTCTTCTCAAATTTGGCCCTGTAATTTTCTTAATATTTTATTGCTTTTTGAGTGCTTATACCACTACAGTGCATCCTATTAATAAGACTTACTTCTTCAGGTGGCCCTCTGGAGTGACCCAAGATTAGTTATCTGTGGCACCTGAGCATCACTCATTAAACGCATTTTGCCTGTGTCCCTGTCCATCTCCACAGGGAACCTCCATACTTGTTCCCTCTTCCCAGGAGTTGTGCCTAATGTGTAATTTAAATGGTTTATTTTGTCCTTTATGTTTAAAAATGTAACCTGTTGTATGCAGTAAATCATTATCTGACAGACAGTTAGTTATAGATTGCTTACCTTAGAATTAGGCCCAAGTGTCAGACTGGATCTGGAGATTTTTTTCTTAGCAGTACCCCTGCGCGTCGGTAGGTGGCCACGGTCGACTCTGCATCCGGCGTCGTGGTCGCCAGGATGACGTCAGGGTGCCTACTTAGACGCTGCCCCTCGGCGCTGACGTCAGTTTTTTTTTTTATGTGCTATCCTAGCGCAGATCTGGAGAGAGCTACCCTTTTAGTCACTTTTTGACTAAACCTTTTCGAGGTTATGTTGACTTCTTTTCGAGTCTTCGACTCCTGGTGCGCGAGGGATGTCCCATCGTCAAACCGGCTTCAAGCCTTGCGAGGCCTGTCACAGGCTGATGTCTGCGACAGACCCGCACCTCGTGTGCCTTTGGTGTCTGGAGCGCGACCACGACCCGGAGTCGTGCTCCGACTGCCGGGCCATGAATCCAAAGTCTTTGCGGGAGCAGTCCCAAAAGCTCTTGGAGGTACGGCAGTCGGCTCCATGTCGCTCCCGGTCTCGTTTGAGAGGAAGGTCTTGAGACCGCTCACAGAGCCCCCACACCTCGTCCCATGCCAAGTCTTCGAAGTCCTCGGGTAAGTCGAAGCACAAGAAGAAGGCGAAGAAGCACTGGTGCTCTTTGCCTTCTCCCAGTCGATCGGCTGACGCGACGCAGGTCTTGGAGCGTCGTCGCTCTAAGGCTTCGTCTCCGGTGCCTCCTTCAGGGACGACACCGTGCCTCACCCCGTTTCCAGGAGCTGGGGTGTCCCTTGCCCAACTTCGTACATTTTACAAAGCCCTCCACCGTATCTTTGGGCAGCCTGACTCCGCCGGCGCATCTTTGGGCCCCGCGGAGCCGGTTGGGTGTCCTGGGCCTTTAATGCTGGAGGCTATGGCCCCGGTGCCAGAGGGGCCCCGTGGATCCAGGCCTGGATCCGGATCAACACCGGTCGATCTTACCCAACATTACCTGGTGCCAATTCCGGCAAGAACGCTCCCGCCGTCGGCTGTACCCTCAGTCGACGCCATCCCCATCCTCACTCCCAAGATGGACCCGGAGCTGGATCGATGTCAGTCAACATCGAATCAGATCCCTGAGGGTACTTATGTTCCCCTGTTCATTCCTGATGTTCCCTATCGCCCAGAAGGTGGTGATGAGGATTGGGAGGGGGTCGCAGGACTCTTTGGCAGACCAGCTTGAAGAGAGGACCTGGGTGATGCCAGTGTTCTGGACACTTCTCCAGACCTTGGCATGCTTTCTCCACCTACCGTGGCTACATAGGAGGGAGCGTCCTATGCTGTGGTGGTGCGAAGGGCAGCCGAGGCCTTGAGCCCCCTTCAGTGGTAGTCAGGACTAATCTCCTGACAGAGGTGCTTCAGCCTGCGGCAACCTCCTCTGAACCCTTCTGCCCTTCAACAAAGCCCTCACTTACGTCCTTTTGGCCACCTAGTCCAAGCCCAGCACGGGCTCCTGTGAAAAGGACGATTGCCCGCCACCACCACCCGGCTCCAGGCGACCCAGTTTTCCTCAACCAACACCCTTCCCCCAAAAGCTAGTGGTCCAAGGGCGCATTCCCTTCTGCTCCCCCAGACGGGGAATCCAAGAAGCTGGATCATCTTGGGAAGCGCATGTTCTCTTCCTCCAGCTTGGCACTGTGGTCTGTAAATACTGCGTGCCTCTTGGGCCTATACTTCCATACTATCTGGGATACGGTCTCACAAGTGCTGCCTCAGTGCCCGGAGGAAGCACGGGCCATTCTCTCCCAAGCAGTGGCAGATGGGAGAGATGCAGCTACATTCACGATTCGATGTGGACTGGATACCACCGTCTAGGCAGAATGATTGCCACGCCGGTAGCCCTTAGGCGCTACACCTGGTTGAGGATGTCTGGCTTTTCGGGAAATGTCCAGTTAACTTTGCTGGACATGCCCTTCGATGGCCGTCGCCGTTTTGGCGACAAAGCAGACTCGGCGCTTGAGCGCTTTAAGGATTCTCGGGCTACGGCCAGATCCTTGGGCCTCGCTGCATCGTTCCATCCACCCCAGTTGGCTTTTCGCCCCTTTTGTGGCTACGGAAGGGGCACCTCACCACATCCTGAACAGTCTAGCCAGCGGTCCACTCAAGCTTCCCAGCCTCTTTGTGGCTGCGGACGTGGGACCCAGCGACCTCGTGGGTCTGGGAGCCAGCGGGTGGGCCAGTCCACCCTTTCCCCCCCCCTGCAGCAGCCTCCAAACTCTCCTAGTCCAACCCTTCAGGGCCATCAACGGCCAGTGGGTGGCAGGATTCACCATCACCTTCCCCACTGGCAATTCATCACGTCAGACAGGTGGGTTTTGCTAAATAGTCCGAAGGGGCTACTCCCTCCCATTTGAGACTGCCCCTCCCTCCATGCCACCGTCTTTCGATCGCATGTCGGAGGATCATTTGACGCTTCTCTGCCAGGAAGTCTCAGCTCTTTTGGCCAAGGAAGCTATCGAAAGGGTCCCTGCGCCAGAAGTAGGTCGTGATTGCTATTCCCGCTACTTTCTGGTGCCCAAGAAGGACAAAGGCCTGCGTCCTATTCTAGACTTGCTCACGTTGGCTCAGGTCCTGTCTGCCCTCGACCCTGGAGACTGGATGGTGGTGTTGGACTTGCAGGATGCCTATTTTCATATTCATATCCTGCCAGCCCACAGACTCTACCTATGGTTCACGGTAGGCCACGAGCATTTTCAGTTCACCGTGCTCCCCTTTGAACTTACCAGTGTCCCTCGGGTGTTCACGAAAGTGATGGTGGTGGTCGCAGCTCATCTACGCAGATCAGGGATTCCAGTCTTCTCCTATCTCGACGACTGGCTGTTGAAGGTGGGCTCACCCCAGGCTGTCGTCTCCCACCTCCAGACTGTGGCGGACCTCGTGCGCTCGCTGGGGTTCACTGTAAATGTGCTGAAGTCACACCTGACTCCCTCTCAGATGCTCCCTTTCATTGGAGCTGTTCCGGACACAGTGCAGTTTCGGGCCTATCCTCCCGATCAGCGAGTCGGTATATTCGGGCTATGATACCGATGTTTCAGCCTCTATCCCGGATTTTGGTGAGAATGACCCTGAGGCTGCTGGTCCTCATAGCCTCCTGCATCCTGCTGGTAGATCATGCCAGGTGGCATATGCTGGCTCTGCAGTGGGACCTGAAGTTCCAGTGGGCACAGCATCAGGGGAATCTTTCCGACTATGTCCAGATCTCGAAGGGAACTGCACATCAACTGCATTGGTGGCTAACGAACCAGGATAGGGTCATGGGAAGATCCCTCTCCCTTCCCCAACCAGAACTAACAGTGGTGACCAATGCATCGCTCCTGGGATAGGGCAGCCATCTGGGAGAGGTGGAGATCAGATGAGTCTGTCTCCGACAGAGTCCGGGCTCCATATCAACCTGCTGGAGCTCTCGGCGATCCGCCTGGCACTGAAGGCATTCCTTCTTTCCCTCAAGGGGAAAGTAGTGCAGGTGTTCACAGACCACACTACCGACATGTGGTACTGCAACAAACAGGGCTGGGTGGGGTCGTGGACCCTATGTCAAGAGGATCTTTGCCTTTGGACATGGCTGGAACATCAGGGCATAACTCTGGTGGTTCAACACCTGCGAGGTTCTCTGAATGCCAGGGCGGATGAACTCAGCGGTCGGTGACTGGTAGATCACGAATGGCGTCTTCACTCAGAGGTGGTGCAAGGTCTCTCTTTCAGCGGTGGGGAGAGCCTTGGTTAGATCTGTTCGACACTGAAGAGAACGCGCAATGTCAGCAGTTTTGTGCGTTGGAGTTTCCAGGGCGGCACTCGCTCGGCAATGCTTTTCGTCACGAGTGGAACTTCGGCCTCCTGTACACCTTTCAGCCTGTACCACGTCTGCCCTGAGTGCTGAAGAAAATCAAGTGCGACCGGGCCCAAGTCATTCTTGTGGCTCCGGACTGGGCACGAAGAGTCTGGTACCCCGAGCTCCTGAGCATGGCCATCGATCCTCTGATCTTCTGTCGCAGCAACAGGGGACGGTCCTTCACCCGAACCTGTCCCGCCTCTGCCTCTTTGTGTGGAGATTGAGGGGTGACAGTTGACAGCTTTTGACCTTCCGCACGAAGTCTGCAACGTCATCTTGGCAGCCAGGCGTCCCTCCACAAAACTGTATACGCCTGTGGATGGAATAAATTTGTGGCATGGTGCACAGCAAAGGCTGTGGATCCCCTCTCTGCCCCTCTTTCTGAGGTTCTCTTGTTTATCCTTCCTTTAGCCCAGCAAGACTCTGCTCTGGGCACTCTAAAAGGCTATCTTGCTGCTATTTCTGCTTTCCTTCGGCTACCAGATCAGCCCTCCTTGTTCAAGTCCCCTATTGTAAACAGATTCTTTAAGGGCATTATTCATCTCTTTCCTCCATCTCCTTTCATAATGCCTCAGTGATACTTGAATCTCGTTTTAACTTATCTTATGTGTGCTCCCTTCGAGCCTCTTCACAACTGTCCTCTCAGGCTTCTCACCCTGAAAACTGCTTTTCTTGTTGCCATCACCTCTGCTCGCAGGGTGAGTGAGCTTCAAGCTCTATCCTCTAAGCTCCCTTTCTTTTCTGTGCATCCGGACAAAGTGGTGCTTAGGACGAGACCCTTGTTCCTTCCTACACCATTTCACATAGGACAAACTATCACTGTGTCCGCCTTTTTCCCGCCTCCGCAAACTTTTTCCTACCTCCGCAACCCTTCAAAGGAGGAGGAGAGACTCCACCGTCTGGACCCAAAACGTGCGCTGTCCTTCTACCTTGACCGCACAAAAGATTTCAGGGTGGATGATCAACTCTTCCTTGGCTATGTGTGTGCCAATAAAGGTCGGGCTACTCCCAATTCCAGAGACACCGGGTTGGTTGCAATTCTTGGGTATGACAAAGATATACATAAATCGGGACGTAAATTGGCGGCTATGTGCCTCCTGCTGGCTAAACGGAGAATAGCGATGAGATGGTTGCGGGGCCCACCACCGAAGGCCACAGAGTGGCTCACTGATCTAGCACACTGCTCCACACACTCAGATAATTATAACACCCTCATCCCAGAAAGAAGTAGACCTAAAGATATATGGGGTCCATTTAGGGAATATATGATACGGAGGGCAGCGGAGGAAGAGAACACAGTAGACCCAGACACAACAGGCCTGGACTGTGGGGGGGGGGATGGCACGACTAGTGCGCCTGAGAGTGGTCAAATAGTTTAAATGAAGTGCTATAATGTTAAATTGGCAAACTGTACAAAGTGTAAGGGTAGTCTGAGGCATGCAATATAATGTAAATGTGGGGGGACACAGGGTCCAAGAGTGTGTTTCTGTCCACGATATATGGTCTGCTACATGTTTGTCTCTGAAACTGTAATAACACAATGAATATTTATTGTACTGCTTGTCTGACTGTTAAAATAAAAAGCTTTAAATAAAGTTAAAAAAAAAAAAAGATAGGTCGGGCTGTCCAAAAGCGTACCATCTCCCGATGGGTTGTCCTTTGTATTAAAATCTGTTACGCTTTAGCGAAAAAGGAACCTCCAGTGGGGCTGCGTGCTCATTCCACTAGGGCTGCGGCAGCAACTACTGCATTGTCACATGGAGTCCCACTTCTTGACATCTGCCAGGCGGCAATGTGGGCATCCTTGCACACGTTCACCAGACATTACTGCCTGGACAGCCAAGTCCGGAGGGACGGCTATTTTGCCCATTCTGTCCTCCAGGAATTTTTGGTGAGAACTTGGTTCGCAGACCCTCCTCCTGGGTTGGTATTGATGAGGTATCTATTCTAATGTAAGGAATCTTTAACTAACTGTCTCTTTCAGATGAACGAGTTACTTACCTTCGGTAACAATGTATCTGTAAGAGACATATGTTAGTTATAGATGCCTTACAACCCCACCCATCCTCCGCGCTCTGCAAACTGATTTCTAGGGATAGGGACTCCCTTACAGGGCCCTAGTGTGGCGCACCAGTGGTCAGTGTCTTGCATGGCCCTGCGTTTCTGGCATGGAAAGTTGTGTCAGAACGGACGTCAGAGGGCAGGGGCAGCACTGCGATGTCATCCGGGTGACCACGATGCCGACGACTGACGCGGAGTCGACCAACGCCACCTACCAACGCGCATGGGTACTGCTAAGAATTTTTTTTCCGGATCCAGTCTGACACCTGGTGGTGGTCCTAAGGTAAGGAATCTATAACATATGTCTCTTATAGATACATTGTTACCGTAGGTAAGTAACTTGTTCTTTATGAATATGGGTATTTTTCTAAAGTGCTACTTTTAATAACTATTTATATAACACTTAACCTCTCCTGTAAATAAAATGCGTCATCATAAATACACACACGCACACACAAACACACGCATAAAGACAATATTTAGAATGCTGCATTACCCCTTTGTCCCTCTCGCCGTGCTGGCTCACATAGTGTTGTAAACAGTTTTTTGCCTTTTGATTAAACTTATGATTGCATTCTGTGCTGTTGTCCTTGTCCGTTTTTTGGGCTTGATCCCCTACACCCCCCAAATCACCTCCACATTCAAACCTGCTTTTCACAATTTTATTTTGGGTTCAGTTTTATATAGCACCAACATCACCCAAAGGTACAGGAGCACTTTATATTACCACCAGTTACTTCGTACAAACACACAGGTAAGTAACCGCCTTCGTATTTAAACCTGATTTTCACAATTTAATTTTAGGATCTGCTTTATATGGCGCCAGCATTACCGGAAGGTACAGGAGCGCTTTATAGTACCACCAGTTACTGCACAATATATTGCATTTCTAAATAAACAAGTCCTAACACTTTTACAGAGTTTCTTTAACTTCTATGGCACAACAGCTCATCAATCAAAAACTTAAAAAAATAGTATTAATCACATAGGGGAAACCTATTGCATTTGCCTCTGCTTGTTGTATTTGAATGTCTATATATATCGAATGTGTGGGGTGTGGCTAAGTCTGTCTGTAGGTAAGACTTAAAGATGGCTGCCATCTAGCTTACTTGCAAAAACAAGAACCAGTACAGTAATGTAAACATGTAGGTCCAAATTCAGAGAGTCCCGAAAATCATAGAAATGGGAGGTAATTGCATTGTCACACATGTCTACCATTCTGCAAATTCAAAGTGCATTAAATCATAGAAATACAGTAAAAGTTATGCCAGAAAAAGGCTGTCGGGAACTACTCACAATTTATTGCGGTACATTTGCAGTAATTTTATCACCCCAAGATATTCCCTCCCATTTTTAAGGCAAAAACAAATTCAGAAATAACACTGCACCTCTCAGTTGCGACAGCATAATTATTGCATCAGTGCAGTGTACCCATGGATTAATGCTGCGGTTACTTACCAGTAATAGCATTACTCTGAGTCCTTCTCTCGCTGTGATGACTCACATAGGGTTGTAAACAGTTTTTTGTCTTTGAATTAAACTTAATTTTGCAAAGTGTGCAGTTGTCCTGGTCCGTTTTTTGGCTTTGGTACATCTCAATATGTAAGTCAGCACTGCAAGGGGGATGAAGGGGTAATGCTGCAATTACCTACCGGTAATAGCATTACTCTGAGTCCTTCTCTCACTGTGATGACTCCCCTCTGCCTCCAATCACACACATTTCCTACTCATAAAATTCCCTCCCTAACTCCCGTTCCATACCAAACCCGAACACCACACAGTTGGACTGGTCCAAAAGGGCGGAAGGGAGGGCCTGAGTCATCCCGGCGAGAGAAGGACTCAGAGTAATGCTATTACCGTTAAGTAATATCAGCATTACCCCTTTGTCCCTCTCACCAGGCTGACTCACATAGTCACCAAGAGTAGTTCACCCTGGGGAAAATTTCGATGTGCAGGAGGTACATGGGCAACATACAAGAAATTAGGGCAGTCGCACACTCTTCAGCAAAATGCTCAAGCCAATATTAAAAGTTAGTGAAGAAAGCACAGATTGTAAGGTGTCAAAAAATGTGGGCTGATTCCTGCACTCGCTATAAACAAACCGGATCCACAGCGAGTCATACAATATAAAGAACTTGGCGGACACAAGAAACAGCTGCCATTCATTCAAAGGCATCCTTCAAGAATGGCACTTCCTGCTGCTAACGTGCTCCCCTGCTCCTCTTTCTATGCAGGATCCAGTACTAAAACAGTCACTGTTTTTCACGTCACCCCCTCCAGTACTAAAACAGTCACTGTGTTTCACATCACCCCCTCCACTGCTGCACACAACAGGAAACAACCATAACACGCTTTAAACTATCTTGTTGTGGAGCAATGGGCGAAAGGGATGAAAGTCTACCTTTAAAGAGATGCACTCCTAGTCAGTTTCCCTGTTCTGTTATCTAACTTCCTTACACATATTTATTGCAAGTAACGTGCCTAGTAACTGCTTTCAAAGCCAATGTCTGCACTGGTTCATAAAGCACTTTATACGTCTGAAAAGAGCAAATAGGCCTCACCAAGTGTTTGTGTTGGAAAGTGGTAAACCTCTAGTATTGGGCTCTCTCGGTCACTTCATGCAGTGATTGGCTTCTCTTAAGTTAATGCCCCTCTCTTTATTGCTGTAAAAGCGCTGCATCTTCTGCGATAAAACCACACAAACAGACCCTCTGCAGCGAACGGGAACTGATCACCTGTTAGTGGCAAATGCAAAACAAACAACAGATGGACGTAATGCTGAGCAATGTCAAACATTCACCCCCAGTACAGAGATCTGGGCCTAAATCCATAGTTTTCTTTTTTTTTGCTCACCATGCCATTCCAGTTTGTTCCCAGCGATATGCAAATCATTCTTGACCCCTGCTCCTCATGCGAACAGTCCAGCCCGAACTGCCAGGTCAGGTACTCCCTGGACCCGAAACAAGCATCCTGGGACCGGTTTCGGGGTATCGCCCCCTCATCAGCCGGGCTAGCTTGACTCCAGTGGCACGGAGAGCACAGGACCCACATCTAAGCATACCCGTCCCACTCGTGGTGACAAATGCAAAAAGAACAATTGATGAACAGAATGCTGAACAATGTCAAACAGTCACTCCCAGTACAGAGATCTGAGCCTAAATCCATCGTTTTTTTTGCTTACCGTGCCATTCCAGTTTGTTCCCAGCCATATGCAAATCAGTCTTTACCATGCTCCCCATGGAACAGTCCAGTCGGAACTGCCAGGCTAGCTCCTCCCTGGACCAGAAACAGGCACCCTGGGACCAGGTTCATGGTATCACCCCTCATCAGCCAGGCTAGCTTGAGTCCAGTGGCATGGAGCGCACGGGACCCACCTCTGGGGAAACTTGTAACTTTCTTTGTACCTTGCTTGTTTTTTTCTCCAGCGGAGGAGTTGGGGAGGCCAGACTATCAATCACCCTGCCCCGGCTCAAGCCCTGAGGTGAGGGAGCACAGAATTAGTCCTGGGCATAACAATCCGCTCCGCTCGCGGAGTTTGCGGAATTCGTGCACTCTGCACTCCGCAGAGGAATGGGGAGTTCATGAATTCTGCCTTTCTGAGCACAAAGTGGATTTTTTTTTCTGTTCGCATGCTCTAATTTTGTTTTGGCACTCGCTCGCCAGTAGCACGATAATCTTGGGCCGATAGCGAGTTCACGCGATACTTTGCGCTCGTTTGCACCGCTTCTGGCTGCGACTGCGCCAATGTTGAGCCGATTTCGAACGGAACCTTGAGCGGTTTTGGAGTGTTTTTTTTTCCCCAACTGGCTGTTGGAGTTTTTTTTTTGTGCGAGAAGCCTTTTTTTCCAACAGGAAAGAAGTGCCCCACAGACTCTAACTTCCTGTTTCTGTCCAGCAGGTTCCTCCCAGTGCTTAGTCCATCTCCTGGTCACTTTTTATTGGGATTTGGCGCTGGAAGGATCACTCTTCTTGTCTGCAGCATATATACCATTGGATTTAAGGACTTTGTATTTAAGATTTCCAAGTAAGTTGAAAAACTGGTGTATAAGGGTTTGATTTGATTTGGGACATGCACCAGGATTTATTTGTACTTTTATTAAATTTTTAAAATGTATTGTGGTGGTGGCCTGCAGTTTCAGTAGGGGCGAGTTATTTTTTGCATGTAATTTTTCTTCTTTTGTAAAGGAAAAAAATTTGCACAATTTAGTACATTTTCTCCATGTTTTTTTAATAAATTTGCAATATTCATTAAATTCACTATATGGCTTAGTCTGACAATGGGCCTTCCAGTCAGTACGCCCAGTAGTAATCATGGGTGCATGAATCAACTGTTTTTATGGTGTCTGTTGAATTGAAACATCATTTAGGCCATGGATGGCAGTGGATTAAATTACAAAATATGTTTTTGGGGGAGTATTTCACATTTTTTTCTGTAAACTGTGCATAGGTGGGATAATTATATTTGATGCCTTTGGAGGATGTGTGTTTCTGTAAAATTGTTTAACCCATTTATTTTTCGTTTTTGGCATTGCTGAATTAATGCTATTTTTTTCTGTGTTACCATGCCTCCTTTATCTAGCGTGTGTGTGTGTGTGTATGTGTTTTGTGTGTGTGTGTGTGTGTGTGTGTGTTTGTTTGTTTGTTTGACACAGGCCGCCATGTGGCCTGGGGCCATTTTTTTAAATAGTCAGTACGCGTAGGCCTGTATGTGTTCTTTGTTTTCCTAGCCTCCTGCTCGTTGTTGTTTGACCATGTGGCTGGTGGCCATTTTGTGTAAGCAGCCAGTTTGATTTTGCCCTTAAGCCTGCATGTGTTCTTTGTTGTGGCCATACCTCCTTGCTAGTCGTTGTTGTTGTGACCATGTGGCTGGTGGCCATTTTGTGTGGGCAGCCAGTCTGATTTTGCCATAGGCTTGCATGTGTTCTTTGTTGTGGCCATGTCTCCTTGCTGCTTGTTGTTGTGACCATGTGGCTGGTGGCCATTTTGTGTAGGCAGGCAGTGTGGTTTTGCCATAGGCCTGCATGTCGTCTTTGTTCCCCATGGCTTCTTGCTCAGTGTTGTTGTTGACCATGGGGCCCTGGCTGGCAACCATTTTGTGCGTCCAGCCATTGTGCCTTTGCCATAGGCTTGCATGGAAGGATGAGATATCAGCTTAATAATAAGCTGGAGGATAATGTTAGCTATTGTTTTTTAATTGTAATTATTCTTTTTTACATTTTTTGTTTTTCAATTTTTTTATAATTTTTTTAATGTTAATATTTTTTATTTTAATTTGTAATTTAAAAAAAAATGTTTTTACTTTTTCCAATTTTTTTATTGTAAATTATTTTTTCCCTGTTTTGCCTCAGTCGATCCATCCACCATAGGCGCACAGCCGCACAACAGCATTACGTTTTTTAGGTATATAACTCAATTTCCTCTTGGACACCCTGGCTGCAGTGCGCTTTAGAGTAGACATTAGCATCATTCATTTGTGTGATGATGATGATGATTATATTATTCTATTCCCAACTGGACCACATTGCCTGCCTTATGCGCACACTAACCTCCATTTTTTAAAAGATTACTATTCCATTTACCCGCAGTACTGCCAAACAGAAGGCCTGTGCAGTCACACGTCAATACTCCAATCACTTCCGCTTGTGCAGCTTGGTGCAACTGCCAACTGAGAGCTTTAAGATGGCCCCAAAGAAATATGTTTCCAAGAAAGTGGTCAGTGAGTAGAAGCAGCTTCCCACCAGTGGCATGTCATTCCAAACTTGTTTTTGGACCACCACGTCGTGTGCCTGCCACACTGGCCTCCCAGGAGCAAGCTGAGAGCAGCAGTCCTGCATCAACAGCACCACCCCAACCTAAGCTCAGGGCCATGTCTGTCAGTGAGGCAGCCACTGCAATCATGTCGATGCCGATGAGTAGTGACGTTGAATTGGATTTGTCCCTTTCAAAAAGTAGTACAGTCGTTTCAGGAAACAGAGCCAAGTGGACAGCAGCTGCAGCCAGCAATAGTACATTTTCCTGATGTTGGAGCAGAACAGGAGGATGCGTTTCCTTCAGAGCAAGAACCTCCTCTTTTAGAATCATTGGCTTCCTGATATCCAGCAAGGAAAATGAAGGTTACTACTCCACCATCTTCTCCAAACAACACTTCTGATGATGATAGAGACATAGATTGGACCCTGGCAGAATCCAAGAGGCAAGGGAAAAGAAATGTTCCTGAAAGACTTAGTCTTATGGAAGGGGATGACGAGGAGGATGACGACGAGGCAGCCATTGTGGAAGGTGACACAGAGGAGTCTGACATTGCTATTCAACCTGCTCCAAGGGATGTGGCTCAGATAGCACCGCCAGCTCCCATATGTGCAAAGCCCCAGCTGAGACCTGCACCAACCCCTACCTCAGGAGAAGCAGAGAGGCAATAAACGACATGCCCACCTACCTCCAGTAGTTCTTCAGCATTCGCAGTGACACAGTAAAAAAGTACTTCTCCCCAGTTTGGCACTTTTTTACGGTTAGCAAAGAGTGGGAGCACATTGCAGTATACAGTATTTGCCACACAAATGTTCTTCGAGGTAAGCCTGGCACACATTATGGTACTGGCAGTATACAGTATTTGCCACACAAATGTTCTTCGAGGTAAGCCTGGCACACATTATGGTACTGGAGGCCAAACGATCCATATGAAAAAACACCACACAATCAAGTGGGAGGAGCACCTTAAATTGCTGAATATGGCCGTGGTGGTGTGGAGAGCCAAGGAACATCAGCTACAAGGCCAATCACGGTGGGAGGTGATGATGAGGAAGAAGAGGATGACATCTTCACTCAAAGCAGCCCTGTCCCAAGAAGTGCGCCAGCAGAATCACCCACCTCTGCGACTTCACAATAGCACAAGACTCGGAGTGAGATGGAGACACCACAGCATAAATTGACTGCCCCACCACGACGCACATTGAGTCTACTACCACCATCTACTTCTCAAAAGACATTTGTGTCAGTGGCCTCAGAAAAGAAGAAAATCCAGGCTGCTATTACAGGATGTCTAGGCAGGAGGGGCCATACGAGCGGAACCACCCAACCGCAACCGTGTGTTCTGTGCAGCTGATGCGGATGTTACAGTGAGAAGGACCAGTCTCACCTCAAAACATGGAGAGATGGACTATGATCAAAATGAATCAACATTTCACATCACACAATTACACCATTCCTGAAACAGCACAGGAGGAGGAGGATGATTGGTCAGAATCAAGTGTGTTAGCTAACCAACTTCTGGGTAAACCACCTGAGTTTCAGGACAAACTCTACTTCCCGGACTAAGTATGCCAGTGCCCCCATAGAACTTTTTAATTATTTCTCATTGAACTTCTATCTTTGCAAAAAGAAAAAAAGTAGCTAGTGGAACAGGAGATTGTTGATTTACAAGAGTGTCAATACCAAATTCCAATGTATTGCCTTCTTCAAGGATGAATACCAAATTCCTAAACCACCCGTGCTTGGATTAGAAGAGGTAACTACAACTATTGCAACTGTGAGTGAGTGATTGTGTGAGTGATGATGATTGATGGTTCATGTGGTGGCAGACAGTGAGGGAGGGTGTTGAACTGTAATGTGGAAACTTTCTTGAGAGGATTGATTAGCGATGTTTGGGCCTGAGTGATGGGCGATAATGTTTTCCCTTATGTTGATTGGCCCTTTCACTCTTGCAGGGTCCTCTCCTTTTTTCTGGTTCTTCAGAGACCGGAACAGTCACTTTAGTTAACAAACAAAAACGTATGCAAAATACTGCAATTCTTTTTCTCTACTTGTTCTTCAACAGCAGTGTACTATATGTCTATCTTGCTTGGGTCATGATGATTGCTCTGGGACAGAGTTACTCAGAGTCAGGAGGACGATGGAAGAACTAAGGACGGGAGCAGCGGGACTACCTCATCAACAGATGGAAGCAAGAAGTTATCGGCTTCAGTTCAAAAGGTAAACCAAGAGTCTGAGGCCTAGTACACATCTTTGTGGAATGGAGAGAGGTGTGTTTATTTGTGAAATGCTGAGGTGGGGTGTGGTGGCGGGGTGGGGTATGTGTATGTGTGTGTGTGTGTTTTGAGCAAAGCTAGCGCTGATGTTGCCTTATGTACCCCCAGTATCCCTCATACCTGCTCTGCAGTGTAGCAGTCCATACACCATTCAAATGGTGGTTTACTTGCAGAGACTGCAAACGCATATCAATAAGCCAACCCTGCTTGAGAAGGTTTGGTATTCAAATTTTAAATATATCAAGTCCTGCTGAGATGTTCTGTTACTGTCCTTTCAAAAATATACCCTCTCGGTTGATAAGTCCTGGCATTTTCAGAGCAAACCTCTTAATGAAGTTCTGTTTCTGTTCCATTACATGTATATATATCGTTGTTTTTGAAAAGTTCTAGATCTGTACCAGTCAATTATAGCAGTATTAATGAAGGGTGCTTTTAATGCCCCTTTAAACATTAATCCGTGTTTATTGGACATTCTGAAACTGGTCAAACTTGATAGTCCTACTGTTTTAATTTGGCAGCATTTAAGTTAAGCATTAACTGAAGACAGCCTGTATTTAGAGGCTAAATTGTCCGCTTTGTGGAATCCATTTTGTATTTCTGGCAGCCATTTTGGCTGCCATGTGCTACCATGTGCTCGCCATGTGCTCTGTCCTACCTTCCTGTCAACTGCTCTTGAAATCTGCCTAGAGACAAGTTATATTTAGTTCCTCTTGCTTTGCACATGCTCAGTTGAGCTTGCAGCTGTTCCGAGTTTATAAATGTCAGGATGTGTCTACTAAAAGTAGAAACTGTTAGCTCCACCCACTTGTCGACTGTGCATTCTCTGTATGACCTTATATGTGCCTAAAACCAGCATTTGTGTTAGTACCGCCTTCATTTGAGCCCCTGTGTGGGTATAAAAGGACCAGGATCCTTCCATTCAGTGTGCTACTTCATGCATTACTGAAGGGTGATGTGCGAATGTTAGCTCCACCTCATGAGGTTTAATAAACTCTGTCTTTTCTATTTCCAGTTTCTGTGCCAACTTCTTCCTAAGTGTCTGAGGACTCTGTGCAGAGAAGGGAGAACCCCTAAGCACTGGTAGGCCTTGCTGAGGCTCACTACAACAAATTGGCGCTTCCAACGTGGGACTCATCAGCGACTCGGATGCCCGAAGGACTGGTCGCGACGAAGGATTGGAATCTCGCTTTGGACGCGATCGCTGCCTGAGGAGACCAGAGTCTTGGCACCCACGGCGTTTTTCCTTTCTTTCTGATCTGACCATCCCGGCGGCGCCGGTCCTTGACTGAGATCTCTTCTGTTGATTCGCCGTGCAGTGACCATTTGGTCGATTTGAGAACTTGGCAGTTGGAACCTGGACACCATTTGATTGGTAAGAGCCGTTTGCGGCACTTGCTGTTGGTTTGATGCCTTTGATTGGTAAGGTAGTTTTAGTAACACTTACTGTGGCTTTGTTTGTATGATTGGCCAATTTTGGAATCTGTTTTGTAATTATATATGTATTGCAATACATATAGGCAGGTAATGAGGAGAATTTTCTCTATTTAAAATTGTTTGAACAGCGCAACGCACGTAAAAGTACCTTAAGCGCTACTTTGATTATAATACTGCATATTTTGCACTATTTTTTGGCATGCCTGTTTTCAGCACACTTCGTAGGATGTGTTGCTTTTGTAGTGGTACCAATTTGAGACTTGACTGAAGCTACAACCAGCCTCCCGGAGGGGACGCCTAATAGGGATATGTATATTAAGTATGGTATTTCTTCTATAATGTACTGCACGTTATGGAACAAATATACTAGTAAAGATCCTGAGTTGCGTTGGCCTATGTATGGGTCATTTGATTTGCGAAAAATTCAGTATGTGGAACAATGTATGTTTAAACGAAAGACTAGGCAAGATATGTTTGATTGTGTGCGAATGTGGGAGAAAGAAGTGCGTGAGCGAATGAAGCGTGAGCAAGCCTTGATTGACAAAGAACAGCGAAAGACCATTTATGCGAAAGCATTAGAGTTAAAAACAAGGAGATGAGAGAAATTAAAGAGAGGGAAGATAGGGAACGCCATTTACAGGTAACTGGCCAATATGCTGTTAGGCAGCCCCTTTATCCTATCCTTAATAAACCGCAAGATGATTTCCTGTTATTAGATCGTTCTCCACCTCCGTATATTTTTTCTTCTGCTCCTCATAAGTCAGATGAGGACTCTTTTTCAGACCAGGACAAAGCTCGAGAAACTCGTTCCATGTTATCTGCTGAGCGTGCATCTGACATCAGATCTACTGCGCGTAAAGCCGTTCGTAGTACTACCAGTGCTTCTGAACTTTTAGATAGTATAAAAGGATGGCAGGGAAAGGAGCAAATATATTTTACCGATACATTTGCTGCAGAGGTTATTGAACGATTTAGGAAGTATTCGGTAGAAGTGGAGCCCGATGATGTAGCAACTAACTGTAAACAATTACGTGACGGTCTTTTTGTCTTCTCCCAGGTGGCTGACACAATCAGACGCTTGGTTAAACTGCGTGTTGAAGCAGCCCGTTTGCAAGAGGAGAAAAAGGCAGCAGAAGCAGCTGCACTAGCATCTCAGATCAGCATGGCACGAACTTCTACTCCTGAAACAGATAAGAATGCTGTAATTCATGTGAAACCCATGCGGGAAGCCGCCTTTATATGTTCCTCCTAAAGGAACGGGTACAGAGGATGATAAGACTTCTCTTAATGCGAAAGGGTACTTTATTTATAATTGGGTTTACACTCCTTGGAATAGAGCAGATGTTATGGCCCTTAAAAATGCATTGCCTGACCCGCGAAAGAATCCAGCAGCCTTTTATGAGGAAGTTGAGGGTGCAATCAGCTCTTGTACTATGACTCTGTCTGATATTGATTTGTTTTTTGGATTAATATTACCACCTGATATGTGGAGAACTGTGCGCAAAATAGATGATAATGCGACATTTGGAGCATTGTGGAAAGATTTAGAGCGGTTAGATGAAGATAGAGAACCTGCACAGAAACCGTGTCAGTTAATTTTAAATCTTCCGGCAGCTATATTAGTTAAGTTAAAGACGATCATTCCCCTAAAAAGATAGATTGGACAGTGCTAGCGTCTTGCAAGCAAAAGGTAGATGAATCAGTTTCTGACTTCTTCACACGCTTTGAAGAAGCATTTCACGATTTTAGTGGCCAGTCATTGACAGATGACACAGGTAGGCATCTGTTTGTCGATAAATATGTCGCAAACCTTTTGCCAGGAATAGCTAGTCGCTTAAAGGCCAGTGAGAGTTCATGGACTACATCTTCTCCGGTTTCTCTTTAACTATGGCCCAGTATTATGAGCGGCAAGAATTAGAAGCCAAAGGTAATGAGGACAAAAAGTCTAAAGAGTTGAAAACAAAGGTTATGTTGGCTCAAGCTTATGGTCCGCCTTCTAGAGATAATGATAGAGGTGGACGTGGATCTTATGGTTCGTCCTTTCCTTCCTCTGCCCGTTCGAATTTGTCTGTTGATCAGTGTGCGTACTGCAAAAATTTGGACATTGGCTTTCTGATTGTCCAGTGCTGCGTGCTCAGCAGAATCTACGTGGTCGGGGACAAATGAGAAATCGTTCAGGATATCAAGGGCCTAGAGGAAGCGCGAATGATCGTGCTCGGTTTGATGCTAATACACGTGGGCAGAATGGGTTTAACACTTTTGATAGAAGGAACCAATATCAAATGTCTGACTATGTGCCCTCTGATTTTCAAGATTCTGCTTATGCATAGGATTGCCTAGGATGGGGTAAGGAATCAGTTGAAGTTCCAGTAGATCAGAGGGGTCCCTATGTTACAGCACATGTTTTGGGTTCTACTGATCAGTTTCTGGTTGATACAGGAGCTACTCGTAGCGCCTTGTCTAAACAATTGGTTCCAAGGGCTCCCTGTCTGGCTTAACCATTACATCGATAGGTTTCGATGGAACACCTTCCCTTAGCCCATTGTCACAACCACTTGCATTTGATATTGATAAGTTTACTGCTCCATGTCCGTTTTTGCTTTCTCCAAACACACCAGACAATATTGTGGGTCTTGATATGCTTAAATATTTTAGGGCTACGATACGGTGTTCTCCGGAAGGAGTACGGGTTATTTTGAATGACAACTACCCTATGATTGAGAGATCTTGTATTGTTAAAGAGGACATTGCACTAGCCTCACTCCCTAGTACTTTGTGGGCTACTTCGGATACTGATGTAGGGCAAATGGTTATTCCACCAGTACATATTAGTGTCAAGGAGGGCGCTTTATTGCCAAGACTGCCTCAGTATAAAATTTCTCGAGAAGGAGAAGAAGCACTCACACGTATTGTACATGATTTAATTAAGGTGGGGGTTGTGGAAGAAGTTCCTTACAATATTTGCAATAGTCCGATTCTTCCCATTTTGAAAAAAGATACTGACACTAGGATTTATAGATTTATTATCGATTTGAGAGAAGTCAACAAGATTGTAGTACCACAGTACCCTGTAGTCTCTGACATAACGACATTGCTTACCCTGGTCCCTCCAACAGCAACTACATTTTCTGTAATTGATCTGAAGAACGCTTTCTTCTCGATTCCTATTCATCCTGATAGCCGATATTTGTTCGGTTTCACTTTGAATAATAGATCATACAGATTTTGTAGAGTTCCTCAAGGCTATACTGAGAGTCCTAGTATTTACAGTCAAGCATTGAAGAGACAGCTTGATTCCTTTACCTTGCCTAAAGGAGTGGCTCTCATACAATATGTCGATGACATCTTGTTGGCAGCCGATACACCTGAGCAGTGTGAGAAATGCACTTTGTCTTTGCTTTCTTTTCTTGCTACACACCACCATAAAGTATCACGAAAGAAATTGCAATATTGTAGACCGAAGGTGACCTATTTAGGACACCTTCTGTCTAAGGAGGGCCGTGCACTGACACCAGATCGCATTCAAGCAATTTTAGACACCCCAGTACCTTCCACGCAGAAAGATGTCCGTGCATTCATTGGTCTGACTTCGTTTTGCAGGCAATGGATATTGGGTTTTTCACACATTGTTAAACCCTTGCTAGCACTTTTGACTAAAAACACACCGATCCCCCTTCCATGGACAGATGAATGTCAAAATGCTTTTTGTCAGTTGAGACAAGCTCTTTGCTCTGCACCAGTGTTAGGCACACCAGATTACACGAAGGCTTTTACACTCTATGTACATGAGAAAGAAGGATGTGCATTGTCAGTTTTAGTACAGACACACGGGGACAAACAGCGTCCTTGTGCATACCTTTCTGCAGTTCTTGACCCTGTTGCTCGTGCATTGCCTGGGTGTTTCCGTTCAGTTGTAGCGACGGCTGTGTCCATACGTCAGAGTGAAGGGATAGTTTTGTCACACAAACTGTTGGTGCTAGTACCCCATGCAGTAGATGCCCTTTGAATCAGACTAAGACTCAGCACTTAACTAGTGCTCGCTTGACAGGATACGAATTGACACTGCTAGCACCTCATATTACCTTGAAAAGATGTGCGACACTGAACCCAGCCACTTTGTTGCCATATCCTGCGACTCAGTCTCAGTCAAAGGAGCCTCACGATTGTATATTCCTTACTGAGGAACAGACAAAGGGTCGCATCGATTTGCAAGATACGCCCCTCCCAGATGTAGATGGGGAACTGTGGGTTGATGGGTCCTGTTTGAAGTTACCAGATGGCACGACTTCAGCTGCTTATGCAATTACCACGCTTGAGACAGTAGTGGAAACAGCTCGCATACCTCAGAAGTCAGCTCAAGCAGCTGAACTAATAGCTTTGACACGAGCGTGTGAGCTTAGCACTGACTTGTGTGTGAACATTTACACGGATAGTCGCTATGCTTTTGGAGTGGTTCATGATTTTGGCCTACTCTGGAAGGAAAGAGGCTTTCTTACATCCCATGGGATGCAGATAATGCACGGAGAGTTAGTGCATAATCTCTTGACTGCACTTACATACCCAAAGAAAGTTGCTATTATGAAGTGTAGCGCACACAAGAAAGTGACTGACAAAATAGGACAAGGCAATGCCTTTGCAGACCGCGTAGCCCGTGAGACTGCGATGCAGCGAAGCACTACACCCATGTACGTAGTGAAATCACAAGCTGAGCGATGGCATGATGCTAGAGAGGAAGTATTGGATATACAAAGATCTGCTTCTGTGGAAGAGCTTGAGCAATGGTCTAAAGAAGGAATATTAGATGATGAGGGTTGTTGGCGTAACAAAGACATGAATAAATGGAAATTGCCTGCGGCCTATTTACAACCTATGGTTCAAATGGCACATGGGCTGGCACATGTTGGAGCTCTAGCAATAACTAAATTGCTTACACAAGTTTGGGAGCATCCTGAAATTGCTAGCACAGCCAAAAGGGTAGTACAGTCCTGTTTGATCTGTTGGCAGTATAATCCTGGAAAAGGGACACAAACTCCTACAGGAGGGTTTGCTACACCAACTGCACCTTTTGAAGTTTTGCAGATGGATTACATCCAACTCGAACGCTGCAATAATCTGAAATATGTCCTAGTGGTGGTGTGTGCCTTTAGCAAATGGATAGAGGCATACCCTACTAAGGATAATACTGCTCTCACCACAGCAAAGGTGCTTCTAAAGGAGTTTTTCCCTAGATACGGTGTTTGTAAACTTTTGTGGAGTGACAATGGACCTCATTTTATTGGGCAAGTTGTTGAGCATGTCCTGAAAGGATTAGGGATCAAACAGAAATTCCATACAGTTTTCCACCCGCAATCAGCAGGATTGGTGGGAAGGTATAACGCTACTCTAAAAACAAAGTTGGCGAAAATACTGGCTTCCACGTCTCTAAAGTGGCCAGATGCCCTACCTTTGGCATTGTTGTCCATAAGATCGGTGCCACATTCACGATCAGGTCTTACCCCTATGAGGTGGTGTTTGGGAGACCAATGAACATTTGGGGAATTCCTAAGCCACGCCCCATACATGATGTTCCTTGTGTTCTGATGAATGATTATTTGGCACAGTTAACTGACAGTTTGATTTCTATTCATCAACAGGTTCGAGAAGCTCTTCCTGACAGATCTACAGGTGAGGCCCACGAACTCCGTCCTGGTGACCATGTAATGGTCAAGGTCTTTGACAGATCGAACAGCTTGGAGCCAAGGTGGCGAGGACCAGAGCAGGTGCTCCTTGCGACAAGGACAGCAGTTCGAGTGACAAACAGAAAGAATTGGATCCACAGCACACACTGCAAACGCGTGTCGCCTGCCTTGGTGGAACCTGCTGTGTTGACCGACCATCGAGAGATTCTGGAGACGGAGAAAGGCCAAGCTATCTCACCTGACGAATCTGCAGAAGTCTTCCCGGACTCACACGATCACTGGAGTATCCAGATATCAATTAAGACCGAGGAAAGGATCTGCAGTTTTGAAAAAGACTGGTTGAGCTACCACCCTGGGTTAGTGAAACGGAGAGCCATTGTGGCAAGGGGAGGGGGATCAGCCCTGTATTAGTGTAGTGACACCCGCTTTGGCCCATGGTGAAGAAATCAGCGGCTGCCCAGGGAGAAGAGCTCCAACGACTGTTTTCAACAAGTTTTCAGAAAGATCAATCATTACTGCTGCTAAAATGAAAAACAAATCATTTGTGCTGTAGGGTTTGTTGTTGCTATGGTGGCTATGGCAGCAATTACGTGGTACATCGAGAAGGTGGCTCCTGTTCGACAGCTTTTTGTTGCCACTACAACAGTACCCGTGGAACACCACTACTTTACTCTTCCTTACCATGAGCAAAAGCATCGACAATCTTACCTGAACAATACTTTTATCCAAATGTTGCACCATACTCACAATGCTACGAATACTACCAACTGTTGGGTGTGTGGGATGATACCTGCACATCAAAAGAAAGGAGGAACACCTTTTATTCCTCTTCCATTTTCTCACAATGGTTCTTGTCAAGCTTGGTATGCGCTTTTGTTTGCATATGGAAAGCCTTCAGTAGGTGGGATTATTTTTCAACTTAATAAAGTATGTTATCAAAATAAAGAAGGTTATCCACAAGCCAAAGGGACTAAATGGGAATGGGAAGAGTATCAACCGGACAATATTTCAACACCATATGTTTTCACAAATGTGAGAATAATAAAGAACATTGGACCTTTTGTGATTTCTGTGACAAAAACTAAAGCAGACTTGTGTATTTGTAGTGTTGGAAGAATTCCAGTGGGGAGGAGCGAGTGTACTGTAATCCTGACCATTGAAGGTGCCAATAAGAGCACTTTCACAGCCTCGCATAACACGTATTTTGTGTGTGGAAATAACGGATATTATCAATTACCTGTTGGGTGGTCAGGAATCTGCTATGTATCTTTTCTGTTGCCCCCTGTGTTTCTGGCACCTGCATTGTATCACCGTGATTTTAAACTGTACAATGACATTTCCAAAAACAGAAATAAGAGGACAATAAGTATGGATGAAGTTGACCAAACCGACACTACCCTACAACAATATGTTGATTTCAACTTGGGCTTATTTTTCTTTGTGGGTGCTGCATTAAACAGCAGGAAAATCCGACGACTGACTCGTGTTGTGGAAGCTGTTACTAATCAGACAGCTATGGCACTTGGGAACATTACAGAGGAACTACAGATTGCAAGGATTGTAGCACTCCAGAATAGGATGGTGCTATACGTGATTTTGGCTGATCGAGGTGGTGCATGTCGCATCATCGGTAGCAGCTGTTGTGTATTCATACCAGATCACTCACCTTCAGTATATGACGCAATATCAAAATTGCATAAGATTGCTGCAGAAATTCATCCAGAGACTGGAACTTGGACTTTTGCTGGATGGTTTTGGACTCTTGTTTCTGCTTGGGGCTGGAAGCTACTGACTATCCTGTGTGTAATAATTATAATATTTTTACATGCTGTGTATGTATCCAATGTGGTCCAATGCTTTGCTCCATTTGCATTTCTGCTTGTATACCTGCCAGAGGGAACATTGCTGAAACAAAGGCCCAACAAATGTTGAATAAAGAGGTGGCCGAAATAATGTTAATAGATGTACGGGATGAATATCTAGATTACCCCAGATAAACGAATGTCTTCAGCCAATGCTGAAAGGGTCGTCTGTTGTAATTTGGCAGCATTTAAGTTAAGCATTAACTGAAGACAGCCTGTATTTAGAGGCTAAATTGTCCGCTTTGTGGAATCCATTTTGTATTTCTGGCAGCCATTTTGGCTGCCATGTGCTACCATGTGCTCGCCATGTGCTCTGTCCTACCTTCCTGTCAACTGCTCTTGAAATCTGCCTAGAGACAAGTTATATTTAGTTCCTCTTGCTTTGCACATGCTCAGTTGAGCTTGCAGCTGTTCCGAGTTTATAAATGTCAGGATGTGTCTACTAAAAGTAGAAACTGTTAGCTCCACCCACTTGTCGACTGTGCATTCTCTGTATGACCTTATATGTGCCTAAAACCAGCATTTGTGTTAGTACCGCCTTCATTTGAGCCCCTGTGTGGGTATAAAAGGACCAGGATCCTTCCATTCAGTGTGCTACTTCATGCATTACTGAAGGGTGATGTGCGAATGTTAGCTCCACCTCATGAGGTTTAATAAACTCTGTCTTTTCTATTTCCAGTTTCTGTGCCAACTTCTTCCTAAGTGTCTGAGGACTCTGTGCAGAGAAGGGAGAACCCCTAAGCACTGGTAGGCCTTGCTGAGGCTCACTACAACACTACTTGGAAGAGCATTAATGTAGAGCAGCGCTACTAAGAGGGTTATTCACCGCTCCAGTTAAAATACAAGAGCACTGCTACGAGGTGTACCTAGAGCCCCATTAAACCTCCAGCAGTCAAGCTTAGAAGTGCTGCTTCTATGTGATTTAAAGTATGGCACCCATGTTAAGTAATCTTTCTAAAAAGTATAGGTGCTCTTCGATCTAATGTATATCAGCAATGGTGAATTTTATTTGTTTGCCGCACTATGAGTGCTAATGTAGATGTCCCATTAAAAGTATAGCAGTCCTCCTAAGAAGAAAAGGCATCTTCTTCCACATTCTACGGTTGTGTGCTTTTCCTGCCGATAGTAGAATTTAACTCCGGTCAGACTCATCATGCTTTTTTACAGTGGATACTTCCAATTTATTTGAACAAAACATGGTTTTAGGTCTTGGATTCATAGGGGCCACCAATTTTTATTCTGCTCAGGCATCTTTTGATCAAAGGTTGGCCCTACACTGGGCTTAGCTGGTGCACTCAGTTACTAAATACTTTATTCGATTTTTTTTATTTTTATTTTATTTTTATAAAATCATACAAGTTCACAGGTTAAAACATTTCTTTATATATGTCTAGACAAAGGGAAGAGAAAAAAAGGAAATGGCGGCTCAATGTGCAGAAGAGCAAGAGAACAAAACATTGATGCTGTATTAGAATTTCAGCAACAAATCAAAGAAAGAAAACAAAGCGAATTGCGTGTAATTTTTAAACATGTAACTCTATATATCATAATTCTGCTGGAGACATCTTCAGTACAAACGGAATCGGGAAGCAACTTCATACATGAATGCACAATAAAAAATATTCTAAGCACTAAACACCCCAGCCAGAAACCATGACACATAAAACAGATTTAGGGTGTAGCTAAAAGCTGTAAATATAAAAAGGCAGGTCTTGCCTTTCTCAGTTCTGTGGGAAGAAAAAAGGGCTTAATAAATTTACGATGAAGAGCATTAAATCTAGGGCATGTGAAGATAATGTGTAAGGTATCTGGTTTAGAAACCTAATCGCAAACACATGGCCATAAGTCTGTTATTTTGGACCAGGCACCTTTTGTGAATAGCAGCTGATGGAATATGCCCAATCTGAAATACGTCAGTAAGCGCTGATGGTGGGAAGACATCTCTAGCAAGAGATAATGTTCTGTACCCTCAACTGTTGTTACCATACAGGACTGGCGCACTGACCATTTGGCTAGGGCAGACGCTTCACTTTCGCCTGCCACCCTCTGAGGCAAGCCTGCCTCAGCCAAGCAATATCAGCTTCAGTAATGCCCTCAGGATTGCAAAATAAATCATGCCTCCCTAATGCCTTGAAATTTGACTTTATATACTGTAACTAGGGAATATAAGACATATTGTCCAGCATAAGGTAATCTCATATGATTGACCTATTTCGACTGCGCTCTTCCTTGACCCATACTGAGCACCACAATAAAAGAGGGCGGAGGCATATAAAATCTGCAATATAGCCCAACTCCAGCTTCATGAATAATATCTGAGGAACTGGGAGGAGGAGGAGGAGGAGGAGAAGGACGCTCCTCCTATAACATTGCATCAAAGACCTGGGAGAGCCTCCCCTAGCACCTCTGGACCAACACCTCACCTCCGAAATTCCGAATGGTCATCAAGACCAGGCAGTTCGAATAAGCCTCTGGGACCTGCAAGCGCCTGGATAGCATATTGGGTGATTAGGCGCACTTTATAAATATTTATTGATTGATTGATTGATTGATTGATGGAGTTCCTTGCACTACACCAAGCAGGCTCATCAGGAACTTATTTTTGCCCACCCGGAGTGGTGCAATATTTATGTAGCCCCAAATATCACAGCCAAACGTGAACAAGGGAATACAATTAGCTTTTTAAACACCCAGCAAGGTCTGTATTGGCTTATGCCCCTGGCGACCATAAAAGTCATATAGGCTGGCCACAGCCTTCTTAAGGCAGCCTGTATTCTTTTTAATCAAAGGCTGCCAACTAAGACTAGAGTCTAATAAAATAACAAGATATGTAAAATTATCGACCCTGCTCAGGGCCTGCCCTTGCACCACAAAACTAGAAGTGTTGGTGTTCTTTGGACCCACCATCGTAAAATGGAATTTTTAAAATTGGTTGTTAAATCCAAACTATCCATAAATATGAGATACGCTAGCGTGGGTGAGGTTTGCAGAAGGTTCTGTGGCGCTCTACAGAAGTACACTTGAAAGTTGTCGTGAACTTATTTATGTGCGGTGCTTTAAGGTGGAGAGATCACCCACTCCCCAGTTGGACGATCAAAATCACCCAGTTTGTACAAAAAATTGGTAGCCAGGCTAAAAAGAGGCTAAAAAGCAATTGTTGATAACTGTTATTTATGTAATACATGTTGACATTAGCGTGTGCTAGGGAAACCAATTTCTTATCCATAAATATGATTAAAAGGTCTAAAAGTCTCTGGAGGCTTCTGCTATACATGCTATTAGGGCAGCATCATCTGCTTAGAGCAAGGCGAGTAGCATTCGCCCACCCGCTCTCTCGGCATGTCCAAATCCTGTTCAGTACGGAACCCTCCAGACGATTGAAGTACGTAATGACTAGGAAGAGTGCCAAAATGCAGCCTTGTCTAACTCCTAGCTTGAGGTTTAAGTGCTTCGCAAACTCCCCATTACTGCTGAATGTGACTAAACCTGTTAGACCATGATGGAGAAATTTCAAGGAGACAAAAGCAGATTCAACCCCCATGGACCCTAGCTCTGTCCAGAGCTTATTTCAGTTCACCTTATCAGAACTGAGGTCCATGCAGGCCAGATGTACCGACCCCCCCTCCCCCCAGTTGGTTAGTCTCTCCAGTATGACCTGGCCAGTGAATTTTACCGCAACATCAACTAGTGAAATTGGTCTATAACAGGTGGGGTCATTTCTATCTACCTTTTTAAAAATATGGCATAATCTCTGAATGACACCAAGCTTCAGGAATAGAACTAGAAATAGTGGCATTAATATGTAAAGTGAGGATAGGGGCCCATATTTCTACCAAAGACTTGGACAGGCCCCCCCGGTACCCCGTTAAGGCCAGGTGCCTTTCTTACTGGGAGGGATAAAATGAAAGGATGGTTAACAATCCTCCAGAACATGCTGCTGTCCCTAAGAGCACTAGCTGACACTAGCTCCTCCAACAATTCTTTCTTTAATTCTGCCTTCCTTTCCGTTAACGCTGCACTATATAAGGGTCTGTGCATTTTTACCCTGCTGCTAAACCTAGGTACTTTTTTTAAGACTGCGAGGAGAGCCTTGAGAGCCTGTGAGCAATTTTTATCGAACCATTTACAAGAGCTCGAGGGCTCCGAAGACCCCACCATAGTCGGAGGAGAATTAATATATAGGCATAGCCTATCAAAGGCCCTTAAAATACTCTCCTGGGGAGCCTCCTCATCTTGACAGATCTGTAGCTCAGATTGACATGAGTTGATCAACTCCACATTAAAAATCTTGGGGATAACCTTGTCCCATTTTATTCTCCATCCCTGATCACTCAAGCTGGCTGGAATTTTAAAAGAGGAATAATCAGTCCTCTGCTTCCTTTCCAAATGAAAGGTAGCAGAAAGGGGGTTGTGATCACTAAAGGTTTTCCATTTTACTGAGAAGTGTGAGAAGTTGGCCTGGCATATGCTGTCCACTAATTATAGTGGGCACCTTGCACCAGTCCAAACAACCCCTTATTGGAGATAGGTTAAAGACAACCTTATTGAAAGCTATCCTAGTGGTAGCTATGGAGATAGGTTAAAGACAACCTTATTGAAAGCTATCCTAGTGGTAGCTATGGAGAGCAGCCTTCAGGCTAAGTCTTGAAGGAATGTAAAGCAGCTTGTTTTACCAGTCTATAATCTCTTGAGTGATCAAATGAAAGAGCACCACACCAGGTATATATTCAAAATATATGTATTTATTACTAAACACACCCCTCTAGTCTCTTTATGAGGCTAGAGTTCGAAGTACATAAGTTATAAGATCTTAAATCACAGTAATAGCACAAATACACGTTTGGGCCCTAGGGGCGTACGAAACCATATACCAATAAAGTGGTATGCGAACCACGACTGAACTAGACACTAGGCCTAGAGCCTCTAGAAGTGCTTGGACCACAAGGAACCACCCAAGGTAGTGACACAGGGGACCCACGGGAGACGCGTGCAGTGTAAATACACAACCGCGATACGCCGTTAACTTCTATGGAGAAAGTCGGGATCGGGAAATTAGAGGAAAGGGACACTTAAAAGAGGACTAGGACAAAACCCTTTGAGATCTAGGACTTTGAAGAGTCTCTACCCACGGGAGCACCGGAGTACTCGTGTTACCTCACCCAGGGAAGCCGGGTGCATAGGTGCCTTTCGGGGTCGGGTTTCGTCGTCGATTCGAATGGCGATCTGCTGCAAAGTGCTGCTGGCGGCCAAGAGAAAAGTGTCCGGGTGGATCCAAGAGTGGATCGGAGTTCTGGTGAACCTGAAAGCAGAGGGGACAGAGTCTGGGTCACTAGCCAGTGACCAGGAAGGCGATGGACAGATGCCCACCGATGTCGAGTGCTTCAGGTGCGTTGACGGTCGTCTTGACTCTTCAGCCACGAGGTCCGGGAGGCGTTGTCGGCGACCAGGAGCAGGATTCGGGCTGGTACACGATGTCTGTCGAGTGCTGAGGTGTCGGCGACCGGATTGGACCCAACAAACCTTGGCAACGGCAAGTCTCGAGTAAGATGTAGATCGTCGATGGTGCAGACCAGCAAGGTCTGTGGAACTCACCCAGCAAGGGTAAGTGAGGGCAGGCCTGGAGCAACCAGGATGCCAAGTAGGAAAAGGATTGGCCTTCGTTAAGGGCTACTAGCCAACGGGCTAGCGACCGCGAAGGAGCCTCGTGATGCCGCACGTGGAGCTGGCTTACAGGACACTCGTGGAGTGGGGGCCAGTGATCTTCGGTGCAGGTGGTGCTGGAGGCTAGGGCTACTCGGAGCCCAAAGCACGACTTCTTGGGAGACCCAGAAGAGGATGCACTTGCAAGTGTGCTCGGTGTCCGGGGGTCACGGTCTCAAGTCACCCACGATAGCCACGGGCCTCAGCTTTGCTGGGGACTCAGGGTAGCCTCGGGAAGTCTGAGAATCCACCTCTGGTGATGCGATGACTTCGGCATCCGACGGGAGCTTCAGAAATGCGAACCGGACAGATGCTTCTTTGGTGCCTGCCAAGCAGGGGAGTCACTCCTTGACCCCAAGGGAGATTCTTCAGTCCTCTAATCTTGTCGTAGAGCGTCGAAGGTCCAGGATTCAGTTTCAGAGTTTCGTCCAGGTATAATCTAAAGTCCTAAGGACTGGGTTCCTACCTTTATTCTAAAGATAGGGGTTGGACTACTCTGTGGCCCCACCTATGGGTGGGTCAGGGCAGAGGGGTGGCTACACCCCTTTCCCTTTGTCCAGTTCGCGCCAAAGCAGGGGCTGCAAGCCCCTGATCCGGTTTGAACTGGGGTATGCACAGGGACACCAAATGTGCCCCCGGTGCAGGACTTCAAAGCACCCGAAAGTGCTCCCGCCCAGCCCCAATACACATTATCCTGTCTGGGGAGGTGGTCACACCTCCCTGGTACAGGAAACCTATTGTCCAGGCCTCCCCTGCCGGAGTTTCGTCCAGCAGCAGGAGGCCAGACTCGTGTCTGTGGCAGCAGCATCCATTTTGTGATGCCAGGGCTCTGGAAAGAAGTTACCGGACTCGTCAGAGTTAACATGTCTTTCCCTCTAGAAGGGTGGAATGCTACCCCCGCCGCCAGGATTGGCGGGGGTAGTATTCCAAGATGTTTGACACCAAACACGACATGTTTAGGTGCAGCCATTCCAAAGTTAGCATTTTACCGCGAGGATATAATGCGCTTAAGAGTATATGGTCAGGCTGCACTACAAACAGCATCAGAGATGGTCTCCGAATGCTGCAGAGGGGCCCTGCTCATGCAGGGGCACCCTCTCACATAGGAACCATGCACTCTGCCTTTAGGATTGATAAGGCCTGCCTTAGGAGTGACTTATAGGTTTCTATGTGTGTATGTATTTCGTGATATAGGTAACCTATATCACAGTAAGGGGTGCATGCACCACCTTACCCAGGCTGCAGTAGCAGACCTGTGGTGTCAGTTTGGATGGCCTTCCAGGGGTGGCATAATACATGCTGCAGCCCTTGGCAGGCCTCTGAGGTACCTATGCCCTTGGTACATAGTATACCATATACTAGGGACTTATAAGGGCACTCCAGATCCCAATCAGTGATGTGCCTAAGGCACATGGAAACCATTTTAGAGAGGAAGCAGCTAGGCTGGGGTTCTGATTAGCAGGGCCCCAGCCAGACTAATGTCGAAAAACAGTGAAGCATCAGCAAAAAGTGGGGGTACCCATGTGAAGCAGATCCTACTCTCCTACACAACCCCCCAAACGTAGGGACATTAAACTAACCTTGCCCAGTTAAGTCTTCATGTTCTAAGTGGAAATACCTAGAGAGTCCATCTGCATTCGCATGGTTACTCCCAGGCCTATGTTCCACTGTAAAGTCCATCCCCTGTAGGGAAATGGACCACCTAAGCAGTTTGGGGTTTTCACCCTTCATTTGTTTTAGCCATAAGAGGGGCTTATGGTCTGTCTGAACCAGGAAGTGTGTACCAAACAAGTATGGCCTCAACTTCTTCAGAGCCCAGACCACAGCAAAGGCCTCCCTCTCTATGGCTGACCAACGTTTCTCTCTAGGGGTCAGCCTTCTGCTAATAAAAGCTACTGGCTGATCCTGACCTTCTTCATTCAATTGTGACAGTACAGCCCCTACCCCCAATTCAGATGCATCAGTTTGAACAATGAACTTCTTGGAGTAATCAGGACTCTGCAGAATTGGAGCAGTGCACATGGCCTGCTTGAGGTCATCAAATGCCTTTTGACAGCTAACTGTCCACTGAACCTTTTGGGCATTTTCTTAGAAGTTAAGTCATTCAAGGGTGTCACTATTGATCCATACCCCTTGACAAATCTCCTATAGTACCCAGTCAGGCCTAAGAAGGCTCTCACCTGAGTCTGGGTAGTGGGAGCAGTCCAGTCCATGATGGTCTGGATCTTGCTCTGCAAAGGTTGAACCTGGCCTCCACCCACAAGGTGGCCCAGGTACACAACCTGACTCTGCCCTATCTGGCACTTGGTGGCCTTGATAGTCAGGCCTGCCTTTTGCAGGGCCTGTAAAACATTCCTGAGGTGGACCAGGTGATCCTCCCAGGTGGAGCTAAAGACAGCAATATCATCTAGATATGCTGCACTATAGGCTTCCAGTCCTGTGAGAACTGTATTCACCAACCTCTGGAAAGTGGCAGGTGCATTCTTCAGACCAAAGGGCATTACCACAAATTGATAATGTCCACTAGGGGTTGAGAATGCTGTCTTGGGCTTTGCAGTATCAGCTAGTCTGATCTGCCAGTAGCCAGCTGTTAGGTCAAATGTGCTGAGATATTTGGCAGAGGCCAAAGTATCTATGAGCTCATCTGCCCTGGGTATTGGATGGGCATCAGTCCTAGTGACTGCATTGAGACCCCTGTAGTCTACACAAAACCTCATCTCTCTTTTTCCACCACTGGTGTGAGGTTTCGGTACTAAGACTACTGGACTAGCCCAAGGGCTATCTGAGGGCTCAATTACTCCCAATTCCAACATTTTCTGGACTTCAGTCCTGATACAGTCCCTGACATGGTCAGGTTGCCTATAAATCTTGTTTTTAATAGGCAGACTGTCCCCAGTGTCCACTTCATGAGTGCACCAGGTGGTCTGACTGGGTGTCAGTGAAAACATATGTCTAAACTGATTGAGGACTTGCCTGCAATCAGTTTGTTGCTGGGTAGTGAGGCTGCCTGCCAAGGCTACACCATCAACTGACCCATCGTCAGGGTTCTGTGAGAGCAGGTCAGGGAGTGGGTCACTCTCTTCCTCCTGCCCTTCATCAGTAGCCATGAGCAAGCCCATGTCTGCCCTGTCCACATATGGTTTTAACCTGTTGACATGGAGAACCCTGTGGGGACTCCTGGGTGTTCCTAGGTCCACTAAATAAGTGACCTCACCCTTCTGCTCAACAATAGTGTGGGGTCCACTCCATTTATCTTGGAGAGCTGCTGGGGCCACTGGCTCCAACACTCCACACCTTCTGTCCTGGCTGGTAAACAGTCAGAACAGCCTTTGGTCATGCCAGGCCTTCTGAAGTTCCTGGCTAGCCTCAAGGTTTTTGGTTGCCTTTTTCATGTACTCAGCCATCCTGGAGCGGAGACCAAGTACATAGTCCACTATATCTTGCTTTGGGGGCTTGAGAGGTAACTCCCATCCTTCCTTCACCAAGCACAGTGGACCCCTCACAGGGTGGCCAAACAGAAGTTCAAAAGGGCTGTAACCAACCCTCTTCTGAGGCACCTCCCTATATGCGAATAAAAGGCAGGGCAAGAGTATGTCCCATCTACGCCTAAGCTTTTCTGGGAGCCCTTTAATCATGCCCTTCAAGGTTTTGTTGAATCTCTCAACTAAACCATTGCATTGTGGGTGATAGGGTGTGGTGAACTTATAAGTCACTCCACACTCCTTCCACATTGCTTTTAAGTACCCAGACATGAAGTTAGCACCCCTGTCTGATACTACCTCCTTAGGAAAGCCCACTCTTGAGAAGATTCCCAGGAGGGCCCTTGCCACCACAGGTGCTGTAGTGGTCCTGAGGGGAATAGCTTCTGGGTACCTGGTGGCATGATCCACTACCACCAGGATAAACCTGTGCCCAGAGGCTGTTTGGGGATCCATGGGACCAACAATGTCAACCACCACCCTCTCAAAGGGCACCCCCACCACAGGTAGTGGTATCAGGGGGGCCTTTGTAGTGCCACCTGCTTTGCCACTGGCTTGGCAGGTTACACAGGAGCGACAAAACTCCTTACTGTCTTCAGACATGTGGGGCCAGTGAAAGTGAGGGACAATTCTGTCCCAAGTCTTGTTCTGGCCCAGGTGACCTGCTAAGGGAATATCATGGGCTAGGGTCAATAGGAAGCCCCTGAACTTCAAAGGTATTACCAACCTCCTGGTAGCACCAGGCTTGGGGTCTCTACTCTCTGAGTACAGGAGTCCATCATCCCAATACACTGTATGGGGACCACTAGCTTTCCCAGCAGCCTCAGCAGCAGCTTGCTGTCTGAGGGGTTCAAGGGAGGGGCAGCTCTGCTGCTCCTGGCTCAGATCTGCCCTAGAAGGTCCCCCTGTCCCCAAGAACTCAACCTGGTCAGGTTCAAGTTCCTCTGGGACAGTTCCTTCTTCAGGGCTGAGATCATCCCCCTCAAGGGACTGATCTTCCTCCTGAGCCAAGGGGAAGGCACTGCCTTAACCCTACTACTCCTCCTCTTGGAAGGCACTTGGTCCCTTCTTCCAGAATCCAAGGCCTGTTCAGTGCTAGACATTTTGGCTTGTGACCTGGTCACAGCAAACACATCTGCAGGGATCCCCAGCATTTCTGCATGGGTCCTGAGCTCCACTTCTGCCCAAGCAGAAGTCTCTAAGTCATTGCCAAGCAAGCATTCGACTGGTAGGTTTGCACTTACCACAACCTTCTTAAGGCCAGTTACCCCTCCCCAGGAGAAGTTAACAACTGCCAGAGTATGGTCTGTTCTGACATTGCTAGCATTGGTCACTTGGTACATCTCACCAAGCATAACTTGCCCAGGTAGCACAAGGTCTTGTGTCACCATTGTGACACTTGCCCCTGTGTCCCTAAATGCCAAAGCCTCACGTCCATTGATTAAAGGCTGTTGTCTGTACTTGCCCAGATTACTGGGACTCACAGTGGAGGTCACATCCATGCCTCCATCACAGACTAACACAGCCTGAGTCAGTTCCCTGACTAAGTCAGAGCCCAACTCAGTTCCCAGGGTGAACCCTACTAAACCCTTGGCTGGAGCACTTCCACCAACTGTACTAGGGGGAACAGGTGCCTTAGGGGCATTGGTGGGTGCTGGACTGGAGTCTTTGGACTTGGTGCAATCACTGGTCCAGTGGGTCTTTTGCTTACAGACCTTGCACCATGGTTTTCTTTGGCCTTTACCCTTGGTAGACTGGGAATCCCCACCAGACGAAGATTTTTGGGGGCCTGATGAAGACTTTTGATCTTTACCCTTCTCCCCACCCTTGTCAGAGTTCTTAGCATCTTGCTTCTTGGTTTCCCCACCTTGGTTCTGTACCTTCTGCTTCACCCTGGTTCTGACCCATTTGTCTGCCTTCTTTCCCAATTCTTGGGGAGAGGTCAGATCAGAGTCTACCAGGTATTGATGCAACAGCTGATTTTGACAGTTATTAAGAATCTGCTCCCTCATTATCAGATTATACAATCCTGAGAAGTCACACACCTTACTGCCCATCAACCAGCCTTCCAGAGCCTTGGCAGAACAATCCACATAGTCTACCCAGTCTTGAGTCTGTGCTTTTGGGTGTCTCTGAACTTCAACCTGTACTGTTCAGTGGTTAGGCCAAACCCATCAATAAGAGCACTCTTCAAGACCTTGTAATTATCAGCATCCTCCTCTCTAACAGTGAGGAGCTTATCTCTACCTTTGTCAGCAAAGGAGAGCCACAAGATTGCTGCCCACTGCTCCTGAGGGACCTTCTGTACTTTACAGGCCCTCTCTAAAGCAGTTATCCATTTGTGGATATCATCCCCACTCTGGTAGGGAGGGACAATCTTGCTCAGGTTCCTATGGTCATAGGACCTTTCCCTGTCTCTAGGGACATGGCTGCCACCATGGGACTCTAGTCCCAACTTTCTTCTCTCTCTAAGGAGATCTAGGGATTCCCTATCTAAAGCCAATTGCTTTTTTCTGAGTTCCAGCTGAGTTTCCTCATACTGGACCAGCCTCTTTCTTCTCTCATGAGAGGATTCCCTCCTATGAGATGAGACAGAGCTCCCTATGGAGGTGCCAGAGTGGTTAGACTCCTGAGAAGGAGACCTAGACCTTCTGGGCACACTCTTAATCCTTCCTGGGGGACAAAGAGGGCATCATCTTGATCATCCTCATCATCATCCACAGGAGGGATTTGGTTTTCCAGGTCAGGGTCATTGTCACCCTCCTGGCCAGTTTCAGAGGGGGGCTGGGGGTACTGGTACCCCTAGCGTCCTCCTCTTCTCCTGCCCCACCCTCAGCTCCTACCCCTTCAGTCCCTACAGGCTTACTAAGGTCATAAGCCACCAACAACTCCTTGAGGTGTTGGGTGGTGGGGCTTTGGCCTGTCCTTATTTTTCTCAAGTTACATAAAGCTCTCAATTCCAAGAATGGGAGTGTATCATACTTGGAGGGTGGAAGCTCAATGGCTTCCTGCAAGGATTCTTTGGATCCTGCCCTTAAAGACATTACTAGTGTGGTGTGGTGTATGCACTACCTACTCTAGTGTGGCCTACTAAACTCTCTTGAGTTGTAGAAAGGGTTGTGCTATCCCTTAACACACAACTCTAAGTTCAGTAGAACTTACTGTTATTCTAAGCTTAAATTATATGTACCTTAGGTACCTTTAGTGGTTTTCAGTTGATCAATTCAATTGAGATTATCTGGTAAAACAATAGCAAGCTGGAATCCCACACGCTGCACACCAATGTGAGAAGTTGGCCTGGCATATGCTGTCCACTAATTATAGTGGGCACCTTGCACCAGTCCAAACAACCCCTTATTGGAGATAGGTTAAAGACAACCTTATTGAAAGCTATCCTAGTGGTAGCTATGGAGATAGGTTAAAGACAACCTTATTGAAAGCTATCCTAGTGGTAGCTATGGAGAGCAGCCTTCAGGCTAAGTCTTGAAGGAATGTAAAGCAGCTTGTTTTACCAGTCTATAATCTCTTGAGTGATCAAATGAAAGAGCACCACACCAGGTATATATTCAAAATATATGTATTTATTACTAAACACACCCCTCTAGTCTCTTTATGAGGCTAGAGTTCGAAGTACATAAGTTATAAGATCTTAAATCACAGTAATAGCACAAATACACGTTTGGGCCCTAGGGGCGTACGAAACCATATACCAATAAAGTGGTATGCGAACCACGACTGAACTAGACACTAGGCCTAGAGCCTCTAGAAGTGCTTGGACCACAAGGAACCACCCAAGGTAGTGACACAGGGGACCCACGGGAGACGCGTGCAGTGTAAATACACAACCGCGATACGCCGTTAACTTCTATGGAGAAAGTCGGGATCGGGAAATTAGAGGAAAGGGACACTTAAAAGAGGACTAGGACAAAACCCTTTGAGATCTAGGACTTTGAAGAGTCTCTACCCACGGGAGCACCGGAGTACTCGTGTTACCTCACCCAGGGAAGCCGGGTGCATAGGTGCCTTTCGGGGTCGGGTTTCGTCGTCGATTCGAATGGCGATCTGCTGCAAAGTGCTGCTGGCGGCCAAGAGAAAAATGTCCGGGTGGATCCAAGAGTGGATCGGAGTTCTGGTGAACCTGAAAGCAGAGGGGACAGAGTCTGGGTCACTAGCCAGTGACCAGGAAGGCGATGGACAGATGCCCACCGATGTCGAGTGCTTCAGGTGCGTTGACGGTCGTCTTGACTCTTCAGCCACGAGGTCCGGGAGGCGTTGTCGGCGACCAGGAGCAGGATTCGGGCTGGTACACGATGTCTGTCGAGTGCTGAGGTGTCGGCGACCGGATTGGACCCAACAAGCCTTGGCAACGGCAAGTCTCGAGTAAGATGTAGATTGTCGATGGTGCAGACCAGCAAGGTCTGTGGAACTCACCCAGCAAGGGTAAGTGAGGGCAGGCCTGGAGCAACCAGGATGCCAAGTAGGAAAAGGATTGGCCTTCGTTAAGGGCTACTAGCCAACGGGCTAGCGACCGCGAAGGAGCCTCGTGACGCCGCACGTGGAGCTGGCTTACAGGACACTCGTGGAGTGGGGGCCAGTGATCTTCGGTGCAGGTGGTGCTGGAGGCTAGGGCTACTCGGAGCCCAAAGCACGACTTCTTGGGAGACCCAGAAGAGGATGCACTTGCAAGTGTGCTCGGTGTCCAGGGGTCACGGTCTCAAGTCACCCACGATAGCCACGGGCCTCAGCTTTGCTGGGGACTCAGGGTAGCCTCGGGAAGTCTGAGAATCCACCTCTGGTGATGCGATGACTTCGGCGTCTGACGGGAGCTTCAGAAATGCGAACCGGACAGATGCTTCTTTGGTGCCTGCCAAGCAGGGGAGTCACTCCTTGACCCCAAGGGAGATTCTTCAGTCCTCTAATCTTGTCGTAGAGCGTCGAAGGTCCAGGATTCAGTTTCAGAGTTTCGTCCAGGTATAATCTAAAGTCCTAAGGACTGGGTTCCTACCTTTATTCTAAAGATAGGGGTTGGACTACTCTGTGGCCCCACCTATGGGTGGGTCAGGGCAGAGGGGTGGCTACACCCCTTTCCCTTTGTCCAGTTCGCGCCAAAGCAGGGGCTGCAAGCCCCTGATCCGGTTTGAACTGGGGTATGCACAGGGACACCAAATGTGCCCCCAGTGCAGGACTTCAAAGCACCCGAAAGTGCTCCCGCCCAGCCCCAATACACATTATCCTGTCTGGGGAGGTGGTCACACCTCCCTGGGACAGGAAACCTATTGTCCAGGCCTCCCCTGCCGGAGTTTCGTCCAGCAGCAGGAGGCCAGACTCGTGTCTGTGGCAGCAGCATCCATTTTGTGATGCCAGGGCTCTGGAAAGAAGTTACCGGACTCGTCCGAGTTAACATGTCTTTCCCTCTAGAAGGGTGGAATGCTACCCCCGCCGCCAGGATTGGCGGGGGGTAGTATTCCAAGATGTTTGACACCAAACACGACATGTTTAGGTGCAGCCATTCCAAAGTTAGCATTTTACCGCGAGGATATAATGCGCTTAAGAGTATATGGTCAGGCTGCACTACAAACAGCATCAGAGATGGTCTTCGAACGCTGCAGAGGGGCCCTGCTCATGCAGGGGCACCCTCTCACATAGGAACCATGCACTCTGCCTTTAGGATTGATAAGGCCTGCCTTAGGAGTGACTTATAGGTTTCTATGTGTGTATGTATTTCGTGATATAGGTAACCTATATCACAGTAAGAGGTGCATGCACCACCTTACCCAGGCTGCAGTAGCAGACCTGTGGTGTCAGTTTGGATGGCCTTCCAGGGGTGGCATAATACATGCTGCAGCCCTTGGCAGGCCTCTGAGGTACCTATGCCCTTGGTACATAGTATACCATATACTAGGGACTTATAAGGGCACTCCAGATCCCAATCAGTGATGTGCCTAAGGCACATGGAAACCATTTTAGAGAGGAAGCAGCTAGGCTGGGGTTCTGATTAGCAGGGCCCCAGCCAGACTAATGTCGAAAAACAGTGAAGCATCAGCAAAAAGTGGGGGTACCCATGTGAAGCAGTTCCTACTCTCCTACAAGAAGCTAATCAGGGAGGCATATAAACCTACTGTAACATAGATCTAATTAATAAAGGAGCCTGTGCCAGAGCCCTTATAAATAGGGACACCCTTTTCCGAGTTCAGTAACTTTCGACTCTGAAGATTAACTAAATTATAATCTTGGGCAAAATCATTCATCAATTCCCCCATGTGTTTGAGGTGAACCTGGTCCTCTCTAAAAATATCCTGATCAAAATGGGAATAAAAAGAGGATTTTCTACAGGGATGGAGATTAAAATCTCCCAGGTTCACCAGTGCTGTATACATTGGGGGGCAAGGGATGAATAGCTCTTTTAAAAATGGTGTTGTACACATTGACACACAAAATGCTTACTTTATCATCAAAGGAAGGGAGGACACCTAAAAGATGGGGAGAATTAATGGTGACGCCTTCCATTTTGCTATTCAAATTCATTTTAATAAAAGTGGCAAGGCCCCCCTTGCTCTCCCACTAGGGGATGGAGTTGCATTCTTAAAAAAAGGTGACATAACCATCCAAATATAGACTACCAGAGGTGTCCCAGGTCTCCTCCAAACTAATGATATCATAGGCATCGATTGACTTAGGCAAGACAGGGTCATCAAATTTCCCTTGTGCACCGGCAATATTCCAGGTTAGAACCCAGAGTGTTACTTGGAAGAAGTTAACACTTTTGTAGAGACAGAAATATTAACCTCCTGCCCCAGTCAGTCTAGCTCGTTTAACCCACTCAGCGCTTCAAAACGATTGCTAAGGATAATGTTGGGAATGTGTTTGGGGCGTTATATCGGGACGGCACCTCTCTCTTTATCTAGCATACGGCCTTGTGCCTATTTTCCCCCTGTTTCATCGGTTTATAGAAGAATTCCAACGGGAGCACTGAATGGTACTAGAGGAAGTTGTATTGGGCCCATGTCTATTCAGGATAAGACCCACACTCTGAGCATTATGAAAATGTACAACTATACAGTCCTCAGAATATGTTTTCGGCACATATCTAACCCACCCCACTGTTCGGGCCATGAGGATTTAATCAAATAGCAATAGAACTTCACTAATGGGGACCCTCGCTGCAAGCCAATGGACAATCTTATTTTTAAGCTGTTGAAAATGTTCCTGTACATGTGTGTTCATGGGTGGGACATTAGCCAGGACCAAAACATATGGGGTACTAGCTGGGGGGAGTTGCAGAGACAGCTCTGAGGGTACAATACCCCTTTGTAACCCAGGTGGAACTTGTATTCTCCTTTGGGTGCCCTAATCTAGGGCTGGGCCCAAAGTACCTGCAACATCTTTTCCCCTCCCTCACAAAATAGTGTCCCCCATTTGTATTGAAAGAGCTGGCTTCATGGTAAATTGAGTGCCTGTGGGATTAGGCAAAGTATTATCTGGGAATCCTGAGTTGCCACCCCTCTCAAATGTGTCCAAGTGCGGAATGCAGACTTGGGCTATGAGACCCAATAATGGCTTCTTTACTAGGTGGGGGCACAGCAGCGGAGGGGTAATTGTTGGGACGGACATTTTGCTCAAAAGGACTTCAGTCTGCTCCCGGAGCGACCCCACAGATTTCCCTGAGGCCCCTACTATGTCCTCCACTCTAGCGATTCTTTGAGTCAAAGTCTCAAAAGCGGGTGAAATTTGCAATTCCAAGGTTCAGAACAAGTCCTGCATCAGACAAAACTCAAGATTCAGCAGGCTTCCCTTTGCATAGCTGTCAAGGTTTCAGATTGCTTATGTGTGACATTTTTCGAATTTCAGGGAAATTATGAGTGACATTCAACGACTATGAGTGACACTTTCTCGCAAGCAAAATTCAAACAAGGGAGATGAGGGAAACATATAAATATCAGAAATTACACCCATTTGGCCAACTAGAAACTAAGAAAATCTTAAAACTGCTGCAGAGCACCAGAAATCGAAGGCCACTAACCCACATGACAAACAGACTGAACTTACAACAACAAACCAGGCCTATTGGCATTGCCAATCCTTACTAACAGTATCACAACCACAGTCCTCCCTACCACCATAACAAACTGAAAGCTCTGAATGGCCACTTGACTTACAACTGGGCTAGCCTTTAAAATGCTGCTGACACTGTCAGGGGCTTTATATATTGCTGCTTTGCTGCTCTCACGCTCTGTTGTTGGGCAGGCTGCTGTTTTTGTCCCAGTTGTGCAGCCAGCCTTTTTCTTTCAAGAACCCAGTTATCGATACTGGAGTCAGACCTGTGGTAGATGAGCTCAAAAGTGGTCCACAGGGCCCCGGCTGGCTGGTGGTCGCACTTAAAAACTTGTGTGCTCCACCGTCCGTGGCGGCCAAGCTCCGACTGGACAAACACTGTGCCACGGGCTCCCAAAACAAACACATGAAACCGGAGGACAGGAGGTCAGTAATAGAGATTGTTTGTCACTCAACAACCATGATTTCCGATGGGCCCGGGCCTGCAATTGCAGGCAAGGTAGCTGGCTTGGGGGCTGAGGAGGGCGCCTGAGGACCGTCGGCCGGCTGTGGAAATCAACAATATCGTGCAGTGCCACAACGACCTCCCCACCACAGTAGAGAGCACTGCGAGGGGTCATGCATTGTGGTAGTTGCTACTTCTCTCCTGATGGCAGCTCAGAAATGAAAAACACAAAGCTGCTGCCTGCCAGCATGTCTGCCAGTCTGGGCCGATCTGCATGTGGCCTGAGCTTAGCCCACCACCCGCACCAGCCTGAGGTGAGCCATAAGCTACAGGCTCAGGCTGTAAACGAAATATGCTCAACAATATTATTTGTAAATTTAAAAAACCCCGATTCACACAGACCAGAGTGAGCCGCGAGGACGAGACTTAAAACACGCACCAGAGGCAGTCAGATACAGTATAATGATTATCTCATGATGATTCCCACCTCTGCGACTGCGATGATTGTGCGACCTTTACTGGGCAATGCATGCTGTCGTACATGTTGAGGCACCATATTTCAGCAGCGAGGCAGACTGAGGTAGCGGCAATATCTAAAGACACATAACAGCCGCGCTATAATCAAACAGTCGTCTTCACCTGCTGGCAAATGGAGACACACCGGACTGTTGCATGCAGTCACATGACACCATGTCACGTGATTGCCGCAGCGGCTGGCCCAGGCTGAGTCCCAGCAGCAGAGCTGTGATAGATGAATGCTGCAGCTGACCTCCGAGGTCCGGGCCATGCGACTGACACTTCTGACCTGATGAAAACATACTTAGTGCTGCAGTCACACGCTCCAGAGCAGCACGGGGTACGCGCTGCTTGTTCAATTATGAGTGCTTGGTGGCGCTCTCATCCCACTAGTGTCTGTCTGCCTCCATGCCGGTGGTGCAAGGAGGCACTATAAATGCGTGACTTCTCATTTTAGTGCGGTGATGCGTACCACCACGCTAAAATGCGTTAGTCTAATGCCTGATACGTGGTACTTGGCAGGGCTGCCTTTGTCCCTCTTTTGGTTTTGTGGCTGGCTTGGGTTGAGGACCCCTTGTTTCTCTTGGGCCTGGTCCCACCAATCCCCCCACCAGACTGTGATGAAGTAGAAGCCTGAACATGTTTGATCAGGGGAGGGGCCATAGACTTCAAATCCTGCATCCCCTTGCTGGCCCCCAATAAGTAAAAGATCCTGGGAGGAACCAGTCAGGATAGGCTGCTCCCCTAATTGCGATGTCAAGTCTGGTTTCCGGCGAGTCAGTTGTGCTTCTGCGCAAGAGATTTCCTCTGAAAGAGCACCTACCACATTAGTTAAAAGGTTAAATTAGTGAAGGTAGATCTAGGGCGCTTATCGGACAACATTCGATACCTCCACATTTCTTTTCCTCATAATTCATATGTAAACAACGTGGGGTCTCAAAAACGGAAAGAGAAAGACAGCTAAAATTCAGAGTATGAGACGCCCCGGAAAACAGCAAAACAACTACAAACGGGCAAAATCGGATAGGATCACAACAAAACAATACTCAAGCCCAGCAGCAGCTAACCAAATGCCACAAAGTGAAGGTGACACAGTACCTTAGACTGATGCGTGTAGGACAGGCCTGCCCTAGGCCCGAGCGCGTCCCGCACTGCGGTAGATCAACAGCGCTTTTAAGCGCGAAAGTGCAGGAAGGTGGCGCCTCCTGGAGCGATAGTCACTTGGACTTGCAGTCCCTCCAACAGCCTCGGTAGCGCCCCACATTACGATTGTGTACCACTTGGACCTTTATGAGAATGTGCTGGTAGGTCGGTACTTTTATTATTTTTTTAAACTTCAAGAGGTAATCATATTAGCTGTAGCTGAGTGGAGAGGTGTGGTGCAGCGGCCAGGGCAGCTGACTTCGGAGCACAGGGCTCACGGTTCGATCCCCGGCTCCGGCGGCAGCTCAGCACCATGTGACTCTGGGCAACAGCTCACTTAACCCCTTCGCTGCTAGGCCTTTTCCCCCCCTGTGCTAAGCCTTATTTTGGCTATTTGGGGTAGTGCGCGCTTAGGCCCCTGTAACTTTTTGACCACATAAGGTATCCACGCCAAATTTGCGTCCTTTTTTTCTAACATAATGGGGATTGTAAAGGTACCCATCGTTTGTGGATTCCCCTGGAGGGGACCCAGAAATTAGCCAAAATACAGTAAAATTTTGTTTTTTTGGGGAAAAATGCGAAAAAAGGGCTACAGATGAAAGCGTCTTGTTTTTTCCCTGCAAATGGCATCAAAAAAGGTGTTGTGGTGCTGAAATCACCATCTTCCCAGCTTTCAGGGACAAGCAGACTTTTGTCAGAAAACCAACTTTTTTACACAGGTTTGGCATTTTTCTGGGACATAGCCTATTTTTGCTATTTTTTGTGCTTTCATCCTCCTTCCAGTTAATGGTAGAAATGGGTATGAAACCAATAATGGATCCTGGAAAGGCATACATTTCTGAAAAGTAGACAACATTCTGAATTCAGCAAGGGGTCATTTGTGTAGATCCTTAAAGTTTTCCTTATAGAAACTAACAGTTAAATAAAGGAAAAATTGAAAATTAGTTGAAAAAAACAGCCATTTGTGTCAACGTTTTCACCTGTAACTTCTTCTAATTATGACAGCTATTTGAAAGCCATATACCGTTATATCCGCTGGACCTTTCTGGTTGTGGGGATATATAGGACTTGTAGGTTCACCAAGAACCCGACGAACCCAGAGCCAATAACTGAGCAGCATCTTGCAATGGTTTTTTATTATGTACCGGGTATATAGCAATTATTTTGGGAAAATGTATACATGGAAAAATTGTTATGAAAGACACCTATGTATTTATGAAATGGGAACTACATGTAGATTTTAGAAACAGTAGATATTTGCACATTTCCGAAATTGGGAGTACCCATACTAGCATGAAAATTATAGGTCATTTTTCAAAATGACTTATTTTTTACACATTGTCTTTCATTTGGAAGGCAGAAATGCATCGAAAGTCAATAGGTAATAACAGTTGCTCTACAATTCTGTGTTACCCTAAGTCACCCGATAAAAATGGTACCTCACTTGTGTGGGTGGGCCTTGTGCCCACAACAGGAAATGGCTCAAAATGCAACGTGGACGTACCACATTTTCACAATGAAAAATTACCCTTTTTTTGCAAAGTGCCTAGCTGTAGTTTTTGAACCCTAGCTCTGCGGGCACTTAGGGAAACCTAGCAAACCTATACATTTTTGAAAACTAGACACCCAGGGGAATTCAGGATGGGGTGACTTGACTGGCTCTCACCAGGTTCTGTTACCCAGAATCCCTTGCAAACCTACAAAAGTGGCAAAAAAAACCACATTTTCCTCATTTTTCTGTGGTGGAAAGTTCTGGAATCTGCGTGGATCCACAAAATTCCACCCACCCCGCGTTCCCCAAGGTCTTTCAAAAACAATGGTACCTCACTTGTGTGGGTAGGCCTAGTGCCTGCGACAGGATCAGCGCAAAACGCAACGTGGACGCACCACATTTTCACAGTGAAAAATGACCCTTTTTTTGCAAAGTGCCTAGCTGTAGTTTTTTAACCCTAGCTCTGCCGGCACTTAGGGAAACCTAGCAAACCTATCCATTTTTGAAAATTAGACACCCAGGGGAATCCAGGATGGGGTGACTTGACTGGCTCTCACCAGGTTCTGTTACCCAGAATCCCTTGCAAACCTAAAAAATTGGCTGAAAAAATCACTTTTTTCACACATTTTTGTGTGGTAAAGTTGTGGCATCACGGGGCTGAAACAAATTTCCTACCACCCAGCGTTCCCCCAGGTCTCCCGATAAAAATGGTGCCTCACTCGGGTGGGAGGCCCAAGTACCCGCGACAGGCAAGGGCCCACAACGTATTGAGGCGACCTCAAAATGGCCTATCACAAAACGACCTGGTTTTGCAAGGGGGTCCCATGATGTTTTGGCCCGGGGCTCAGCGGCCACCTAGGGAAACCTACCAAACCCACACATTTCTGAAAAGTAGACACCCGGGGATTCCAGGGAGGTATGGCTTGCGTGGATCCCCCAACGTTTTTTTACCCAGAATCCCCTGCAAACCTGACATTTTGCTGAAAAAATCCCTTTTTCACACATTTTTGTGTGGTAAAGTTGTGGCATCACGGGGCTGACACAAATTTCCTACCACCCAGCATTTCCCCAGGTCTCCCGATAAAAATGGTACCTCACTCGGGTGGGAGGCCCAAGTACCCGCGACAGGCAAGGGCCCACAACGTATTTAGGCGACCTCAAAATGGCCTATCACAAAACGACCTGGTTTTGCAAGGGGTCCCATGACGTTTTGGACCGGGGCTCGGCGGTCACCTAGGGAAACCTACCAAACCCACACATTTCTGAAAAGTAGATACCCGGGGATTCCAGGGAGGTATGGCTTGCGTGGATCCCCCAACGTTTTCTTACCCAGAATCCCCTGCAAACCTGACATTTTGCTGAAAAAAATCCCTTTTTTCACACATTTTTGTGTGGTAAAGTTGTGGCATCATGGGGCTGACACAAATTTTCTACCACTCAGCGTTCCCCCAGGTCTCCCGATAAAAATGGTGCCTCACTCGGGTGGGAGGCCCAAGTACCCGCGACAGGCAAGGGCCCACAACGTATTGAGGCGACATCAAAATTGCCTATCACAAAATGTTTTGGGCCCTTGCCTGTCGCGGGTACTTGGGCCTCCCACCCGAGTGAGGCACCATTTTTATCGGGAGACCTGGGGGAACGCTGGGTGGTAGGAAATTTGTGTCAGCCCCGTGATGCCACAACTTTACCACACAAAAATGTGTGAAAAAGTGATTTTTTTTCAGCCAAATTTCAGGTTTGCAGGGGATTCTGGGTGAGAAAACGTTGGGGGATCCATGCAAGCCATACCTCCCTGGAATACCCCGGGTGTCTACTTTTCAGAAATGTGTGGGTTTGGTAGGTTTCCTAGGTGGCCGCCGAGCCCCGGGCTAAAACGTCATGGGACCCCCCTTGCAAAACCAGGTCGTTTTGTGATAGGCCATTTTGAGGTCGCCTCAATACGTTGTGGGCCCTTTCCTGTCGCGGGTACTTGGGCCTCCCACCCGAGTGAGGCACCATTTTTATCGGGAGACCTGGGGGAACGCTGGGTGGTAGGAAATTTGTTTCAGCCCCGTGATACCACAACTTTACCACACAAAAATGTGTGAAAAAGTGATTTTTTTCAGCCAAATTTCAGGTTTGCAGGGATTCTGGGTAAGAAAACGTTGGTGGAGCCACGCAAACCATACCTCCCTGGAATCCCCGGGTGTCTGCTTTTCAGAAATGTGTGGGTTTGGTAGGTTTCCTATGCGGCCGCTGAGCCCCGGGCCAAAAAGTCATGGGACCCCCATTGCAAAACCAGGTCGTTTTGTGATAGGCAATTTTGATGTCGCGTCAATACGTTTTGGGCCCTTGCCTGTCGCGCGTACTTGGACCTCCCACCCGAGTGATGCACCATTTTTATCAGGAGACCTGGGGGAACGCTGGGTGGTAGGAAATTTGTGTCAGCCCGGTGATGCCACAACTTTCCCACACAAAAATGTGTGAAAAAAGTGAATTTTTTCAGCAAAATTTCAGGTTTGCAAGGGATTCTGGGTAGGAAAACGTTGGGGGACCCACGCAAGCCATACCTCGCTGGACTCCCCCGAGTGTCTAGTTTTCAGAAATGTGTGGGTTTGGTAGGTTTCCTAAGATGGCCGCCGAGCCCAGGGCCAAAAACCTCACTGGTGTGGGTGGTTGAAGTACCCGCAACAGGCAAGGGCCCAAAACGTATTGAGGAGACATCAAAATGATCTATCACAAAACAAGCTGGTTTTGCAAGGGGAGTCACCTGGGTTTTTGGCCCCGGGCTCGGTGGCCATCTTGGAAAACCTACCAAACCCACACATTTCTGAAAACTAGACACCCGGGGGAGTCCAGCGAGGTATGGCTTGTGTGGACCCCCAACGTTTTCCTACCCAGAATGCCCTGCAAACTTCAAATTAAGCTGAAAAAAATCACTTTTTTCTCAAATTTCTGTGTGGAAAAGTTCTGGAATCTACGTGGATCCACAAATTTCCTACCACACAGTGTTCCCCCATGTCTCCCGATAAAAATGATACCTCACTCGCGTGGGTGGGTCAAGTACCCGCGACAGGAAAGGGCCCAAAACCTATTGAGGCGACATCAAAATTACCTATCCCAAACCAACCTGATTTTGCAAGGGGGGTCCCATGACTTTTTGGCCCGGGGTTTGGCGGCCACCTAGGGAAGCCTACCAAACCCACACATTTCAGAAAACTAGACACCCGGGGGATTCGAGGGAGGTATGGCTTGCGTGGATCCCCCAACGCTTTCTTACCCAGAATCCCCTGCAAACCTGAAATTTAGCTGAAAAAATCACTTTTTTCACACATTTTTGTGTGGGAAAGTTGTGGCATCACCAGGCTGTCACAAATTTCCTACCACCCAGCGTTCCCCCAGGTCTCCCGATAAAAATGGTGCCTCACTCGTGTGGGAGGCCCAAGTACCCACGACAGAAAAGGGCCCAAAACCTATTGAGGCAACATCAAAATTACCTATCACAAAACAACCTGGTTTTGCAAGAGGGGTCACCTGGGTTTTTGTCCCCGGGCTCGGTGGCCATCTTGGGAAACTACCAAACCCAAACATTTCTGAAAGCTAGCCACCCGGGGGAGTCCAGCGAGGTATGGCTTGCGTGGGTTCCACAACGTTTTCCTACCCAGAATCCCCTGCAAACCTCAAATTTAGCTGAAAAAATCACTTTTTCCATACATTTTTGCGTGGGATCACCATGCCGGAACAAATGTCCTACCACCCAGCGTTCTCCTTGTTCTCCCGAGTAAAATGATACCTCACTTGAGGGTTGCAGGGGATTCTGGGTAGGGAAACGTTGGGGGATCCACGCAAGCCATACCTCATTGGACTCCCCAGGGTGTCTAGTTTTCAGAAACGTGTGGGATTGGTAGGTTTCCCTAGATGGCGGCGAGCCCGGGGCCAAAAAACCAGGTGCCCCCCCCCTCCCCCCCCAAACCAGATAGTTTTGTTATAGGTAATTTTGAAGTCTCCACAATACGATTTGGGCCATTTCCTGTTTCAGCCACTATGCCTACCCACACAAGTGAGGTACCATTTTTATCGGGAGCCCTGGGGGAACGAAGGGTGGTAGGAAATTTGTGGATCCACGCAGATTCCAGAACTTTCCCACACAGAAATTTGAGTAAAAAGTGATTTTTTTCAGCTAAATTTGAGGTTTGCAGGGCATTCTGGGTAGGAAAACGTTTGGGGACCCATGCAAGCCATACCTCGCTGGACTCCCCCGGGTGTCTAGTTTTCAGAAATGTGTGGGTTTGGTAGGTTCCCAAGATGGCCGCTGAGCCCGGGGCCAAAAACCCAGGTGACCCCCCTTGCAAAACCAGGTTGTTTTGTGGTAGGTAATTTTGATGTCTCCTCAATACGTTTTGGGCCCTTGCCTGTCGCGGGTACTTGACCCACCCACGCGAGTGAGGTATCATTTTTATCGGGAGACCTGGGGGAAAGCTGGGTGGTAGGAAATTTGTGGATCCACGTAGATTCCAGAACTTTCCCACACAGAAATGTGAGAAAAACGTGATTTTTTTCAGCTAAATTTGAGGTTTGCAGGGGATTCTGGGTAAGAATATTTTGGAGGACCCACACAAGCCATACCTCGCTGGACTCCTCTGGGTGTCTAGTTTTCAGAAATGTGTGGGTTGGGTAGGTTTCCCTAGATGGCCGTCGAGCCCGGGGCCAAAACTCATGGGACCCCCTTGCAAAACCAGGTTGGTTTGTGATAGGTAATTTTGATGTCGCCTCAATAGGTTTTGGGCCCTTGCCTGTCGCGGGTACTTGACCCATCCACACAAGTGAGGTACCATTTTTCACGGAAGACTTTGGGGGACGCGGGGTGGGTGGAATTTTGTACATCCACGCAGATTCCAGAACTTTCCACCACAGAAATGTGAGGAAAATATGGTTTTTTTTGGACATATTTTTAGGTTTGCAAGGGATTCTGGGTAAAAGATCCTGGTGAGAGCCAGTCTAGTCACCCCATCCTGGATTCCCCTGGGTGTCTAGTTTTCAAAAATGTATAGGTATGCTAGGTTTCCCTAGGTGCTGGCAGTGTTAGGGTTCAAAATCTACAGCTAGGCACTTTGCAAAAAAAGGGTCCGTTTTCACTGTGAAAATGTGGTGTGTCCATGTTGCGTTTTGGGCCGTTTCCTGTCGCGGCCACTAGTCCTACCCACACAAGTGAGGTACCATTTTTCTCGGAAGACTTTGTGGAACACGGGGTGGGTGGAAATTTGTGGATCCATGCAGATTCCAGAACTTTCCACCACAGAAAAGTGAGGAAAATGTTTTTTTTTTGCCAATTTGTTAGGTTTGCAAGGGATTCTGGGTAACAGAACCTGGTGAGAGCCAGTCAAGTCAGCCCATCCTGGATTCTCCTGGGTGTCTAGTTTTAAAAAATGTATAGGTTTGCTAGGTTTCCCTAGGTGCCGGCAGAGCTAGGAACCAAATTCAACATGTAGTCACATTCCGAAAAAAAGTCAGTGCCTAGTGATCTTTCTGCCGCCCTGGGGAGGGGGAAATCAGGGGCTATTGCTCCCGATATGCCCCCGAGGGGGCAGAAAGACTGTGGCTATTCTTTTGGGGGTCGGGGCATTGGGATGCCCATTCTGGTCAGCCCCCACCCCTGCGTATAAAAAAGCCAGCATAATCGCTGGCACATAGTGGGCTTTCTGCGCCCCCGGGGGCAGATCAGGGCTACTGCCCCCATCTGCCTCCTGGGAGGGGCAGAAAGACAGTGGCATCTTTTTTGGGGTGGGTGGGGGCATTGCCATGTCCATTCTTGGCAGCCCCCACCCCGAACTTTGTAAAAAAAAAAATCCCTGGTGGCTAGTGGGCTTTCTGCCCCCCCGGGGGGTGCAGATAAGGTGCTATTGCCCCATCTGCCTCCCAGGGGGGGGGGAGAAAGACTGTAGCATTTTTTGGGGTGGGGGCATTGACATGCCCATTCTGGGCAGCCCCCACCCCTACCTATATAAAAAAATCCCTGGCGCTTAGTGGGCTTTCTGCCCCTCCCGGGGAGGGGAAGATCAGGGGCTATTGCCCACATCTGCCTCCTGGGGGCAGAAAGTCTTTTTTTTCTTTGGGGGTAGGGTGGGGGCATTTGCATGCCAATTCTGGGCAGCCCCCACCCCGGGCCTATAAAGAAAATAATCCCTGGCATCTAGGGTGTTTCTGAACCCCCGGGGGGGCAGATTGGTGGCCGAAAGACTGGAATTTCGTGGGGGGAGGGGTGGGGGCATTGGCATGCCCATCTTGGGCAACCCCCACCCCTAAATTTATTGAGGGGGAAAAAAAACCCTGGTGTCTAGTGGGCTTTCTGCCCCCCGGGGGGGCAGATTGGGGGCTACTGCCCCCATCTCCCCCCAGGAGGGGCAGAAAGACTGTACCTTTGTGGCGGGGGGTGGGGGCATTGGCATGCCCATATTGGGCAGCCCCTACCCCTAACTATATATTTTTTTTAAATCCCTGGTATCTAGTGGGCTTTCTGCCCCCCCGGGGGGGCAGATTGGGGGCTACTGCCCCATCTGCCCCCCAGGGGGGGCAGAAAGACTAATTTTGTGGCCGGGGGGGGTGGGGGCATCGGCATGCCCATTTTGGGCAGCCCCCACCCCTAATAAATATCCCATAAAAAATCCCTGGTGTCTAGTGGGCTTTCTACCCCCCCGGGGGGGCAGATTGGGGGCTACTGCCCCCATCTACCCCCCAGGGGGGGGCAGAAAGACTGATCATGCCAATTTTTATGGGGGGAGCAAAGGCCCTTGCCCAAGGGGCCGCTCCCCCCTCCCTGGTGCCTAGTGGGTGGATCCCTGCTTGGGGATCCACTAGGGAGATTCTCCCCTTTCCAACGATACCTCTCCTGAGTTTCTACGTGCTCAGGGGGCTGAGATAGCCCCCTGAGCACGTAGAAACTGAGAGGCTCATTTCAGTTTCACTTTCACTGAAATGACATCAGCGCGACGTGTGCGCCGATCGTCATTTCAGGGAAACCAGGGGGGGGGGCCTCAGGAGCTGGGGAAGCTCTTCCCCAGCTCCCGAGGCTTTAGAGAAGAAAAGGGAATCCCGCACCAGAGGGATTTCCTGTGCAGGGAGTCATGACGAGCTGGACTCGTCATGAGCACACGACCACTGTGTGCCATGACGAGTCCATGAGCATGGAAGGGGTTAATTTCCACGATGGCCCCCAGCGCCCTGAGACCCGTAAGGGTGAGTAGTTCGCGCTTTACAAATACGGATTTACATTTACATTTACATTTATAGCTTCTGACTCAATGTATATCTAAGACATTTATCAATGAAATCCCACTTTTTCATGTACTGTCATGTCAATTTAGCAGCCGATAATTCAAAACAGGTAATAGAGCTAAGCCACTCATACACTGGTTCAAGTATGTTCAACATTGGAGTGGGTTCAATACACAGGGCCTGATTTAGATCTTGGCGGATGGGACACTCTGTCACAAACATGAGGGAAATTCCATTGCTATATTACAAGTGCATTATATCCAACAGCACTTGCAATATGGCGGACAGGATATCCGTCACGTTTGTGATGGAGTATCCCATCTGCCAAGATCTAAATCAGGCCCTTTAGTCACTTTAGCTGTCAGTCTTTTCTTTTATTTACAAACATGTTATTTTACAATCAATACAATTGGAATTTTGCTGTTCCATCATTTAGTCAGGGATGTACAGTGGAAATCTTGTTTATACAGTGTTTATGTATTTAACAAGCTGAATGAATTTTTCAGACTTTATACATTGGAAGTTTGAGTGATAAGCCATGCTAACTAACACAATGAATATGGAAAATATGGGAATAAAACATTATGCACAAAACGTATTACAAGATACTGAATTAAACAGAGAGGATATTTGTCATTTCCACTAGAAGGAGCTCTAGTATAACAATAGAAAAGACAGCCCAGCTTTGGATGGTTTAATGCAAGTGTGAAGTTTCCTTAATAACAGTGCAGCGTTCTCTATTCCATGCAGTAACGGATGCCCTATGAAAACAATAACGTAAAATCAAGATATTACCTTGAATTCTACTAGATGCACATATATTCGCTGTGCATAGCTGTTGAAACAAATGCCTGCTTGACCAAAAGGTGCTGTGGGCTGAAGCAGATACAACCTAATTTCTAGTGTGCACATCTGAAAGTCTCAGATTTATTTTCAAATAACTTGTAATGTTATAGGTTAATCCACTTAATTAGCAAGGTTACCATGAGCCCCAATGTAGGCAAGGATAAAGGCGGATTGTCTTTGGCACCGTATCATTAGCCACACTGCTACTTCTTAATATTTCTAATGATGATAAAGAATAAACATTATGGTCAGCCGCATACACTTTCACCAGCCTGTCGGACACCAATGCTCTGCCTCTCTCACTCGCACCCACCCCTTGCATTCACAAAAGCAGAGCAGGAGACCGCTCGTTTTACATTGCACCCAAAACATGGTACAACCTTCCACAACACATCAGAGCCCCATCCTCACTTCTGCAGTTCCGCAAGAAGCTGAAGACCTGGTTCTTCGATTAACTCTACAGGGACCACATGCCTACACGCCTTCTCAAGCACCTGGATATCCTCACAGGTGATTAGTGTGCTATACACATCAACATAACATAACATATGTGAGAAGCTGGGTTTCTGTTGCAGTAAACCCCCCATTTTTTTTTGCCAGACTACTGATGCACTTTTGACTTGATGTGCCCTGGGTCCCTGCCAATCAGGTTCCCAGGGCCTGTGTTCTTTCTCCAAAACTGCACCCAAACCCAATTGGCATCTCTGGCCACAGGTCAGCCCCTGGTAAATGGTAACACAGGTACCCAGGGCACTGTGACCAGGGAAGACCTCCAAGGGCTGCAGCACTTATTGTGCCACCCTTAGAGGCCCTGTACCTTTACACACACCCTGCCATTGCAGGCTGCGTGTTTTGGTGCAAAACAAAGTGAGGAGTCGACATGGCACACATCCCTGTGTGCCCTGCCTACAACCCACTGCCCTGGCATAGGTCAGCCACCCCTCTAGCTGGGTGCACTATACCAGTGGTGAGGGTACAGGTGCGTGAGCCCTGTACCCCTACAGTGTCTAAGTCAATTCTTAGACATTGTAAGTGCAGTGCTGCCATTAAGAGTATATGGTGCTGGGAGTTTGTCATTACGAACTCCACAGTACCATAATGGCTGCACTGAAAACTGAGAAGTTTGGTATCAAACATCTCAGCACATTAAACCCACACTGATGCCAGTGTGGGATTAAATGAAAAATGCACTCAGAGGGCATCTTAGAGATGCCCCCCTGAAAAAAGACCAGCCTCTGGTGGATTCCCTGACTGGTACTTACCAGCCTGCCACCACGAGACATGTTTCTGGACCCCTAGGGTGGGAGCCTTCGCTCCCTGAGCCCAGAAACAAAGCCTTTCCTGGGCGGAGGTGTTTACACCTCCCACAGGCCACTAAGAGCCATCTGTGGCAGGGGAGCTTCAAAGGCCTTGCAGCCTTTGTAATGCGACCCCCAGCCTCTCCTGCTATCAGGAGCAGGCCCGCTTCCTGTCTCCCCTCCTTTTCGGCGGGAAGACAGGCTGGAAAAATTAGCCAGCCTGAAGGTGTGCCCACCTCTGCCAACCCCACCCCTCAGGTGGGGGAGGCGAGGTGAAGCCCCCTCTTCAGTGCCCTCCATCTTGCAATGGCAGGCACTCCCAAATCAGGATTAGGGATTGTGCTCACTCCCCCACTTGGGGTGAGCACATCCAGGGTCTAGTCACCTTAAGGTCAGTAGCCCATTGGCTACTGACCTCAAGACCCCTAAAACGCCCCCTAGATACAGTATTTAGGGGGCACCCCTGAACCAAGAAGGCAGATTCCCGCAAACTAAGAAGAAGGACGAAAGAAGACGCCCAGCAGAGGAGACTGCAGAGAACAACTGACTTGGCCCCAGCCTTCTGGCCCGTCTGCAGTTTCCAGATATCCTGTGCCAAAAATCGTCTTGTCCTGCAGCCAGCGACCTCCAGAACCCCTGGGAGGACTGACTGCCTTCAACAAAGACCGGATATCCTGTGAACAGCAGCTCTGTTCAGAAGAAACACCAAAGAAAGACTCCGAGCCTGCTGAGGAAAAAGAAACCCGACGCCTGGAACCACCACTGCACCCGTCGCCTACAGCCCGAGTTCGTGTGGCCCACCGGTCCCAGCGAGGTCCCCCAGCACTCCAGAGTCTGAGTCCACCAAGGGTTGACCCCTCCAGGACTCCCCAACGTCGCCTACAGCCTCTGCACGGAGACCCCCCCCAACGCGAGTGGCCCGGTAAGGTGAAATCCGACCTCAAAAGACACCCCTGCATCCAGCCGGGGTGCGCCCTGGAGAATAGAGCCCGAGGTGCACCTACGTCCCCGAGCCCTCCAACTTACCTGCCCAGCTGTTGGTTCCTCCTGGAAGTCTTCCTGGACCGAGCCTGAAGCTGAAAACCAAAACCGAAAATCCCCATTAAAATCAACAGGGCACCCGAGGCCACACCAGCACCCTTCAACCAGCCGCCGCTGCGGGTGCACTTTTTGTGCTAAACAGGATCCCCTTTTGCCCTGAGCCTAACACCAGGAGCTTGGCTCCCACAACCTTGTGAGCTGCTCGCCAGCAGCCACCAACCAGAGGCCCCCTATCTCCCATTGGATAACATTGGGCCTCAGCACTCTGCACCCGGCCGCCCTAGTGCCGCTGAGGGTGTAACAAGAGTGCATCCTTGACCCTGGGGGACCTCTGAGTCTAACCCCTGAACACCAACTCCCACAACCAAGTTCTTACCTTAAAACCGATAACACTATTTTCCTCCATAGGATAACAATGACTGTTTTTCTGTGAAAAATTTCTAAGTGTGGACTTGGAAAACCTAAAGAAATTCTTTAAAATTGTACTAACCAACAAAAACGCTTTTACTTACCTGTTTTCAGGAAATGTCCCAGTGCAGTATCCAGGCATACTGCACTGTGTAAGAAAAGTAATCTCAAAAGTAACTTACCTGTAATTTTACTAAAAATCCTATACAAAGTATATGTACTGTATTCTGAAAAGCATTGCATTATCAGTAACACTACTGTAACCAAATCAAAGTACATTTACAATTGCAATTCAAACTATTTACAAACTGCATTACTACTGTAAAGTATTTATTGCTTACCTGTGCCAGGCGTGCTTGTTTCTAGAAAATAAAATAACTAAAAGAATATTTATATACAAAAACAATTGGTCTGAAGTTCAGTCTTTGAGTGTGTGAATTCATTTGCTGACTGAGTGGGTACAACAAATGCTTAACACTGTCCTCTGATAAAGCCTTACTGCTCGACCACACTACCACAAATAGAGAGTGAGGTGCTATCTAACTTTACCTCTGCCTACCTTTGGGGTTCCACTGGACTCTGTGCACACTATACCTCACTTTGGTATGGTAAATACAGAGCCAGCTTCCTACAACATATCACTTGTACTTTTGCCAGTTAATCGCTGACCACCACGCTCATTCACATGCAATGCTGCTTTTGGAAGTCTCTATCTGTATTTTTTTTCCAAGGTTGGCCCTTCAATAAAAAACACCTTCTTTACAGGTCAGCCATAGATAGGTTGCATACAAACAATTCTGTGTATTTGTTGTCCTTTGTTCCTTAGAGCTTTGCAGAGCAGCATTCTGCTTCTTTACCCACACTCATTGGCAATGACAGAGTATTGCATTGTAATATCGCATTATTAAAATCTAATACTTCTCAATAATTTTTTTTTCTGTCATACATTACGTAGTCTGAGTGAATTAATAATGACCCATGATTTTAATTTACTATAATGAAAAAAACTCAAATTTCGATTTTTTACTCTAAAAGTAAAAAACTAATTCCTGATGCTGATAAGATATTCTTACAAAGTTAAAATGATTTACTTCTGTGGACATTATTTATTTGGGATAAAAGTTGAGTGGCTGTGACTGTAAAAACAAAATGTGTGTGCGCATATGTTTCTCAAAGTCTTAGGTAGCTTATATCGCTGCTCTCCCTCCCAGAGGGGACTACTTAAGCCTCTCAATGTACTATTCAGTGCTTCTCACACTTTACAGAAGGGGAAAGTGGTTCTGAAACATTCTTCAGTATTAACCCGAATCCTGTCAGCTGGTTAAAGCTGAGTTCGGCGCAGTACCCAGAGGGCCTTCTGTATCAGAAAGCAAGTGTACTAAAGATCAAGCCTTTACTACTCAGTGCATGAGGGACAAGGTAACAGATGGTTAGCAGTTGAGCATAATATACAATGTGCTAATTCTGGTGGTTTATGCTGCCAGAGTATCAGTGACCGAGATAAACCCAATTTTCTGAGTGATATATCAAACGCATTCATAGAGGGTAAAACAAAGGAATCACAGTTAAAAGTACGGAGGCCCATGGCACAGACATATGCACAGCAGAAGGCAATGCTCAACAGGTTTGGCCACACTCATTTGACTGGGCGTAGGGCCTGGCCATAGCCTTGTGGCTGTAGATTTGGGCTTGCACAACAGTAGGAAGATACCATTGTGAGGTACTGAGCAAAAGTTAAACCCGACTGTTGAGGGATTCATTAGTTGCAACCAGGTGATGTAGTGAAAGTTAATAAAAGGGCAGGTGCCCAGAGCCCGAAGTACCAGTGCCCTACAAGAAGCACAATGTGTAGTGGTGTCTTACTTATTTGCTACCCACCTGACACTACATATTTGTTGTTGAGGATTGCAGCCGAGCTCCGCACAAGACCTGGGACGAATATGACTCGTTATTTCGCATGCAATTAGTTCGCATGCCATTACTACGCGGTTGTTTCTTAGGCAATAACCGTTACTACCCAAGTTTTTAGTTCGCATACCATTACATTGAAAGTGTTAATGTATGCGAACTAAAAACTTGCCTAGTAATAATAAAACCCAGCACTACAAATACGCTACCCTACACATCCAAAAGTTAAAAACACTACCAAAACCCTCAAAAAGTACACTACCCTACACTACTAAAACACCACTACACTACCCTAAACCCTAAATCACTACCCCCTGCACGACACTGCCCCTAGCCCCAGTCCTATCCCTACTCCCAAACACTACCCAGCACGACCCCCCGACACTACCCTAAACCCTAAAACACTACCCTACACTACACAAACTCCACAACACTACCCTAAACCCTAAAACACTACCCCCAGCACGACCCTGCCTCGAGCCCCAGTCCTGTCCCTACTCCCAAACACTACCCTGCACGACCCCCGACACTACCCTAAACCCTAAAACACTACCCTACACTACACTAACACCAGAACACTACCCTAAAACACTACCCCCAGACGACACTGCCCCTAGCCCCATTCCTGTCCCTACTCCCAAACACTACCCTGCACGACACCCCGACACTACCCTAAACCCAAAAACAGTACCCTACACTACACTAACATCAGAACACTACCCTAAACCCTAAAACACTAACCCCAGCACGACCCTGCCTCTAGCCCCAGTCCTGTCCCTACTCCCAAACACTACCCTGCACGACCCCCCGACACTACCCTAAACCCTGAAACACTACCCTACACTACACAAACTCCACAACACTACCCTAAAACACTATCCCCAGCACGACCCTGCCCCTAGCCCCAGTCCTCTCCCTACTCCCAAACACTACCCTGCACGACCCCGACACTACCCTAAACCCTAAAACACTACCCTACACTAACACCAGAACACTACCCTAAAACACTACCCCCAGACGACACTGCCCCTAGCCCCATTCCTGTCCCTACTCCCAAACACTACCCTGCACGACTCCCCGACACTACCCTAAACCCAAAAACAGTACCCTACACTACACTAACATCAGAACACTACCCTAAACCCTAAAACACTACCCCCAGCACGACCCTGCTCCTACCCCAGTCCTGTCCCTACTCCCAAACACTACCCTGCACGACCCTGACACTACTCTACACTACACAAACACAAGTACACTACCCTGCACGACCCCCGACACTACTCTACACTACACAAACACAAGTACACAACCCTGCATGACCCTACACATCCCCTACACGACCCTACACAGCCCCTCTTACCTCTCTCTCCTCGTGGTTCCTTTCTTCACCTCCACGCTTGCTTCCAATCTTCTCCCCCTTCCTGCTTCCTCCTGCTTCCTCCATCGTGGGCAGGCAGAATAAGGAGTCCCGAGGGCAGGCGCGGAGATGGGCATGACCAACAGCCAGCCGGAAAAGCAGCAGCAGACCCTCTTCCTGAAAGTTGACGCCCCCTCACCGATGTGCGCACGCAGCAGAAACACATCCTGAAAGTGGACGCCCCCACACCGACTAGGCATGCGTTGTAACAACACATGCGATGTAACAACTTGCGTACTAAAGGCTACGCGTTGTTACATCGCATGCGTTGTAACGCTTGAGTAGTAATGGTACGCTGACTAATGTCCTCGTACTAATGGGTGCTTACCCCTGGGACCATCCAGCAAGGGTTCCTCATGTGCCGGCCAGCATGTAAGCTGAGTCTGTGCGAGTGAGATATGGTATTCCCAAGTGGGGTGAGGGGTGGTGGGGGTTGGGGTCTCACCTGCGCCTCCTCTAAGTTGACACACGAGGAGCGTGGAGTTGGCTGCAGAATTGAGGGCAGGCTGGCACTAAACCTCCGAAGCAGGGCTGTAGTGCAGAATATCGAGCGGTGCTGTTAGCCACTATGGGACATATGACCCATTTCTCCACTGGTGCAACACTTGAAAGGCAGTGGGAAACAGGGCATCATGAATATCTTGCCCACATCATGAGCAGTTTCAGTCTACACAGGTGTAGCTTTGCGGCGCTGGCCGAGGCATCCTAGTAGGCCTCGCAGCAGGATGCTGAAATGAAACACACACACACAGTAACGTTAGCAGCAATGGCGACCATCTGCCCCTTTATTTATCTTCTCAGACCGAGCCCGGCCATCGGAGTGAAAGGTGGATACTTTGTATTGTAGAGGCCGGGTGGCACTCTACATCTCTCCCATCTTTTGAAATGTTTGAAAATAGGAAATCAGGCCACACGTGTCAAACAGACAAAGTCTCATTGTCTCTGACTTGGAGTAGGGTTTGGTCGAAGACCATACTTCTGGCTCCAGGAGATGTTGCCAGTCCCATACCCTGCAGAACCATTGCTTCTGGTTTCCTGGGCTGGGGAGCTCGCTAGTTGACTTTGTCCATCAAGGGGCCTTTCGTTGGAGTTGTCTGAACTTCCACTTTCGGGTCGCTGTGGTGTGACACTGATCCGCAGGGATATGGGGCTGAGAGGATACTGCTCTGTGGTTCTGACATTTTCTCCAGTCACGTCCACACATCAATTTGGGATATCTGCAACTTCCTTCACCCTCATACATTTCTTGTGGCCAGTAAGTCTTCTCTCTGTACAGTTATCGTCGGTCCATCAATCTTGATGACCTTCCCGAACTCTGGCTCATACGGCGTCCATAACTTCCACCCAGAGTGTCTGTCCTTCATTATGACTGAGGCTCCGATCCGTAGCGTGGGGTCTCGCACCCCGCGACGCTGGCTGGCTTTGTTGTAGGTGACTTATCTTTGGGTCTGGGTAGCCTCAACATTGATGTCAGCATGTCTTCACTCAGTGTCTGCCGGGATGCTGTCTTGAGTCGGCTTCCTGGATAGTAGGTTTGCAGGAGCACAGTTGGTTGTGCTGTGTGGGGTTTGGCGGTACACCCGCAAGAACTTATGCAGTCAGCATTCCGCACGCCCACCAAGGTCCACCCCAATGCTTAGGGCCCGGTTGAGAGTCCGCATTAATCATTCCACCTCCCCGTTGGCTTGGGGCCATTGGGGGGATCTTCCGATGATGGGTGGCAAGTGATTCTTGGTAGTTTTGAAAATCATGTCCCTGGAAGGGTGGCCCATTGTCTGACTTTATTTCTTCTGGAAGGCCCATCATTGCAAATGTTTTTTCCAGGACCAGCTTGATGTGCGAGAATGCCAAGGATGGCACCACCCCCACCACGGGAAACTTCGTGTACGAGTCCATCATGACCACAGTGAAGTGTCCATCCGGGAAGCTCCCTACTTCAATACTGACTTTTGACTAGGGCTTGAGGCATGGTTCCTCCGTCAGCACCAGGGCAGGTGACACGTCTTTGCTTGTTATTGTGCACATGTGCCAGCTGCGCATCATTTCATCAACCATTGTATCCATGCCTGGAAACCACACCTTGCTGCGTAGCCGTGTCTTTGTCTTTGCTGTTCCTTGGTGCCCCTGGTGTGCCAGTTAATCACACGTGACCATAGACTTGTTGGCATCACAATCAGCTGTCCACATAGCAGCAGACAATCTCGGCTTTCACTGAGCTCATTCCTCACCCTCCACAGCTGTTGCCTCGCCATCTGTTCTTTCACCGTCAGGGTGCAAACGCCGTCCAGTAAATGCCGCTATTGTCGACCGGCCAGCGTCTCTTCTGCTCAGATAAGGCTTCCTTCGGTCCTGGTGGCCTCGCAGATCTCTTTAAAATCAATCAGGGTTGGTAAAGCGCAACTACTCACCCGTGAGGGTCTCAAGGCGCTGTGGGGGGTGGCTCCATTGAGTGCTGGGGTCATCCGAAGAGCCCGGTCTTGATGTCCTTTCTGAACGGGGGCAATATGGGAGATTGCCGGAAGTGGAGGGGAGGGTGTGCCAGGCTTTGGCTGCGAGGTAGGAGAAGGACTTTTCTCCAATTCTGGTCTTTTTGATACGTGGGACGGTGGCCAGAGAGAGCTGGGCTGATCATAGGTGTCTTTTGGGTGTGTGGAAGGAGAGTCAGCTGTTCAGGTATGCAGGTCCGGTGTTGTGATGGACATTGTAGGCGTGGGTGAGGAGCTTAAAGGTTATTCTTCTTTTGACTGGAAGCCAGTGGAGATCGCGAAGGTGTTGGGTGATGTGACTGCGACGGGGAATGTCAAGTATCAGTCTGGCTCCTGCGTTCTGAACAGTCTGGTGTTTGCGAAGGAGTTTCATGTTGGTTCTGGCGTAGAGAGCATTGCCGTAGTCCAGTCTGCTGCTTTTTAATCATCAGCACCTTGGGGCACGCATCATTCACAATCATTTGAATAAACTCCTCGGTCTTTTCTTCTTCTGCTGTTGGGTTCTTAGTTTCCAGGGGTGACGGATGTCATGACAGATAGTCTGCAGGGTTGTTGGCCCCGGGGTGGTAGATCACCTCAAAGGCATAGGGGCTGCAATTGCACCGCCCACCTCTCGATTCGTGAAGGAGCTAGATGAGTGGTACCAGCGAAGAGCGGAAGATTGGGCTTATGGTCAGTGATGATCTTTAATTCATGGCCATAAAGATATAGGTGAAAATGTTGACACGCTCACCTGATGGCCAGAGCCTCGTGCTCGATCTGCGCATAGCGAGTTTCAGTCTCTGACAGTACTCTACTGGCATATGCTACCGGGACCCATTCCCGATCTGCTCCCTCCTGCATGAGCACAGCCCCAAGGCCCACTGGGCTGGCGTCAACTATTAGGTCAGTGTAAGAAAGTAGGATCTGCTTTTATGGTTACCCCCACTTTTGCTTGATGCAATGCTGCTTCTGACTAGTCTGACTGGGATCCTGCTAATCAGGACCCCAGTCTCTGTGCTTTCTCCCCTAAATTGGTATGGTAAGTACTTGGGTACATCCCAGATTGGACACTGGTGTACACTTCTCAGTCCCTAGCATATGGTACTAAGGTACCCAGGGAATAGGTACATCAGGGGTCTCCAATGGGCTGAAGCATGTATTATGCCACCCCTGGGAGACCACTCAATTTGTAACTATAGGCCTGCCATTGCAGGCTGTGAAAGTGGTGCTAGCACCACTTACAAAAAGATATAGGATTCCCTATATCTAAGGTCACTGCACTTAAAACCTATAAGTCACTCCTAAGGCATGCCTTGCAATCCTGAAGGAAGGGTGCGTGGTTCTAAGAATGAGGGTGCCCCTGCATGAGCAGGACACCCCTACAGCCTACGGAGTCCATTTTCCCGGGCTGCAAGTGAGACAGCCATATAACATATTGAGGGGCACTGCATCATTACGCGATGACTGTCTCGAAACTGGCTGTAGCGTACCCTATCATGTTTGATATCAAACATGTTGGAATCATACCCCCTATGACACCGTAAATGGTGTGGGGGGTATGATTCCATGCACTGTAAAGTTCCTCCGGGAGGCCCTCAGTGCTCCTGGTACCAGTCTTCTAGACACGGACAGCTCAACATGGCTGCTACCAACCAGAGACACGATTCTGCCCTCCTGCTGCTGAGCCAAGCTCGAGCAGGGGAAGGCAGAACAATAGGTATCCTGTCACAGGGAGGTGTGGGAGTGCTTGCTTGAGCCACTCAGTCTGCTTTAAGGGCACACTTGTTGCCCTCCTTGCATAGTCCAGTTCAAACCAGCTCAGGTAGCCGTTGGATCCCGCTCTGGCGCGAAACTGGACAAAAGACATGGGAGTATCCTCCTCCCCATTGTCTGACCCCTCCCTGGGAGGCAATCCTGAATCATCCCAACCCTTTCCTTAGGGTACTTAAGGACTTACCTGAAGGTGGGTCCCTAGATTCATTGTGGGACAAGATTCATTTCAAGACACCACTTCTTCGAACGTCTGGGCACTCTGGACTTAGCTGGACTTTGCTCTGGGCATCAAGGCTGCAACTGGGAAGACTCCTGCTGCTCCTGATCTCTTCGCCCTGCTCGTCTACTGTAACATCCGTGCCTGTGCACCATACAGGAGCCTTCCAAGGCCAGTGGGCATCCAAGACACCTGAAGGAATCTCCCTTGAAGTGAAGGAGTCACTTCCCTGCATTTGCAGGCACTGCAACTAAGCCGACCGGTCTGCTGATCCTGGGCTCCCACAGACTCTGAAAGGCTCAGCAACACAGGTGGTGGTTCTTCACATCCCTCGAGGCCTGCCATGTCCTCTCACCAAGTTTAAGGCCAGTATCCCTCGTCGGAGCTGCAGGAACCAAACCTCTTTGCACCGCATCAACTTGCAGTTGCAAAGGCTTGTTGGCTTCCTTATGCCTGGTTCTTCGGGCTCCAGGTAGCCCCAACCTCAAGCATCTTCTGTGACCAAGATCTTTGTCCTCACCAAATCACTTGCATCGTGGGCTTGCATCTTTGGTGAGCTGCTCCAGGTCCTCTTGCGACTACAGTGCCTCCGGCCTGTGGGTCCCCTTGAGGGTCATCTTTGAATTCTTTGGACTCCCCTGATTGCTCCTGGCCTGCCCTGACTCCGCTGCTTGTGGTGAGTCACCTGGACCTTGCTAGTAGCGCTGCACCTTCTTGGCTTTCCACATTGTTTGCAGTTGCCAAGGCTTGTTGGTGCTCCCGCCGGACACCGTCCCCTCGACATCCGACGTGGGACAGCTCATGAACAGCTCCTGGTATTCCACAGCATCGCCTGCTCCTCACAGCTGCAGCTCCAAGGTCACCGTCATCTCTCCTGCAACACCCAACTTCGGTAGCATTCGTCTTCCAGGTTGCCTGGTCACTTCCAAGTGGCATAGACTCTGTCCCCTCTGCTTGCAGGTACTTCTCGACTTGAATCCACCTTTGGGTTCCAACTGACACTTTCACCTTCTCCAGCAGCGGCCTCTTCCTGTAGTCCTCCATTGAGTTCGACAGCGGTTTCCAACGCCACTTCACACCTATGCACCCGGCTTCCCTGGTGCAGATATCCTGGTTCCCAAGGTATCCGCGGGTGAGGTGACTCTCCAACCTTCTGTCTTCCATGGGGATTATTCAGGGTCCACTGGGAAGGGTCCTTCTTCTTTAAAATTGCAACCGCGATTTAAGCATTGACTTGCATTGAACTCACGGTCGTGTTACCACTCTGCACACGACCTCCGTGGGGCTCCTGGTTACTTACCTCTGTGGTTTCTTCGGTTCCCAGCACTTCTACATCCTCTGGGTATAGTCTTGACTTGGGTCGTGGTTCGCATACCACTATTTTAGCATTTGGTTTGGTCTCTCCCTGTTGACCACTGTGTATTACGTGCTACTTACCTGTATCTATTGAAAAGTATTGTGTTCATTGTGTATATCTCCAGCTAGGAGATGGCTGTATGTGTTAGTGAGTGTCTTATAATTAATACATCTTTTTATAAATACCCTGTGTTTTTTTTCCAATTAATATATACCTATAAGATTATGTTCTGGTAAAAGAAGCTGCTTTAAACTCCTTCTGGACTAAGCCTGAAGGCTGCTCTCCACAGCTACCACTTAGAAAGCTTTCCAAGGTTGTCTAAGACCACTAAAATCAACATAAAGGTTGTCTGGATTGGTGCAAGGTGCCCACTTAAATAAGTGTGCACCATATACCCAGCCAGCTTCTCACAGTCAGTTTTCCTCTGTGAATGAAAGTAGGCCATGGTGAGTTTGTCAAGGAGGGCCGCCTTGATGCCTCTGAAGACTTTCTCCGCTGCGGGCTCCAGTCCCATGAGATGGCAGTACAGGTGGGTGCCCGAAGTGGCTCTGACATCGTGGCAAGGTTGGGGATAAATCTCCTGCAGTGATCGCCATCCCCAGAAAACTGCGGACTTCAGTGGGGTTTTGTGGCACGGGTGCTCACTGTATGGCCACTGCTTTCTTTGGATCGACTTTTAGCCCTTCTCCCTCGAAGATGTATCCAAAAAAGTCTATGAAACCCTGATAGAAGGAGCATTTACTTTTGTGCAGAGACAGGCCCCTGTCTGCCAGGTGCTGGGGGGTGGCTCTCAATCAGAAATGGTGTTCCTCTAGACTTTCTGAGAAAATGAGAATGTCATCACTCAGGTTGATGACTCCAAGCAGTCCAGAGAGGGTTTCTATTATGGCATTTTGAAATACCTCTGCCACGGACAAAACACCAAAGCTCAGTCTCTTGTATCTCCGGAGGCCTACATGTGTTGAAAAAGTCATGATGGAACGACTTTTCAGGGCAAGTTCTAGCTGGTGATAACCTGAGTTCAGATCTAGTTTTGAAAACCATTTCGCCCCATTAAGATCTGCTATGATGTCATCCATTGTTGGTTAGATGGCGTTCACGCCAGATTGCCTGATTCAGTAGCCTCATGTATACGCACAGTCTTATGGTGGCAGGGAGCTTCGGTCTTTGTGCAGTGACAAGTGGAGACACCCAGGGCATTGAGCGAGTTGACAAAGGTCAGCCCTGCACTGATATTGGCATGCACAGGGACGTGTGCCACACAGGGCTCCTGTGTTTCCATCCTGAAGAATGCCATGGACTTGCATGAGCCATCAGCCAGAAACATGTTGACGGTGTGAGTGGTGATGGGGTACTAGTTCCCCTTGGTTTTTAATACCAAGGGGTATTCTGTTTAAATATGAAGTTCAGTTTGGCATATATTGGTTTTTAATGTGTCTATGTCACAGGTCTATTTCTAGTTAGAAGTGCCTCCCTGACCTCCAGGTGTAGGCCCGCTGTTCATCAAACCAGGTTTTTGAAAAGCGAGGGGAGTCCTATGATGAAGCATGACACCTGGTGGTGTGTGAGGGCATCCTGTCACAGCTTTGTGTATGTCCAGAGATAGGCTGTAGTGAGGTGTAGCATAGATTCAAATTGTTTCTCGGGTGGCTCAGTTGTGGTGTTATTGCCGCCCTGACTATACATAAGCAGATGCAGTGGCCATGAGGGAGCAATGTGATAGCAGGTCGGGATTGCAGGATGAACTTTGCAGGAAATTTGTGCACACAGTCTATTACAGGCCACACTCCACTTTGCAACCTCTGTTCCCCTTCAAACCAGGTCACGTTCTGCAGCCAAATGTAACACACCTTACTTGGTGGCCTGATCAATCCGTGCTGGCTTGTGTGGGCAGCTTGCCTCCACGAGCCAGTAGCCGGCTCCAGCAAACACTCTTGACTTTCCCCCTTTTCCAGGAGACATGTGCTCCATGTGGCAGCAGTGGTAGGGAGCAGCAATTGGGCCGCCATGGTGAAGCTCTGCCCACCATAGCACTGGAGCCGCAACCCAGGCTGTCGACAAAGCTCGGCCCTCGGAGTGAAAGGTGGATACTTTGTATTGTTGAGGCTGGGTGGCACTCTACACTATGGACCTACCAAAGACAGTAGAGATGCTCTCCAGGAGTGCTCCTGTGCCCTATTAAACACAATGAGAAAATCTAGTGCAACTTAAACGCTAGGAGTGAGCATGACCCTGTTGCAACAACCAGGGCCCTACTAGAGATAGCATATGGGTAAACAGGGAGTTGGAACTGGGGGCTGAGCAAGTTAACAATTCATCCAAGGGGGGAGAGAGTCGCACAGTTTCTCTCTTAGTGCCCTAGTTAGCACAGTGACTGCATCACCTGAACCTACAGGATTAACCTGACCCAGACCCCACCAAAAGAAGACCCCTACAGGACAACATGGTGGGATGGCCAGGACAAGTAGCAGAGATGGCGACTATTTCAGCCATCAAGTCTTTCATCACATCAGGACTGTCTTCTGCATAAGCACCTAAGTAGAAGTTGTGGGTAGTGAGGCCAAAAATGTACTTTGCTGCCACTTCTGTAGATAAGCTGAAGAGACTTTGCTGCTACACATGGAAGAAGAAAGCACCTACAAATTTTCATGCGATCTCTCAAGACAGGTACACCATTTACCAATGCCACCATAGTTGCTGTGCTCAACAGCCAGTTTGAACCAATGGTCGACCCATACAGTGACCAGTTCATGCTACGCCTGGATGAGCAGGGCCAGAAAGTGTGCGCCAGCGCATGCACACTACAAGATGAAACAGAAGAGATTAGGGACCAGTTCATTCAAGGCTGTGCCTCAGCCAAACTGAGTGATATTCCAAGAGCCCGGCATGTCCCTCCAAACATATTGACCCTTGGCACTGGAAAGAAATTTCAAAGGCGAGAGTTCATCAAACCAATCAAAACTGAACCGATTAAAAAAAATCAGGTTAAGTCCATTCCCCAGTCAAAAAGAGAAGGATGCCAATGGCGGAAACGCCTCTGTGGAGGACCATTCATTCACACAGAGGAGAGCCTGCCCAGTGGCAAGAAATGTTCATTGTGCAGAAAGGTGAACCGCTTTGCGAAAGGTATACAAATTATCTTGCCCACAGAAGACCCCAATGAAAAAGACAGTGAATGCTGTGTCAACCCCTTATGCTGATCCTGGGAATGAGGTGAGGGGCAATGGAGAAGAGTTAGTACACATAGTGTAGGTTGTCAGCCAATTCCACTTGAACGCATGCTCTCCCCCAAAATGGCTGATATTGATCAGCGACAGGCCCAAAACTGCCATCATTATTACTAGTGCCTTCATCAACGTTATGACTAAGGAGATGTATGAGACTCTGGTCAGCCAGGCGATGATAAAACCCACAAGAGTCTGTGCTAATGGACACTTCAGCCTGCTGCTTCTCGTGGATATATTTGTCACCGGCATCACCTATAACAACAACATTACCATCCAAATAAAAGTGTATGTCACCCAAGGTGAAGTATGCATGCTGCTAAACTGCCTGACAGTGGAGAAACTTCAGCTCATCCACTTCACCTTCATAGTGCATGTTTCAGAATTAGAAGGCCTCCTTGAAAATTTATATATGGTGCCTAAAGGGAAGAGGGCACAATTTCACATTGATCAGACAGTCAAGCCCACTGCATTGCAACACCACCAAGTGTGCTTCAATATCTTGCCAAAAGTTGAGTAAGAACTGCAGAACGTAGAAAAGGCTGATATCAAAAAGGTCGAAGGACCAACCCTGTGTGTTGCTCATTACACACACTAACTAACACATAAGCCAAAGCAACCTAGAGAAGTGAGACTGTGTAGATATAACCTTCCCAACCCTAGAAATCAAATGGGAAAGGCGGATTGCTCTAATGAATGATAACATAGAAAGCGAGTTGAATAGTTCTTTCTGGTTCTCAAAATTGGACCTTCAGTCATGTTAGATCCCAGCCCCAATACATCATAACTTGTCCACTCATTTTGGCCTCCATTTCTATAAGAGGCTGAACTTTTGAGATTTCGATTGTGACAGAGGTTTTCCAAAACACTTTCCAAAAGGTGCTGTCAGGGCCAACTGGCGTCATAAATGTAAGTAACACCATACTTGTGAATGGCCCATCACTGGAACACCACGTCAGATGTCAGAAAGTATTGTAGAGGCTCTAAGTATGCAGCCTCAAGCTGCATAAGGACAAATATGAGTTTTTGCAGTGGCATATCAGTTTCTTTGGCTAACATTTCTCAGCAGAAGGGGTAGCTCAGACCCCGCTAAGGTTACAGACATCAAGTTGGCCCCTCCCCATCCTTAATGACAGAGATGAGGGGCTTCTTGAGGTTGGTCAGTTATTGCAGGCAATTTATAAAAATATTTATGCCATTCATCGCCCTCTATGAGAACTCACTAAAGCATTTTCCCTGTGCTCATGTACAGAGGTATGTGACCTGCTGTTTCACACAACTAAAGAAGCACTCTCCACCAATACCACCTTAGTATACTTTGACCTGGCCAAGGACAGAGAACTCTTTGTGGATGCTAACCTCACAGGGTTAGGGGTGCCTCTACTGCAAAAACAGGTCTGTGGAGATTGGGTTAATTTAGCTTATGCCAACAAAGCACTCACCACCACAGAACAAAGATACTCACAAATTGAGTGGAAGGTCATATCCATCTGTTGAGGATGTAAAGTTTTCCATCTATACTTGTATGGGCATTAATTTGTAGTACACATGGGTCACTTATCACACGCTTTCAAGGGTCAGCGTTTAAGCCTCCTCCCAGAGTCAAAAAATGGGTTCTGTAGCTGTAAGAGTACTCCTTTGTGGTGGAGTACATGCCAGATTCTCAAAACCCAGCAGATTACTTGTCCCTAGGGCTGCCATTCTGGAGGAAAAAGACAATGTACAAATGATAGAGGAGTACATCAGATTTGTGTTTGAGAGGTCTCAGTCTTTAACAACATCATTGATTGAGTTCTTGAAAGCAAAAGATGACTGTTTACAGCTATCCCTGGGGGCTACCCAGACTGGAAACTCGACTGTACTAAAAGACACACACACCACTCGGAAACCTGGAAGTGCAGCAGGTTCTAGCAGCTCTCTACAATGTAAGACAGAAACTAGCTGGCTCAGTGGAAGGGATCGAACTCCTTAGATTACGTCCAACCCTTGGGCGAAAGAGGGATTGGGATAAAATAAGAAAAGAGAGAGTCTTGGTACTGGATCTGCTCAGCAGCTGATGCATCACTGTGTAACAGGAGTTGTCACTTCTGAGACCTTCTGTGTTTGCAAGGTAGATGTGCACTGGACCAGCACCTCTGGTTTAGGGAAGATGCAGTACACTGGAAATAACAAGAGGAGGCAGTTACTATCAGTTAACTAACAGGCCTAACATCCCATGACCATACTTGGGCATCAGTAACATACACTTACAGGTCTCATCAGCAAACATAGCATGAGAGCAGAACAACCAAGATCATAGATTGGAGTTTCTGGCACTCCCAGGAATCGACTTGAAATACAAATTAGAGTTACTGGCACTCCCAGGGATAAAGTCAGAATGCAGGTTGGAGTTACTGGCACTCCCATGGATCAAACTTGGTACAGAGTTTGGATTTACTGGCACTCCCAAGGATTAAACTTGGAACACAGGTTGGAATTATGAGCACTCCCAAGGATTAAACTAGGAACACAGGTTGGAGTTACTGGCACTCCCAAAGATTAACTCAGACCAAAAATTAGCACAAGGTTCATACATATATCAAACGCTCTGAAGTGCTTTCTCTTGGCACTACTGTTCATTAGAGAAACACAGAGCTAAAGTCTTTAGTCCTTGTGGAATTGCCGTTCATGCGCCAAGTTTGCAAGAGAGGTCCTGAGTATGAACACACAAGATGTACTGGTGTAAATCACAGAGAAGACATGGAGGAAAAGTCTACAGTCTTTGAAGACGCTGATACTCGGTCCTGCTTACTACTATAGAGGATTAGTATGCATTAACCTGATATCAAGTACCTAGCCTTGTTCTCCCACTTGTCTGAAGTTCGAAGAAGGTCTCAAGCTTTGAATCAGAGAGTCGCAGGGGGGCAGGCATAGCTGTGCAGGAGGAAGAGATGAAGGAGTTGTCGAGGGAGCTGGAGTCATGGGAAACATGGGCTTGAAGCAGACTTGAACGCTTCTCGGTTCCGGCTCGATTCTTTAGGTGAGTGGAAAGAGTGAAGCTTGTTCTGCAGGGAGCAAGGCCAAGCCACGGTCGGGGTTGGGAGGGGTTTATATAGCCGCTTGAAGGCTCAACGGATGTAGCTAGATCACCTGTGGCACTTGGCCATCTGGAAGGTTCTGGAACCCTTGAAGAAAAAACCTGTTTGTACACTCGCCTTGACCTTACAGGAAGGGCAGGTGCAACTTGATGATCGGAACCAAATAACAGGAAACTAATATATTGTTTTTGCTCTAACGTGCTTAATGGAAAACAACACCATGACCTAAGCAACAGTGAGTGCAAGGTACTCTATTAGTTCCTGAGATTCTGGGGGAAGGCTGCAGAGACTCAATGGGAAACTACACCAAGGCCCTAGTAACAGCGGGTACAAGGTACTTTATTGGTTCACAGGTTCTGGGGACGCTTGCAGGGACTTCAAGCGCAATGGAATCAAAGGCTCTGGGGAACTTCAGTCGTGGTGTCATAGGGTGCCATTAAACACCACAGGGGTAATACAACATAAGCCCTGCGCGCTAGGCCTACTACACAGAGGGCGCATAAGGGGATTGTGTCAAGGGGGTGGTAAAAACAAAAAGATGCATCCAAAGAAAAATCTGGTTTCCTCCGAATTGTAAAGGTTTTTAAAACATGCCCATTATGCTATGCTGCTGGGAGTACTGACCCTCTGGTACCTGTCAGCTCAGAAGCCATTCCTTGTGCACCATGGGTCTGAGCTATCACTGACTTTGGCAGCCTTCTGGATGGTAAATACATGCTACCAGTTGTGGATGACCATTCTATTCCAAGTATCAATAAAAGGAGATTGTAAACAGTACCTCCATCAATGAAGTGATTCCAACACTAGAAAAAATAATGGGCACTCAAGGGTTAATGCAGGAGTTAAGGACAGATAATGGGTCCCATTTCATTGGCACAAAGTAGCTGATTACTTCCAGTCACAGTGTGTTAAACATCGTAAGTTAATTTCATAATAGCCGGAAGGCAAGGGAGAAATTGAGCATTTTATATGAACATTAGCTAAGGTTATCCCAATTGCTTACACCAACCATCATGATCTTGAGTGGGCTCTCTAATCTTTTGTCCAGGAATACCAACAGATGCACCGTGTGACCACTGGCTGATCCCCAAATCAGTTCTGCATGGGCAAAGATGATCACTGAGGTCATTCTCCATCATTCTATCTAGACACCAGCCTGGTTGGATAATGAACTGACATTGCAGAATAGCAAGAAGCGAAACAATGCTGTTTGTTGGTGTTGGAGACCTAAGGCCACTAAATAAAAAGTAGAAGCTTTGGTGTGGATTTACTGCACCATGGTGCTCACCTTACAGGGTGAGGATAAGATCGACAGAAACATCTTATTCTACAAGAAATTTAAGAAATTGAACAATGGCCCCTACTTTGGGGAAGTGTCAGCCAACTAGCCACAGTCTGCCAGTACTGTTAAGGAATTCCTAATACAGTTAGCCCAGCAAAGCAGTCTCTGATGTATCACTGGCAGAGGTGGAGAAGGACAGACCAGAGGTTGCTCAAAGTCAGCTGGAGGGTTTGACTGCTCTCCAGAGAAGTAGTGGGTCTCCAGCAGTTATGTCCAGGAGAGCATCCCAGTTATGACCTTGGAGTTCACCCTGCCCTTCCATGAGTTACCAAGAATTTTGAATGGTGAACCCCCACTGCGCACTGCAGAAGATATGTGCAGCGGGGTTTGGCTGCCTGTGGTGTATTGGTTGCAGGGCCTGGGTGCAGCCCTGCAGCCAACTGCTGTACAAAGAGAACTATGTGCACCAGCGCTCGCTGCTAATGGTGGGATAGTCACAGGAAACTGTTGGCAATTGTATATGATTAAAAAAACTGTATTGAATATTGAATTAGCAAAACTAGAGTTAGAGTAGAGCTATGTTCGTGTTTTGAAACCGAAAAACCATTGAAATATGCAAGTTTTGGTTTGAACCTTGTTAGAAACTGGGTTGTAGGTTGATTGGGGTATGAGCCCTAGTCAAGCAGCAACCACAAAACTAGTCAGGGTAAGAGGCAGGCAAACCCTAAATTAACCTGTCTCATCTTCTGGTAGCTTGGCAAAGAGCAGTCAGGTTTAACTTAGAGGCAATGTGTAAGTATTTGTGCAATATGTCAAACTGTGAAAACACCACACAAAAAGATATTACACCAGGTTAGAAAAATATAACTTAATTTAATAAAGACCAAAACAACAAAAATCCAATAAGTAGAACTTGACATGATTTTTTAAAGAATAATCTATAAAATAGCACTTCAAAGCAATAAGCGCTTATTTGGGATATCCTGTTGTGCTGAACCGGGACAAAGTCAAAAATTCAGGCTGACTGCGATGCTGGACACAGGGACCCAGTGAGGCCGGCTAAACAACAGCACCTTGATCCTGGCTATGTCGGCGTCGAAGACCGCAGCTGAAGCAATGCGTCAGTGTTGATCCAAGCAGTTGGGGCAATGCGCCGGTCCTCATCTGCACAGTAGTGACGTTGCATTGGCTCTGATGAGCGAAGAGCTGCGATGCGGAGATTCTTCATCATCGACAATGCTTTGTTTGGAGATGCGGAGAACTTGTGTAGTGGTGGTTACGAAGGCTACATGTTGGGGCCGACCCATGCATCAGAGGCGATGCACCAGTTCTGGTCATGCAACAGGAGTGATGCGCTGGTTCTGATCCATGCAAAAGGAGCAATGCGCCAGTTCGAAAGAGGATGCTTGGGCATAGCTGAAGCAAGCACCTTAGGCCTCACTTCCAAGGGTCCAGGACTGGGGTGGCACCACTTGGCAGGGCAGACTAACAGAGGGCAGAGTCCAGGCGCAGAAGCAGGTAGGTTGGAAGTCTTTTATGTCCCTCAAATCAGAAGGCCAGCCAGCTAGCTCTTGGAGTCACTCAGGGTTCAAGTGATGCAGGTCCAGTCCTTCTCACCCAGGCAAGGGAACCGAAGGCAGCAGGACAGCACAGCAAGGCAGGACTCCAGCAAATCAGCAGTCCAACAGAGTGGCAGTCCTTCAGCAGCCATAAGTGCTTCTTTCTGGCACAGTCTTCACAGGTCAAGAAGTGTACTGAAGTCATTATTTCAGAGGTCCAGTACTTATACCCAGTTGTGCCTTTGAAGTGGGGGAGACTTCAAAGACAGTTCTTTGAAGTGCACAGATGTTCTCCCTTCGTGCCTTGGCTCCAGACTCCTTACAGGGATGGTATGCAGCCTTTTGTGTGCGGAAAGGAGACAGTCTATTCAGGTGTAAGTGAGGCTGGGTCTAGCTCCTCCCTCCCATCCTACCAGGATGGCCCATCAAGTCACACCTAAGCTTCCATTGTGTTTGCCTGTCTAGGGGTAATACACAGAGCCCATCTGTCACCCTCCCCAGACGTGTATCAGAGTAAGACAGCAGGCACCAAATGGCTAAGGTAAGAAAATGGCAACTTTCTAAAAGTGGCGTTTCCCGAATTTTATTTAAAATCCGACTTTACCATGAGTTTGTATTTTAAATTAGGATTCCAGAGTTACCACTTAGGGGTCTTATCTCTTCCCATTTGGAAATTACACTTAAAAAATGTAATAAGGTAATCCCAATATTATCCTATGGGAGAGATAGGCCTTGCAGTAGTGAAAAATGACTTTTGGAGTTTTTCACTACCAGAAAACGTAAAACTTTAAAGTGCATGTTCCATCTTTTAAATACATTGCACCCTGCCCTCTGGGTTGCCTAGAGTCTACCTTAGGGGTGACTTGTATGTATAAAAAGGGAAGGTTTGGGCCTGGCAAAAGGTTTATTTTGCCATATCGATATGGCAGTGCAAATTGCACATACAGGCTCTGCAGTGACAGGCCCGAGACACGGTTAAAGGGCTACTTCAGTGGGTGGCACAATTAGTGCTGTAGGGCCACTAGTAGCATTTAATTTACAGGGATTTATAAGTAGATTAAATATTTGGGATGAACCAATGTATCCATGTTTAGGGCAGAGAGCACAAGCACTTCAGCACTGGTTAGCAGTGGTAAAGTGCACAGAATCCTAAAGCCAGCAAAAACGATGCCAGATAAGTGGAGGAGGTAGGTGAAAGATTGAAGGGAAGACCACCCTAAGGGTATCAGGTCTAACAGACCTCAAATATATAACTCACACAACAGACAGGCAAACGAAAGCTCACATAGGAAATGCAATGCTTATAAGCTCACAGAATTTATACCAATAAGTTAGAAGTCTTAAAATCACAACATAATTAACAATACATACTCAAAGCAATAAATATTACTACATTCATAGTTGTCTCTTTCACAGTGCTAAGCGTAATATGACATTTCATTTTTAAGTATATTTACAACATTTATAATTGCATCTGCTGCATCAAAGGTGAGATGATGAGCATTGCTTTACATATATAGTAAAAAAGAAGTGCTTTTATGGTCCAGCTGCAATGCATTTTATGATTAGAATAAAAATGTGGCCCCCCATAAATGGATCTGCACCCATACCATAAGCAGAAGCAATGCAGAGCTCAACTAATGAGCTTAATCTTTGTGTTGGTGAATTGATAGAAAAGCAACATTACAATGACCACCACACAGCCAACTCACAAGTAGGAACACAGGAAGGACTGGAGACAGTAGCGTCTGCAGATGTGCAGACTAGGAAAACACAGGTTGAAATAGAATAACTAAGTACCCTTATTAGGTTTTAGAAATGTTCTTGTCTCTATATGTAAGGTAAATGTGTCCTTGGACGACCGATGTTGACGCTGAAAGCACTGTGAAGCTCAATCCCCTTGGACTAGAAATAGAAGGGAACACCAACATCAATGACAAACTATCCCTACCTCCTGATGAACCTACAGGTGAACATGGGGATAAGCACTTCCTGAGTGTATGTGAAGGAGGCTTGACTATACTTTGCAAAACAACATGTAGCACAGCTCAACAAACAGTGTACATGAACATGAACACTGCAATGAAATAAGAAACTAATATTCATATAGAAAACAATTTCTCATTTATAGTCAAAAGTACTTTGACACCATGAGGGAAGGTATTATGCATAAAGGGGATTGACCAATCAACTGTGGGAAGAATCAGACAGAGATGGACTTGCTCTCTGCAAAGAACCACCAGCACTTACTGTACCCTGGGACCAGAAGCTGACGCCCGGCTGGGAAGCACAACCTGCATCTCCATCACAGACTAATGTTTATCATCGCCAGCAGAGGAAAACATGCAGATCCTCATAATGTTGTGGTTGAGTTATAATGTCCACTTGGACGTTTATTGCACCAGGCCATACTATAATTTGTAGTTCTAGCTGTTGACGAAGCACACATATATTGTCTTTAACTTTGCTTATTGCCATGAGTTGGTGAGTCTATTATGCGATTTCCTGCAATAGGATCCTTAGGGACAAAGGAGCAAATATAAACCACTGAGGCCATAATAATTGCTGGTAACAAACAGCCAAAATCATGGGCCTTAACAAAAATTGGGAGCAAAGTGCACCAAGCGACAATGTGGCAGGAAAGGACACCCAATAGGTCCTTGAACTTCCATGGAAATATTCTAACAATGTAACTGGGAAATAATTGCATTCATTGGTCAAGCCCTTTTCCTCAATGACCCTCAGCTGTGCCCAAAACAGCAGTATATCCCGTTTTATTGTGTCAGACTCCCTGTCTGATACCTTTCAACATTCTCCACCTATACAAAGGAATTCCTCAGCACACGTCTGTTATGTCACAATATACATAAACATGCTTGATGTGAGCATAAGTAAAATACAAGTAGGTAAGTTCTTATTTCTTTTTCCTTTTTATTTTCCGATGTTCAGACAGCCGACACGTGTTTCGTCGCTACATGGGAATTAATCCCGCGACTTTATCAAGGCTGCATAAAAACAGAATGAATACTCAATGTATCACCTTCTTTAATTTGGGTGTACAGAACTAGTCAGAGATTACATTCAGCGGCCGGTGCCATGCTTCATCACAATATATTATCTCATTGGTTGTGTGCCCACATGCACAAAATATAAAACACCAGAAACATTGAAAATTTTCTTCAAATGTGACCCAATAATCCGTAGATCAAAAGATCCAGAATCCCAAAAGAAAAAGATGGAGTAAGAAGAATTCCGTGGTATAGTCTCAGTAGTAAGTGCAATATAAACCATATATAGTGCCATTCGGTAGTGTCAAAATATAATTTACTCAGACCGTGTATGACGACTCCACGAATGAACATTCCTGGGGTGAGATCGGAGTGGAGCCCAAAAGGTGAGGTAAAAGATTTTTTGTTTTAACTTAATTTAACAAAAAACCAAATTATGTTGGGTAAATACCTATTGTCTTCCTGTGTATAACCCTGTAAAGAAACCAGAAAGCGCCCTGAGTATAAATAGGACCATCAGGCAAAAGTCACATACGGCTAAAGTTGCAAACTCAAAGTAACAATTGGCCCACCTACTTTATTAGTGGTGTTAATTCCAACCCACACTGGGATTCAATATCTCGCGACGTCTCACTTCTCAATGTTAAATCCAAGGGATCCCTGTATGTCCCAGAAGTCCAGAATCTACAAAGATATAGCCAGTCATGTTTCACTCCATAAGATTTATGGTTCAAAATGAATACCTCATCCAATCTCATTGTAGACTAACCATGTGATATTTACCTTCCCTGAGCAATGTCAAGCTCTATTTATTCAAACCCCAATAGTCAAAATCTAGGTGCAGAATGACCAATCTAACACTGCACCATTTGTCATAACACTGAATACAGCTTGACATCACAACAAAGCTATTCAGTTTATATCCGCTTTATCTATCTCCTCATATTGATGCTAGAGTACCATTTGATCCATCTAGTAAATCGTAAAGATAAGCTTCCTCCATTCCTGTGCTATATCTAGAGTGTCAACAAGCTAAAATGAATCCGTCATGCTAGTTGCTCCATTAGCACTATCATGCTAACGATGAATCTGACAACAAGAACTCACAATATTCTATTCTTCCTTAAAGTCAAAAGCCCCCTGGTCAGTTGATCCCCTTACCTTATTTCTTAGTAGTTTGATCCCACACACGGACGTCGCTCCTCGTGTTGCCGAGTACGGTGCACGAATGAGGCTCCTGGTTCCCGCCATTATATACCGGCTTCACTCAAGTTTAATAGAAACCGAGGAAGGACAGCTATCCAGTTTCTCAGCAATCAGAGAAGATGGACTCAAGTATAACCTAGTTGCATAACGGTGGCCATCTTGTAACGACACTGAATCCCTAACATCAGTATGTTCTTATTCATTAAGGTGCAAAGCGGTCTTCTGGCAGCAACAATACCTATTGCCTATAAAATAATCCGAAATAAGATTGCGGGGCTACCGTTATTGTGCGGGAAACGCAGTGATATAGTCCTATATGCAGACATTGCATCCTGCATTACAGACACAAGGGCTGATATTGTGTAGCGTAAGGAGTATAAAGATACGGTGTGTAGAGGCTGTATATTATGTCATTTTCATGTGAAAGGTGCCTCATGGTCTATGATACATGCATTTTCCATGCTTCATGAACATCTATATAGTGACATGTCTATATATAAAGGGCAGTGTGAAAGTGCCAAGCAGGTGTTCCATTCTAATCCTATTTTACTAGGTGCATATTCTTTATCTCCATCTCTTCAGGGTCCTGATTGCCATAACATGGTTAATGAAATTTAAAAAATTTGATTTCTCTCTACAAATGTTAAAACATCAGTGCTCATGGGAAAATAACGTCATAAATGTAATTAGCATTGAGATATAAACCAAAACAAATAAACAATAAATAATAATATAATTAGCATTGAGATATAAACCAAAACAAATAAACAATAAATAATAAGAGAAGAACATTACACACTCCGTATATTTGACTCACATACAGATGTATCTGTAATTAGCCATGTTGTAACAGTGAGTCATTGAGTCATTTATGTCTTGATGAGGAGACCTACGGAGAGTAATAGTGTGTGGGGAGCAGAACTAATACCTGTAGTGTGGCGACTCCATGTATTCATCTTCCCAAAAAGTAGTGTAATTCGGGGTCAATGTTAAGCCCTATCTCTGTACTTCGTAGTCTAAGGATCCAAAGTGCCTCTCGTCTACGCAAGGCCAATTCTCTGTTTCCCCCTCTTTGGTGTCGCTGAACCTGTTCTATACCATAGAATTCAAACTGCTTATGAGCTGTCTGAGCTTGACACTGTGTCACATGAGCGGCAATGGGATATCTCACATCTCCCTGCTTGACCGCCCTTATGTGCTCGCTTATCCTCTCACGTAATGTCCTGATGGTACTGCCTACATACCTTTTCATGCATCTGCATTCAATAATATAGACAACAAATTTCGTCATACAGTTGATGTTAGTCACTATGTTGTAAACTCTGTCGCCCGGACCCTTAAACTCAGTTCTTCCGTTACAAGCCCATTTGCAAGAACTGCAGTGCCCACATCCATAGAAGCCTTTTGTCAGCGATGTCAGCCAGTTGTTTTTCTCTCACACCTGGGGTAGCTCGGGCTAAGTATGTTCCTAAGTGACAGGCCTCGTCGGTATGTAATGTTGGGTGTGTCAGTGATGAAATCACTAAGTGATTTGTCTGCCTTGAGTAAATGCCAGTGTCTGTTCAGACTACGACGTAAGACACCAGACATGTTATTGAACCCAGTCACCATACGTACTTTATCTTCCTTACGTCGATGCTGTGAGCCTTCTCTAAGTGTGTCTTGTCTCTTTACCCTGAGTATCCTCTTCTCTGCATTCCGTAAAGTCGTTTCGTCATAGCCCCTATTTCTAAAGCGGGCTAACACTCCCTTCTTACATTCTTCATACTCAGGTTCAAAGCTGCAGTTCCGTCTCACTCTGACGAGTTCCCCATAGGGGATTGATCTTATCTGATGTGAAGGGTGGGCACTGGATGCGTGAAGTAGTGCATTACAGGCTGTCTCTTTCCGAAAGAGTCTGCTGTGAATCTTATTTTCCCTTATGTACAGTTCTACATCTAAAAAGGAAATCATACTTTTGCTGTAATTGAAAGTAAATTTAATGTTAAAGTCATTTTCATTCAAGTACCTAAGGAAGTCAGTCAACTTGTGTTCCGTGTCGGTCCAGATCATAAGGCAGTCGTCAATATACCTACCCCAGTAAAGAATGGAATCGTTCCATTCCATTCCTTGAGGGCCCCAGATCATCTTCTCCTCGAACCTGCCCATGAACAGATTCGCGTACGAAGGAGAAAATCTGGAGCCCATGGCCACCCCTGCTTCTGTCTGTACCATTGTTCTTTAAACAGAAAAACGTTATTGTCAAGGATCAGCTCGATCATTTCGATCAGCATTTCCGTGTGACTCCAAGCGCTGGCTGATCTGGTGTTCAGTATTCTCCTGATCGCACTTAAGCCGGTGTCTCTCCTGATGCTAGTGTATAGCGCCGTTACATCAAGAGTAACTAATGTCTTATGGTCGTCCCAATTCAAGTCGGCCAGGACTCCTAGTATATGTTTGGTATCGCGGATATGTGATGGTAAATTCTTCACCATTGGTTGTAGAAATGTATCTACATACTCTGAGATTCTCTCTGTCGGTCCATCAATACCAGAGATGATGGGTCTGCCTGGCGGAAAGGGCATATCTTTATGAACCTTAGGTAATGTATAAATGCAGGGGTACTTTGGCCTGTCTACTCTCAAATATGTGTACTCATTATCATCCAGTAGCCCTTGACCATGCCATTGTTTCAGGTGTCTGTTCAGGTGTTCTGTCAAGGTCCATATCGGGTTATTGGGGAGAGGCTCATAGCATTGTTGGTCACCCAGTTGTGATAACAGTTCGTTGTCATAATCTGTGCTGCGCATAACCACAATATTCCCCCCTTTGTCAGCTTCCTTAATCGTGATGTCTCTGTCATTCATCAAATTCTTAAGGGCCTTACGTTCACCATTTGTGAGGTTATCATTTCTGGTCTTGATATGTGTTTTCTTGTCTGTCTGTCTGTCTAGATCTGAACTGACTAGCTTGTGAAAAATATCTATGTTGTTGCCCGTAAACAACGTAGGTGTCCATTTCGATTTTTCTTTCAAATTGCTAGTAATGCTCCAGTCACTCGTTACATTCAAATCACGCATAATCATTTCAGATGTCACAATTTCATCCTCACAATCTGTAATTGATAGGAGGAGTCTGGTGTCTAGTATTTCCTGGATGGAAACTCATACCCGCCCCACCAGGAAAACAAGGAGGGGAAACAGAGGGAAGGCAGGCAGAGGAACGTCCGGGGATGAGAACCAGATCCTGGAACCAGGGGAAGTGAACAATATAAATGTTGTAAACCTGACAGAGAAATGCCTTTCTGATGATGCTTTGTCTGTTTTAACGAAAGGTATGAGTTTTTGCCCAAAAAGTATTGGTGATATCTGTGAAGTCAAAATAGATCTATATAAATTTGTAAGAAGAATGAAAATTAAGAAACATTTCAAAATGATGGACTATGGCAATAAAAATACTGAACAAAGTCATGGAGTCTTTGCCTCTAGTGAACATACCATCCAGGAAATACTAGACACCAGACTCCTCCTATCAATTACAGATTGTGAGGATGAAATTGTGACATCTGAAATGATTATGCGTGATTTGAATGTAACGAGTGACTGGAGCATTACTAGCAATTTGAAAGAAAAATCGAAATGGACACCTACGTTGTTTACGGGCAACAACATAGATATTTTTCACAAGCTAGTCAGTTCAGATCTAGACAGACAGACAGACAAGAAAACACATATCAAGACCAGAAATGATAACCTCACAAATGGTGAACGTAAGGCCCTTAAGAATTTGATGAATGACAGAGACATCACGATTAAGGAAGCTGACAAAGGGGGAATATTGTGGTTATGCGCAGCACAGATTATGACAACGAACTGTTATCACAACTGGGTGACCAACAATGCTATGAGCCTCTCCCCAATAACCCGATATGGACCTTGACAGAACACCTGAACAGACACCTGAAACAATGGCATGGTCAAGGGCTACTGGATGATAATGAGTACACATATTTGAGAGTAGACAGGCCAAAGTACCCCTGCATTTATACATTACCTAAGGTTCATAAAGATATGCCCTTTCCGCCAGGCAGACCCATCATCTCTGGTATTGATGGACCGACAGAGAGAATCTCAGAGTATGTAGATACATTTCTACAACCAATGGTGAAGAATTTACCATCACATATCCGCGATACCAAACATATACTAGGAGTCCTGGCCGACTTGAATTGGGACGACCATATGACATTAGTTACTCTTGATGTAACGGCGCTATACACTAGCATCAGGAGAGACACCGGCTTAAGTGCGATCAGGAGAATACTGAACACCAGATCAGCCAGCGCTTGGAGTCACACGGAAATGCTGATCGAAATGATCGAGCTGATCCTTGACAATAACGTTTTTCTGTTTAAAGAACAATGGTACAGACAGAAGCAGGGGGTGGCCATGGGCTCCAGATTTTCTCCTTCGTACGCGAATCTGTTCATGGGCAGGTTCGAGGAGAAGATGATCTGGGGCCCTCAAGGAATGGAATGGAACGATTCCATTCTTTACTGGGGTAGGTATATTGACGACTGCCTTATGATCTGGACCGACACGGAACACAAGTTGACTGACTTCCTTAGGTACTTGAATGAAAATGACTTTAACATTAAATTTACTTTCAATTACAGCAACAGTATGATTTCCTTTTAGATGTAGAACTGTACATAAGGGAAAATAAGATTCACAGCAGACTCTTTCGGAAAGAGACAGCCTGTAATGCACTACTTCACGCATCCAGTGCCCACCCTTCACATCAGATAAGATCAATCCCCTATGGGGAACTCGTCAGAGTGAGACGGAACTGCAGCTTTGAACCTGAGTATGAAGAATGTAAGAAGGGAGTGTTAGCCCGCTTTAGAAATAGGGGCTATGACGAAACGACTTTACGGAATGCAGAGAAGAGGATACTCAGGGTAAAGAGACAAGACACACTTAGAGAAGGCTCACAGCATCGACGTAAGGAAGATAAAGTACGTATGGTGACTGGGTTCAATAACATGTCTGGTGTCTTACGTCGTAGTCTGAACAGACACTGGCATTTACTCAAGGCAGACAAATCACTTAGTGATTTCATCACTGACACACCCAACATTACATACCGACGAGGCCTGTCACTTAGGAACATACTTAGCCCGAGCTACCCCAGGTGTGAGAGAAAAAACAACTGGCTGACATCGCTGACAAAAGGCTTCTATGGATGTGGGCACTGCAGTTCTTGCAAATGGGCTTGTAACGGAAGAACTGAGTTTAAGGGTCCGGGCGACAGAGTTTACAACATAGTGACTAACATCAACTGTATGACGAAATTTGTTGTCTATATTATTGAATGCAGATGCATGAAAAGGTATGTAGGCAGTACCATCAGGACATTACGTGAGAGGATAAGCGAGCACATAAGGGCGGTCAAGCAGGGAGATGTGAGATATCCCATTGCCGCTCATGTGACACAGTGTCAAGCTCAGACAGCTCATAAGCAGTTTGAATTCTATGGTATAGAACAGGTTCAGCGACACCAAAGAGGGGAAACAGAGAATTGGCCTTGCGTAGACGAGAGGCACTTTGGATCCTTAGACTACGAAGTACAGAGATAGGGCTTAACATTGACCCCGAATTACACTACTTTTTGGGAAGATGAATACATGGAGTCGCCACACTACAGGTATTAGTTCTGCTCCCCACACACTATTACTCTCCGTAGGTCTCCTCATCAAGACATAAATGACTCAATGACTCACTGTTACAACATGGCTAATTACAGATACATCTGTATGTGAGTCAAATATACGGAGTGTGTAATGTTCTTCTCTTATTATTTATTGTTTATTTGTTTTGGTTTATATCTCAATGCTAATTACATTATTATTTATTGTTTATTTGTTTTGGTTTATATCTCAATGCTAATTACATTTATGACGTTATTTTCCCCATGAGCACTGATGTTTTAACATTTGTAGAGAGAAATCAAATTTTTTTAAATTTCATTAACCATGTTATGGCAATCAGGACCCTGAAGAGATGGAGATAAAGAATATGCACCTAGTAAAATAGGATTAGAATGGAACACCTGCTTGGCACTTTCACACTGCCCTTTATATATAGACATGTCACTATATAGATGTTCATGAAGCATGGAAAATGCATGTATCATAGACCATGAGGCACCTTTCACATGAAAATGACATAATATACAGCCTCTACACACCGTATCTTTATACCCCTTACGCTACACAATATCAGCCCTTGTGTCTGTAATGCAGGATGCAATGTCTGCATATAGGACTATATCACCGCGTTTCCCGCACAATAACGGTAGCCCCGCAATCTTATTTCGGATTATTTTATAGGCAATAGGTATTGTTGCTGCCAGAAGACCGCTTTGCACCTTAATGAATAAGAACATACTGATGTTAGGGATTCAGTGTCGTTACAAGATGGCCACCGTTATGCAACTAGGTTATACTTGAGTCCATCTTCTCTGATTGCTGAGAAACTGGATAGCTGTCCTTCCTCGGTTTCTATTAAACTTGAGTGAAGCCGGTATATAATGGCGGGAACCAGGAGCCTCATTCGTGCACCGTACTCGGCAACACGAGGAGCGACGTCCGTGTGTGGGATCAAACTACTAAGAAATAAGGTAAGGGGATCAACTGACCAGGGGGCTTTTGACTTTAAGGAAGAATAGAATATTGTGAGTTCTTGTTGTCAGATTCATCGTTAGCATGATAGTGCTAATGGAGCAACTAGCATGACGGATTCATTTTAGCTTGTTGACACTCTAGATATAGCACAGGAATGGAGGAAGCTTATCTTTACGATTTACTAGATGGATCAAATGGTACTCTAGCATCAATATGAGGAGATAGATAAAGCGGATATAAACTGAATAGCTTTGTTGTGATGTCAAGCTGTATTCAGTGTTATGACAAATGGTGCAGTGTTAGATTGGTCATTCTGCACCTAGATTTTGACTATTGGGGTTTGAATAAATAGAGCTTGACATTGCTCAGGGAAGGTAAATATCACATGGTTAGTCTACAATGAGATTGGATGAGGTATTCATTTTGAACCATAAATCTTATGGAGTGAAACATGACTGGCTATATCTTTGTAGATTCTGGACTTCTGGGACATACAGGGATCCCTTGGATTTAACATTGAGAAGTGAGACGTCGCGAGATATTGAATCCCAGTGTGGGTTGGAATTAACACCACTAATAAAGTAGGTGGGCCAATTGTTACTTTGAGTTTGCAACTTTAGCCGTATGTGACTTTTGCCTGATGGTCCTATTTATACTCAGGGCGCTTTCTGGTTTCTTTACAGGGTTATACACAGGAAGACAATAGGTATTTACCCAACATAATTTGGTTTTTTGTTAAATTAAGTTAAAACAAAAAATCTTTTACCTCACCTTTTGGGCTCCACTCCGATCTCACCCCAGGAATGTTCATTCTTGGAGTCGTCATACACGGTCTGAGTAAATTATATTTTGACACTACCGAATGGCACTATATATGGTTTATATTGCACTTACTACTGAGACTATACCACGGAATTCTTCTTACTCCATCTTTTTCTTTTGGGATTCTGGATCTTTTGATCTACGGATTATTGGGTCACATTTGAAGAAAATTTTCAATGTTTCTGGTGTTTTATATTTTGTGCATGTGGGCACACAACCAATGACATAATATATTGTGATGAAGCATGGCACCGGCCGCTGAATGTAATCTCTGACTAGTTCTGTACACCCAATTTAAAGAAGGTGATACATTGAGTATTCATTCTGTTTTTATGCAGCCTTGATAAAGTCGCGGGATTAATTCCCATGTAGCGTACGAAACACGTGTCGGCTGTCTGAACATCGGAAAATAAAAAGGAAAAAGAAATAAGAACTTACCTACTTGTATTTTACTTATGCTCACATCAAGCATGTTTATGTATATTGTGACATAACAGACGTGTGCTGAGGAATTCCTTTGTATATCTGTCAATTGGCCAAGGCCATTTTGTATTTTGAGGAGGTCAGTGGTTCTCTTCACCTTGCAGCACCGTGATCAATACAGCAAGTAAATATCAAATATTTGTGTTATCTCTCCCGTGTGGCGCCTTCATTTACCCAACTAAATACCAACATTCTCCACCTAGTTCCAGGAGATGCAAGACATACATGGCTGCCGTCACTGGAACCCCCACAGTTAGGGCATTCCATCTATCTTCTAAAACGTAGCAGTCAGGGCAATAACTACACATTGTGTTGGGGTAAGTAAGAAATAAAATTAGGAAGATTGGGATTGATTATAGTTTTGTAGGGTGGGTATGATAATGAGGATTTTTCATGGGGTGTATTGTGGTTAAGAGGTAGAAAGGATGTTGGTGATTGTTCATGTGATATGGGGAATTAGGGGCCTTGATTATGTTGATCGAGTATGTTGTTGTAATTGAGGAGGTAGTAGTAATTGAAGTCCTATGTATTGTTTTTGCCTTTCTAGCATTTCACAAACAGAATGGGAACATTCAACTCAAATATGAATTGTAATTAGTTTATACAGACAGTGCATTGAAATGCAAAAGGGGAAATTCAGAAATGAGACAAGGAATGGATATTGTTTACACATTTCATGAAACTCAACAAACATGATGACGCAGAGCTACAGACGGTACACAACCATGGGGATGGGCTGGCAGCACACAAGGGGGAGGAGAAAGCAAAGATCATGTATTAAAAGCTTGTCTTGCCACAGACTTTCAGAAAGAGAGTGACAAGGTGATTAGAAAGTTGCCAGGCAGATTAAGGCTGAACAGGATCCATAAGGGAAAAATAATGCATACATGCAGGAAAAAAACTTTAACATTTTGCAAACCAGGAGGGTCAATAGACATTCTCCAAAATCCGAAAAAAATTGCTTCTACCTGAAGCAGATCACAACAGCCAGTATTGAAATGTCTTTCATTTTAAGAGCACTTCTTCAATGTTCATTCGGACACATTTGCTTGTCACTGGTTATTAACAGTATTGGATTATTGAGGACCAGCTAATCGGATGTGAGCGGCTGAGTGAACCCCTAGGTAGATAGGAAGAAAATGGCTAGGTTTAAATTGGCAAGCCTTTTGGCAGAATCAAAAATGCTCTGCCATTCTAGATATCTAGATGGTTTAAACATCAATGGAGCTCTGCTCAAGCCTCCTGATCTACAGGGATGATATCTGAGTATAGTAGAACCTGTCTGAGATAATGAATCTTCAATCTCTGAAAGGTCTAGTAGTGAAGAGGGGTGAAAAATCACTTGAATGGGCAAGGCCACGTAGCCCACTATTCTGGCCAAATGATGCAGAGAAATCAGGGGTGTTAAGTATACCCGCCAGTCACCTCTTTTAGTGATGAGTCTTTGCTGTCCGGCAGTTGTAAAATAAACTTTTCTGAATTTACCTTGAAGCTCAGGTGTTCCATCTGTTTAGATGGAAAAAAATATTTGGGACATTTTTGTGAATTTGAATTGCGGGATATGCATCCTGAAGATCGACTCAGACTAACCAATCCTCTAGTAAAGGGATGTCCCTGGCTTGAAGTATTATTTTCATGTTTGTGTTATTAAACCACCAAATGATTGTAATGCCTTATGTTCCTGACCAGATGTATTTCTTTTGGTTTTCATTTGAACCAGATAAGCCTACATAAGAAACCTGAAAGGTGAAGAAGATTTAGTATTGTGTAACTTCAAAAAGAAGAAATTGAGCTAACTCCTGACTTGTCATCTTGAAGCTCTCTTTGGAAAAAAGTAGATGTTTTGATAGACAAACTTGAAATGACTTGGAATAAAACATTCCTTTGCATTTTTGAGTAACACTGATAACCTGCCCCATAAAAAGGGGCACAAAATCCATCATCCATACCCGAGGCTACAGCTCCTGTTTGTGCTCTCTATCAATGTAACTGGAAACCTCTTCTTCTCTTCTGGCAGATTTGGGGACATAACTCTTGCTGCTGGAACTGGATACCTTCGACTTGTAAATTAAGTCTGTTAAAGTTGAAGTAGCTAGTGGAGTGGCTCCTGCAACTGCTGGCAATTTCAAAAACACACAATCCAAATACTCTCTGCTATGTCTAGTGCAACAAAGGAAAGGCTGTAACCTATCTGTGTTGTAAAATTGCTTTATATCGCATCCCTAACCTCTACGCTTGCCTTTATCGTAGCTGTAGGAAACTGGTTCTTGATATATTATACCAAAAAGAGGTATGCTGTGTAGAGTACAGGTATCCCTTATAAGTGGACAGGGGCATGCTCTAGCAATTCCAAGGTGCTCTATTTGGGGGTAGTGTGGTCGAGCAGCCTTAGGATTATCAGAGAGGAGTGCTAGACATTTGTTACACACACAGAGTCAATAAATGATGCACCCATTCAAAAAGGAGATCCACTCCAATTTAGAAAAATAACAATTATTTTATATATACTTTTGATACCAACAACTTTGTAGTTAGGTAAGTACTTTGTTTTGAGATATCACTGTCTTGGAAGTATACAGAAATACACTTGCATTGGGTGAGGTATTACGGTTTTTCAGTATACAGAAGTACACTGGCACTTGTATCTTTTAAAGCAGTAATGTTATCCTATGGGAAAGAAACATCTACTGCATACCGGTACTTAGAAGTGATGTACTGGACTGTTCTTCAGGACATAAGGTAAGTATGGGGCAAGGTCCAAGACAGCACCAACAGGTCACCCCGTACAGCTCGGGGGCACCCGCGTGCAGAGGTGCTTATCCGCATCGGGTGCCCCGTTAAAGTCAATGGGGAATGGTCCAGTTACAAAGAGGCTACAAGCAGGGACTGGGGGGCCAGTCTGGGCAATCCCACAGGGGGGCTCTGTCCTTGAGATGCTTAGGCACATCAGCTGATCCACTAGAACTCAGGCTGGTGGGTTCAGCTGCAGTGGTGATTTCTCCAGCAGGGTCCCGCTGTGGCAGGCATCCTCGGTTTGAAGGAGACCGGTGAAAACAGGCTGCAGGTGTGGACTGGGGGACCATTCCGGCCAAACCCAAAGAGGGGCTCAGCTCTGGAGGGTCTAAGGAACCTGTGGGCACCGTTGGTCCACTTTTTGTTGGGATGTGGGGCTCAGGTGTAGTGGTGCTTCCAGGTGTCTGGTCATGGTGATCAGAAGGCTCTCACTGTTCCTGCTTTTCTGCAGACAGAAGCTGCAGGTAGGGACTGGGAGGTGGGCAGTCCAGCTAAACCCAAGGGGGCTCAGCTCTGGAGGGTCTCTGTGCCTCATGGGCACCATCGGTACACAGCAACTCAGTCCAGGGGGCTCGTGTGCAGTGCTGTTTATTCCTGCGGGTCCGCAGAGGCTCTCGTGTCAGTCCTTTGATGCCTGCAAACGTACAGGGAAGCAGCTCTTCTGCTCCAAGGGAGATAGGTGACACCGCTTTCTGAACAAGCTGGGTCAGTACAAGTGTCGGGGATAACAGGCAGGCTGGCAGTGTTGGCACCAAGTCAGTCGCTGCTCCTCAGTTCTCGTATCATGGACTCTTACTTGTCCTTCTTTAGGCAGACAAATCTATTTTCCTGGTGTAAGGAGGCCACCTATATACTAAATTTAGGGCGTTAAGGGGAGTAAGGAGTAGTAGCCAATAGGCTACTTCCCCCTGGGGTCACTACACCCCCTAAATGACCACTTCTTTTGTGGAGTGGGCATCACTCTTTCCCAGAGTTCATAATTTCACCAAAAACTAAGATGGTGGAAATCTAGTTTTTGTGTACACATCAGGTAGCGCACCTTTGGGATGTGACTAGCCTAGAGGTGCAACACACCTCCTTGCATAGCTAATTTCCCGGTCGTCCTGGTGCCAAATGGGCCTCAGGGCAAGGGGTGGCATCCTCCAGGTCTGGGGAAAGCCAGGCTCACATATCAAAGGTGGTGTGCTCTTTGGAGCTCCCTGCCTTGACATGCTAATTTAGTAGCCATCCTGCTGGAGGAGGTGTAAACAACTCCTGCCAGAGAAGGAATTGTTTCAAACCTCTGAGAGCAGGGTTCTCACCCCCTAGAGTTCTCACCACTCAGCTGTGGTGGCAGGCTGAACAGGACCATTCAGCCAGCACACTAGAGGACTAGTAGGGTTCAGGGGTACATCTAAGGTACCCTCTGGGTGTATGTATTAATAAATCTGTCTCTGGAATCAGTGTGGGTGTATTAGTATGAGGTGTTTGATACCAAACACCATAGGTTTCAATTAAGCCATTATGTAGCTGGAAAACTCGTTTTGACAAGTGCCCAGTACATACCTTAAGCTGGCTTCCCTGCTCACTTTTAATATCCAGCAATGGAATTAGATATTATTGGGACATGTTCTAAGATTGGGCAAGGGCAATAACAAAATGACTTGTTGCACAACTGTTTGTCCAAAGATCAATATAGTTTGCTGCAAACATAATTATGTACATGACCAGAAAAAAAGCCCATTCTATGGAATTAGTTTAATGTCATCTGTGATCCCTCTTTTAAAACCAACACCTTGCAATGTTTCCTTTCTAAATTTAGAAGTGTCCAGCTTTTGTTTTTGCCAGCAGTGCCAAACCAATGAAAGGTCATCAGATTCAAAAGGTCCTCATCATACATCTTGAGTGTCATCCTTATTGTCATTGTGAGTGTCATCCTTATTGCCATTGTCCTTGTCACTATCATGGACCAGTCATAGTTACTGAGTTAACTAGAAATTGTGTCACCACAAAGCCCAGTGTTATCATCAATTATGTAATTTGAGATTTAATTAGTGATTTTATCAATGGTGTCACTAAACATGTCATGAGTAATGCAATCTGAAGTCATACGCAGAGCACAGTGGGGGTATAAGTTCTAGTTAGCTCAGTTAACTAGAACTGGTGAATTTCAGTGCTTTTTAATTTAAATTGTTATTTTATAACTGTCATCTTCACCTAAGCATAACCCTACATTAATCTTTGTTTTTTTCTGTGACGTTTTAGTTTTAAAAAAAATTTAAAGTAAAATCTTATGACCATACCCAACCCCCTGTGTACTTTGTGCAGCCACGGCTTCGTGGGAGACCATAATTTCTCTAAAACTACTGAACCCCTTAAAAGAGGTATAAGGTCAGGGTATTCCCACCCTGCCTCCTTCTATGATAATTTTAAATTTTTGTTTCAGAACTTGGAGCCCGAGTCACTAAGTCCTAGAAGGACAGCTGCAACATTTTTCATGATGTTGTGGGCTCCAATCACATTGACTCTCATGGCCCAGGCAATTAAACTACCTAATTTTGCAAAGTAGTCCCCCGGGAGTCCTGCAGCAACAGATATCTATCTATACATTTTGAAACTTAATTTCTTAAAATGGCAGAACACAATTACACCAAATCACAAAAAACTTGGTTTCTGTGTAGAGCTCTAGCTTTCTGCCAAATGTGGTGTAATTCTGTTCATCCATTTTTCTGTATCATCATCTAACTTTCTCTATGGAAATTGCATGGGGAGGTTGCTTTTAGGGTAGTCCTCTTTCTCTGCCTCTGCTTGACAGATCATCCTGATACTTTCTAGTTAGAGCTGTGGTAAATGAACTTATTTTTTGGAAAGTTTTGTGTAGATTAGTCAAACAGCACCAAAGTTATTAGCAAACAAAACGCTCTTCTGACATAACTAACACACAGACACATAACTTTGGTGCTGTTTGACTAATCTGCACAAAACGTTCCAAAAAATACGTTCATTCACCACAGCTCTACCTAGAAAGTATCAGGATATATATATATATATATATATATATATATATATATATATATATATATATATATATAAATATATGAACCAATGCCCACTCCAGAAAAAGAATGAGCCCGACATATGCTAGGGCAACACCAGGATTTATTCCACTTTAGTTAGAGACACAAGGCATGCAAAGTTCCAAATGTTCAGGAAACGCCAGGCAGACGCGTTTCAGCAATCCTGCTTTCTTCAGTGCCGGTTCAAGTTTCCACGCAGAGTCTCTCACTTGGGGGTAATTTAAGAGTCCTGTGGCGCTCTCAAGCCACTCCTATCGGCCGAATTTCTCTGGTTTTCTACGAGTGAAATGTCGGCCTAACTATTACGTCCCTGAAACCTGTGGTTTTTTCAATGGATTTATAAGGTTTTTTATATGCTAATCCCTAACTATAACGTCCCTGAAACCTGTAGTTTTTTCAGTGAATTTATAAGGTTTTTTAAATGCTAATCCCTAACTACAACGTCCCTGAAACCTGTGGTTTTTTCAGTGAATTTCTAAGGTTTTTTCAATGCTAATTTCTAACTATGCCTACATTGGTAGAACATATACAGAAAGAGGAAGAAAGGTGCAGAAAGAAGCAAGAGAAGTGCAGAAAGAGGGAAGAGAGATGCAGAAAGAGGGAAGAGAGGTGCAGAAAGAGGAAGAAAGGTGCAGAAAGAAGCAAGAAATATGCAGAAAGAGGCAACAGAAGTCCAGAAAGAGGAAGAAAGGTAAAAAAAGAAGCAAGAGATGTGCAGAAAGAAGCAACAGAGGTGCAGAAAGAGGCCTAATTCGACTGTACCTTTCCGCAGATTCATACAAAGTAGCCTAATCACTAATCCTTCTCCCAAGATGTCTTAAATCTCACTTTTCTCTTGAAGGTTCACTATGCATCGACTGTTCAGAATGTTAGGCCTACTAAATGTAAATCAGCAATCCTAACCATTTCACTGTTGTAAGTCTGACCAAGTTTGTGAATGTATGCATGCGTGTGCCTCTGCTTTTACCTGGTGACATGTTACATAAAAATAAACATACAAATACTTGAATATCCGTGTTTCAAACAGCATACTCTGTAAATTTGTGTACAAGAAGGTGTATGTATTTCTTTCTAATACAGGGCACATGCGTATTCAATAGTACAATTGAGGGGCTCAATAACACCTATATACATAAGACATGTCTGCCTGTGCAACCGAATGACAGAGCAGACCTAAGAAGATTTGACCACCTATAAGAGAAGCTAACCGCTTTTTAAGCTACCCGCTTTTTAAGCTACCATCTTCAGATCCATAACACATGTGAGAATACATGTACAAGAAGACATATGCCTCAGTCACGAGAGCACGCAGACCTTTAAACTTGACAGCTTGCACTTCCCATTTCAATATAGAAACAGGCGAGAGAAGTACAGAAAGAAGCAAGAGAATTGCAGAAAAAAACGAGAGGTGCAGAAAGAGAAAGAAATGTGCAGAAAGAGGCAAGAGAAGTGCAGAAAGAGGCAAGAGAAGTGCAGAAAGAAGCAAGAGAAGTATAGAAAGAGACGAGAAGTGCCAAAAGAGGCAAGAGAGGTGCAGACACAGGAAAGAGAACTGCAGAAAGAGGCAAGAGAGTTGCAGAAACAGGCAAGAGAGATGCAGAAAGAGGGAACAGGGGTGCAGAAAGAGGCAAGAGATGCAGAAACAGGCAAGAGAGGTACAGAAAGAGGGAACAGAAATGCAGAAAGAGGCAAGAGAAGTGCAGAAAGAATCAACAGAGGTGCAGAAAGAGGCAAGAAAAGTGCAGAAAGAGGCAAGAGAGTCGCAGAAAGAGGGAAGACAAGTGCAGAAAGAGGTTACAGGTGCAAAAAGAAGCATAAACAAGCAAGAGAAGTGCAGAAAGAAGCAACAGAAATGTAGAAAGAGGCAAGGATAGTGCAGAAAGAGGCAAGAGAAGTGCAGAAAGAAGCAAGAGAAGCACGGAAAGAAGCAAGAGAAGTGCAGAAAGAGGCAAGAGAAGTGCAGAAAAAGGCAAGAGAGGTGCAGAAAGAGTCAAGAGAACTACAGACAGAACCAACAGAGGTGCAGAAGGAGGCAAGAGGGGTGCAGAAATTTGCAAGAGAGGTGTAGAAAGAAGCAAGAGCAGTGCAGAAAGAACCAACAGTGGTGCAGAACCAGACAAGAGGGGTGCAGAAAGAGGCAAGAGAAGTGCAGAAAGAAGTAACAGAGGTGCAGAAGGAGGCAACAGAACTACAGAAAGAGGCAAGAGAATTGCAAAAAGAGGCAGGAGAATTACAGAAATAAGCAACAGAGGTGCAGAAAGAGGCAAGAGAGGTGCAGAATGAAGCAACGGGTACAGAAAGAGGCAAGAGGGGTGCAGAAAGAGGCAAGAGGGGTGAAGAAAGAAGCAACAGAGGAGCAGAAGGAGGTAATAGAGCTGCAGAAAGATGCAAGAAAGTTGCAGAAACAGGCAAAAGAGGTGCAGAAAGAGTACGAACAGTGGTGCTGACAGACGCAAGAGAACTGCAGAAAGAGGCAAGAGAGGTGCAGGAAAATAGAAGAAGGGTACAGAAAGAAGTAAGAGAGGTGCAGAAAGAGGCAAGAGAGGTGCACAAAGTGGGAACAAGGGTACAGAAAGAGGCAAGAGGGGTGCAGAACGAAGCAAGACAGGTGCAGAAAGAAGCAAGAGAATTGCAGAATGTAGCCTCAGGGGTGCAGAAAGAGGCAAGAGGGGTGCAGAAAGAGGCAACAAAGGTGCAGCAGGAGACAAGAGAACTGCATTAAGAGGCAAGAGAGGTGCAGAAACAGGCAAAAGAGGTGCAGAAAGAGGGAACAGGGATGCAGAAATTTGCAAGAGAGGTACAGAAAGAAGCAAGAGCAGTGCAGAAAGAACCAATAGAGGTGCAGAAAGAGGCAAGAGGGGTGCAGAAAGAGGCAAGAGAAGTGCAGAAAGAGGGAAGAGAGGTGCAGAAACAGGCAATAGAGGTGCAGAAAGAGGCAAGAGGGGTGCAGAAATAAGCAACAGAAATGCAGAAAGAGGCAAGAGAAGTGCAGAAAGAGGCAAGAGAGGTGCAGAAAGAGGCAAGAGAGGTGCAGAAATGGGCAACAGAGGTACAGAAAGAGAGAACAGGGGTGCAGAAAGAGGGATGCAAAAAGAACCAAGAGAGGAGCAGAAAGAAGCAAGAGAAGTGCAGAAAGAGGCAAGAGAGGTGCAGAAAGAGGGAAGAGAATGCAGAAAGAGGCAAGAGAAGTGCAGAAACAAGCAACAGAGGTGCAGAAAGAGGCAAGAGAAGTGCAGAAGAAAAAAATCGAGAGGTCCAGAAAGCAGCATGAGGTACAGAAAGAAGGGAGGTACAGAAAGCGGAATAGATGTGCAGAAAGAGGCAAGAGAAGTGCAGAAAAAGGAAGAAAGGTGCAGAAAGAAGCATGAGAAATGCAGAAAGAGGCAAGAGAGGTGCAGAAAGAAGGAAGAGTGGGTTGCCCACCATTAGTACCAATTTAACACCCACATTTAGCAAAAAGTAATAGGTGACCATTCTGAGTTTGCAATGGGACTTCCACCACGCTGTAACACTTGTCGCTGCATTTTTGGTAATGTTTGAGCTAGAAACAAGGTTTTGTTTGTTCAAATCTGCAGATTATGCAGCAGATGATGGATTATATGGCAAATGCGGAAAATGTATAACTGTGCGAAAGTCAGTGCAGCCAAACAGTCGCATAATTCCAGTGGCCCTGCTCATACTTCTGACTAGGTCCAGAAGTGCTCCTCAGTGGTTCCTTCTTTTTTTTGTCTCATTGAGTTTATACTTTAGCTTCTATAGAAACGAGGAAGACTAAACCTGAGGTTATCACTCCATAACACAGACTACCATACCACATAATTAGTCTCCATAACACATAATCCCACTCTACATAATTCCTATTCACTAAATACCACATACTTTCTACTCACATAATTTCACTGCACAACATACCACATAATTTCACTACACACAACGTACATCCACTCCACTAAAAAAAAAATTAGTAAATGACTATTACATTTACAATGCCAATAGCTCTAACTCTCACAAATCCAAGACCTATTACAACTAGTAGTCACATTTGCAGAGTGGTGGAGAAAGGGGGCTGGACTTCCGACCAGCGCTCAGGAATTCTGCTGCGTAGGACTTACAGGAGGTACCAGGAGGGCTTCTTGGCCCCCAAAGTCGCTCAGGAGTAAATTGGACTTCCTCCCCCATCCCGTAGTCTGCCAGGAGGCGCGTTTGCAGAGTGGTGGAGAAAGGGGGGCATGGCCTCCGAAGATGTCTTAGCAATCCCACTGTGTGGGACTTACTGGAGGTAACAGGAGGGGTAATTGGCACCCAAGTACAACCTTGGGGGCCAAATACCCCTCCTCTACCTCCAGTAAGTCCCACACAGCAGGATTGGTAAGTTCTCATAGCAGGCCACGCCCCCTTTGCCCACCACTCTGCAAACGCGCTCCCTGGCACGCTCTTGGATGGGGATTAAAGTCCCCTTCGCTGCTGGGGGTACTTAGGGGCCAACTAGCCTACCTGATACCTTCAGTATGTCCCAGATAGTGGGATGGCTGCGAAGTGGACACAGGCCACACCCCCTTTCTCCACCACTATGCAAACACACCTCCTGGCATGCTTTTGGTTGGGGATGAAGTCCCCTTGCCTCCTGAGGGTCCCTGGAGGCCAACTAGTTCTCCTGTTATCTCTAATAAGCCCCACACAGCTGGATTGCTGAGAGTGGTCCGAGGCCATGCCCCCTTTTTACACCACTCTGCAAACGCACCAACTGGTGCACTGCTGCTCAGGGCATGAAGTCCACTTTAGTCCTGAGGTCCTCAGGACAGAAGAGGACCTCATCGCCCCACCAGCAATGAGCCAAGAGGCGCGTTTGCAGAGTGGTGTAGAAAGGGGCATGGCCTCGGACCACCTCTCAGCAATCCCACTGTGTGGGGCTTACTGGAGGTACCTGGTGGGCTAGTTGGCCCCTAAGGACCCTCAGGATTCAAGAGGACTTAATCCCCCAGCCCAAAAGGCACCAGGAAGCGTGTTTGCAGTGTGGTGCAGGGAGGGGGCGGGCCTCCGGGGAGATGCCGGCTTCTCTTTGTTTCTCTTTGTTTTTTTGTTTTTTAAGAAGGGGGGCTGTGTGGCCCCACTTCTCTTAATATTTTTGGGCTCTGGGGACCCCATCCTCCAGGGCCTGATACCTTATTTTTTTTTCCTAAACAAACTGGAAGGGGGCAGCGCAGCCCCCCTCCTGAGGCCATTTTTGGCCCCGGGGACCCCATTCCCCCAGGCTTTGCCTCTTTTTATTTTTATTTTTATCTTACGGGAGGGGGGCCGCATGGCCCCCCTTCCCATGGCCACTTTTGGCCTCGGAAACTCCATCCCCCGGGGCCTGGCCTCATGTTGGGGTACGCGGGGGAGCCCCAATGCCCCCGCGGTCCCAGCCGTGGTCCAAGCAATGCGGGAGCCAGCATTGCTTTTGGACAAGGGGAGATGCTGACATGCAGCTCCCCTTGTCCAAAAGCAATCTGCTTTGCTTCATGGAAGCGAGAGCAGGTTTCCTGATCTTGCTTCCATGAAGCAAAGCAGAGTTTGCAATGACGGCTCCCGCCTGTCATTGCAAACTGCAATGTCCCGGGGGTGGGTACCCCGGGACATTGCTGGAACCGGCCCTGGGGGGTGGCGGTCCCCAGGGCCAAGGAGGGCTCTAGCAGGGGGGCCACGCGCCCCCCTTCCACCATGTATGTAGCCCCGGGGAGGTGGTAGTCCCTGGGGGTCTGCTACGGACCCCGTATTTCAATAATTAGTGCACCAGGGAGGTGCTGGTCCCTGGGGCAGTGTGGGGGGGCTTGAGCTACCCACACATCTTTAAAGGTAGCCCCGGGGAGGTGGCAGTCCCTGGGGCTGCGGGGGGCACGAGGCTCCCCCACATTTAATCATTGAGGCCCTGGGGAGGTGGCGGTCCCCGGGACTTGGGGGGCCTGCGAGGCCCCCCTGCCCATAATTAAGGAATGCCCCAAGGAGGTGGCGGTCTTGGGGCTTTGGGGGGCCAACGAGGCCCCACACCCATAATTAAGTACAGCCCCGGGGTGGTGGCAGTCCCTGGGGCTTGGGGGGCCCGTGAGGCCCCCCACCCATAATTCAGTAAAGCCCCGGGGAGGTGGTGGTCCCTGGGGCAGTGTGGGGGGCAGGAACCCCCACGCTCTTTATTAAAAAGAAGCCCCGGGGAGGTGGCGGTCCCCAGGGCTGCGGGGGCCCACGCGGCCTCCACATATATTTACCAGATTGCTTCTGGGACCTGACCCACCCGGGGGATTATTAAAACAAAGCGCGGGACACCGCGCTTTGTTTTGTTTTTTCTGCGGGATTTGCAAATCCTGCTGAAATTCTTTTAACAAAAATGCTGTTTTTGGCCCTGGGGGACCCTGTGGGACCCCCTGAGCAGGCCTAGGGGGGTCCTTGTGTTTCTACCCTGCCCCCTTAACTTGTTGTTTACCTTTTTTCTTGTGACTCGGTTCAACCGAGTCACAAGATGGCTGCCAACACTTCCTGGTTTGAAGTGTTGGCAGCCAATCAGAATAAAGCTCGTGCTCGGGAGGGTTCGCGGATACACCGCGGTCACCAGATATCAATATTTTTTATTTTTGAATTTCTCAGAAACTACTGAACGGATTTACACCATTTAAAAAAAGAACACTTTCTGAACCAAGAGCTACCTTTTTGCCAAATTTGGTGTAATTTCGTTCAGCAGTTCGGGCTGTAGCTTTGTCTAAAGTTTCCTATGGAAATGAACATGGAGAAAACGCATTTTGGGACCCCTCTTTTTTCTCGGCCCCCGCTTGATGAATCACCCCTAAACTTTCAAGACAGCAGCTGACCGGAGTGGGCCATTAGTTTTGAACATTTTGTGAAGATTCGTCAAACGGCGCCTAAGATATTGGCAAAAGAAAAAATGCTTTTCCTATGGAAACTAGGTCCTAACTATAACTACCTACTGGCGACCGCCAGTAGGTAAATATTTATATATATATATATATATATATATATATATATATATATATATATATATATATATATATATATATATATATATATATCCTTTGATTTCTGTCTAACAAGCACAGAACAAAGGGAGCGCACTCTCAAGCAAGTTCCATTTTACTTCTTTATTTGCATGTGAGTACAAAATCGTGACCCAAAGCGTTTCGTTCTGCCTTCAGACCTTGATCCTGGTACCTAGGGCATGAGTACTGAAGAGGGTCCACTGACAAAAGCCTGCTCTTGGCAGAGGTGTTTCACACCTTCCTAGGACAGGATGGCCTTCCGAGGCGGTAAACGTCAAAGGCGAAGCTGCCATGGAAATGCAACCCAAGCATTTCCAGATATTGGGGGATGCCAACTGCCATTTACTGCTCCATTTTTGGCAGGAGGAAAGTTAGGAAAATTAGTTAGATGAGGAGGTTTGCCCACAATCAGTCAGCACCACCCCTATGGTGTGGCAGGCAATGTGGATGTCACTTTTGCAAATCCTCCATCTTGAGATAGGATGAAAACAACCTATCAGGGCTAGGGCAGTGCCCCTTCCCACAGGAAGTGGTCACTTAGAGGGTGTAGACACCCTAACGATAGATAGCCCAGTGGATACTACCTGTCTCCCCCTTAACACCCCTAATTTCAATATTTATGTGGCTGAACATAGCATGAGCCAGTCCTGGGGGATGGCTGTCCCCAGGACCATGTATGGCTCAAGGAGGGGGGCCGCGTGGCCCCCCTCCTTTCTTGGACTTTTCTCCAGGGAGATGGTGGTCCCTGGGTCGTCGGGGGTGGGCCCGTGTGGCCCCATGCATTCAATTTCAGAAAAGCTCCGTGGAGGTGGCGGTCCTGGAGGCTGCAGGGGGATCCGTTGTGCCCCCCCCACATTGTTTTAAGATAAAGCCCTAAGGAGGTGGTGTTCCCTGGGGCTGGGGTGGGTCTGCACAGCCCCCCTTTCAATAAAAGTAAAGCCTTGGTGAGGTGGTGACCCCCCAGGACTGCAGGGGGGTCTGAGATGCCCCCATTTACTAGTAAACAAGCCCAGGGGAGGTGATGGTACCTGGGGCAATAAAAAGCCCCAGGAGGAGGGGGGCCAGCATGCCCCCCTCCTTTATATTAAAAATGCCCCCGGGACCGGCCCACCCGGCGGCCGATTACTAAATACACGCAGAACAATTTTTTTTTGTTAGTTTTCTATGGTTTTGAATGAGTGGAATCTGAGCCTAACTATAAAATCCCTGTAACCTTTGGTTATTTCAGTGAATTTCTAAGGTTTTTTAAATTCGATTTCCTAATAACATCCCTGTAACCTTTGGTTTTTAAGTGAATTTCGAAATATTTTTAAAATTTTCTTTCCTAAGTATTATTTCAGTGGTGTAATAACTATTTTTTAAAAATTGTTATTGTCGCAATGTCATCGCAATACGTATTTTCTGCTTTCCCGGGGATGTCGCGAAGACCGTGTGTTGTTCAAAAAGTATAAACCACATATATAGAGAAATTTTAAATAATGTTTGGCAATAGCTGTTTACTAAGATATTGTTTTAACTTTCATGTCTGTAGTCATTTTCAAAGAATACCACTTTTAAATTGAGTTTTCCATTTTGCGATGAGGTCGGTAGTGGCGACGATCGCGTGTTTTTGCAAAAGTGTAAAACTCATATATACAGGTATGTTAAACAATCTTTGACAATAGATGTTTACTAACATCCTGTTTAAACTTCTCCATCTGTAATTATTTTTAAAGAGAACTACTTTTAAATTGTATTTCCCGTTTTCAAATATCTTTATAGGAAGTGCCCACTTATTTCTCTGTTCCTGAATCTTCCATTGATTCTAGGATTATTCTGAGCAGCTCCCTGTGATTTTTCTGCAGCACTCTGTTCAGAGTTTGGTATTTTGTATTCTGGAATGGCAACATGGCAACAGGAGGTAGTCGGCAAGATGAGGTGCCACAGCAGCCAGAGCAGGAGGAGCAAGAGGTGGACCAGCAAGATTGATGAAGAAGTGCCTGCACCAAAGAAGGGGAGTATTGCATGGAACTTTTCTCGATCCCATCAGGAGAGTTGACGACAGTGGCCAAATTTGTTAAATGTTGTTTCTGTGGCAGGACACTCTAAAGAGGATCAAACAAAAAATATTCATGCGATACAACATCAACATTGTATCATCTAAAAACATACCACTACAACCACTTAAAGTGGGCAAGGAGCCCTCAACATCCTCGGCTGCACCATCTGTCCCAGGACAGAGAGTCCCCACAGAAGGTGAAAGGCGTCGTCCCAACATCGCCCCTGAATTGATACGAATGGGCATGTACTGTCTAGACTGCAGCACGACACTCACAGCTGGAGAGCAGTCCATTGATGCCATCCTTTAAGCTGCCAAGCAACACAAATGTTACATTTTTCATTTATCCTCATTTGCACTATTTTTGTGCTGCTTGTTCCAATTTTTTTTCCCCCTGTTCATTCATAATCTTTATTCGATTTAAAAAACCATAAAAGATACAGCTTTGTGCAATACATGCATATCGGAAAGATCAGAGACAATTTGTATGATGCAGTCCAGGCTTATAGATATTGGTTACATTGTTATGGCGAGACATCTATATAAAATTTAATAAAATCAGTTTTAGATATGGGTAATAACATTTAAATGACACCTTGGGCACACATAGTTAAAAATATAAAACAAACCTGAGACTAATAAAGTGCAAATGCTTTTCCCCCTGTTGCCATTTTGTTTGACTAAAAATACCCCCAAAAATACAAAATGTTAGAAAATCACAATAAAAACAGTTCTACAAAAACTAAGAAAAAAAGGTTTTTGTTAGAACCACCTTTTATGCTTAAAAAAGATAAAGTATGCTGTATGAGTGAGTGAATGGCTATCTGACTGGCCATATAGGTGACTGAGTGGTTACATGAGTGGCCATGTGAATGACTGAATGGGTGTGTGATTAACGGTATAGGTCAGTGAATGGGTGTGTGAGTGGCTGTAGGGTTTGAGTGGTTGTATGGGTGAGTGAGTGCTAGTGTGAGTGGTTGTATGAGTGACTGACCGATAGTGTCAGAGACTGAATGTGTGAGAGAGTATCTGTAGGAGTGAGTCTATGGGTAAATTAGTGGCTGTATGAGTGAGTGACTAGCCGTATGACTGGTTGTATAGTTGGGTGAGTGAGTGGCAATGTGAATAGATCTATCGGCAAGTGGCTGCTAGTATCAAAGACAGTGTGCGTGACATAGTGGTTGCATGAGTAGCTTTATGGGTGTCTGAATGGTTGTATGAGGGGCTGTATGGGTGTGAGGGTATATGCATGAGTGAGTGTATGGGTGAGTTAGTGGCTGTATGAGTGAGGGAGTGGGTGTGGGTGTGTGAGTGGCTGTATGGGACAGTGAGAGGGCATGTGAGTTGTTGTATGAGTGAGTGAGTGTCTGTTTGAGTAGGTACATGAATGAGTGAGAGGGGGCATAAGCAGCTGTATGGGTGAGTTGGTCATACAGGCACTCACACAACCATTCACTCACCCATACTACCTATCACACTGAAATTCACTCAATCAAACAACAACTGACACAGGCACTAACTCATCCATACAGCTGCTTATGCCCACTCATAACATAACAATACACATTGCTTATACAGTAGGACTATATTACAATATAGTAAAAATATAATTTTCCCTTTTTTACTGTAATGAGATTTCATACTTGTTCACCGTAAACAAGGTTTTGTATAAAGCATCATCCTCGAACAGTAGGAAAAAACAATCAATGTATTATAAAAAAAAAAAAAAGCTGCACAGAAGATCACTACAAATAGGTGATACAATGCATTTCACTAACTACAATTTATTAATTAGTGTTTTTTTCTATACTTACTACAGTAATATGAGCAAAAGTATGTTAAAAATATTTTCATAGTATTATATCTGGTACAATATCACAAATAAATGTGAAGTAGTCTTCAATTTTGGAGATCCTTTTGAAAACATCACCCCTGGTAGGCCAAATGATGTATAAACTATTGATGATCCATGCAGACAAAATCCCACACAGTAGTTTTTTTTCCCACAAATAGGATATAGAAGTTTGGTTGGAGAAACAAAAGGGGACAGTTTTTTTACTTTTGAAAACAGTGTTTGGTTTCATCTTAAGGCTACTGTAATTGGAGTATGTCCATCCACTTTCAAACTTTAATTAGAATATCGTGTTTAGTTGTTATATAAACTCCATTCTCCAATTTAAGAGGACTCTTGATTTTTGGAGATCTTTCTGAAAACATTACCCTCAATAGGCCGAATTATGTCTAAAAAAGAGATAAACCACATAGAAGAAACATCTTACGCTACGTTTGTATCCAGAATTCTTCTTTAGAACGTTGGTTTAAAAAAAAAAAAAAGATATGATTTTGGTAGTTTGAATGGTAGTTTTAGTTAGAATTTTAGGTCAATGTCATTGCATTCTGTCCATCCAGTTTTGCTCTTTAAATACACAGTGCAGTGTCCAGAGATTGTATATACTCCTTCATGAAAGATGATAGCTAGAGTAGTAAAGTTCTTCCCGAAATTGATATTTAGCCAGCTTTGAAGTTTGTAATTTGAGTTTACAATTTGGAACCGTCTGCTCGGCATTGTTGTAGCATAACTATAAGGTATTTTCCAGTTGTTCATAGAAACAATGTAGACATAACGTCCGATCTGCAGTTCGTGCAGGTCATATTTTGGTTAGCATTTTTGTTCAATTTCTCAAAAGATACACTTTTAGAATCTGGTAATGTTAAATACAGAAATTGTTCAGAATTGATTTCAGTGCTGGATGTGAAAGAGCAATCTTAATAATTCATCAATATTTCCATATTTCCTGTTCTAAAACTCCAAGGATAACCATAATAAATTCTTGTGCGTCTTGTTGAGTGTTGAGAGTAAACATTAGTATTGTATTGTAATTGCATTTATATAGCGCTTACTACCCCTGACGAGGCGTCAAAGCGCTTTTTCGGCGAGAAGCACACTACTCCGGAAACCCATAAAGGTTTAGTGGTGAATTAGTATGGTGAAATATGAAAGTAATGTGAGTGGTGGATATTAGTCAGTTATTTGGAGTGAGAAGGATAGCGGAGGGATAGAAGGGGAAGAAAATTTGCATTCATATAGCACCTGTTACCCCTGATGGGTGTTGAAGCACTTTTCTGGCGAGTAGCACGCTACTCCAGAACCCATAAAGAATTAGTGTTGAAAATTAGTATAATGAAATATGAAGTAATTTGAGTGGTGGATATGTTATTCAGTTATTTGGATAGAGAAGGGTAGGCAGCGGGATAGAAGAGGCAAAGAGGTTTGTATTTATTTAGCACTTGCTACCCCTGATGGGGTTTTGAAGCGCTTTTTTGGCGAGTAGCACGCTACTCTGGAACCCATAAGGATTAGTGTTGAATTAGTATGGTGAAACATGAAAGTAATTTGAGTGGTGGATGTGTTAGTCAGTTATTTGGATTGAGAAGGGTTGGGGAGGGGTAGAAAAGAGAAAAAGGTTTGCATTTATGTAGCGCTTGTAACCCTGATGGGGTGTTGAAACGCTTAATTGGCGAGTAGCACGCTACTCTGGAACCCATAAAGGATTAGTTGAGAATTAGTATAGTGGAAAATGGAATTTTAGAAGTGAACATGTTAGTCTGTTATTTTGATTGAAAAGGATAGTGGGGGGGATAGAAGAGTGAAGGATTTGGATAATTTTTCTAATTTTTTTGGGAGGTCATAGTAGTAGGAGGAGTCTTTTTGGATGAGTAAATAGGGGTTTTGGAGGGGAAAAGTCACAGGAAAGAGTTTAGAAAGGTTTGTTTTGGGGGAATCGGTATAGTAAAAGAGGTGTCAGATGATGCAAGGAGGGGTAGAGTAGGGGAGAGTCTAGAAAGGGTTATTTTGGGGATCATAGTAGTAGTATGGGGTTTGGGATAAATGAGAGAGTGGATGTAGAGGATATATTGATAGATGTATAGGGTGAGAAATAGGGTAGTGCATTGGAAAGAGTAGTAGAAAGAAGTTTGAGATGAGTCAGAAAGTTGGGCTAGAAGATATATTGAGAGAAGTATAGGCTGAGAAATAGGGTAGTGCATTGGAAATGCTAAATTAGAAGAAAGTGATAAATATATAGATCTATAATTACATTGAAAGTATATAGATGCATAAAGGAGGTAAGTATATGAAGATTAAAGATATTGATAGAGGTACAGGATGAGAAATAGGGTAGTGCATTGGATATGCTTTTTCAGGAGAAAAGTAACACACAGATCCAAGTACATGGAAGGTACATAGATGCACAATGGAAGCAAGTACATGTAGACCAAAGATGCACCAGATAAACTCCGGTTTTCAAGTGTTATTGTACTTTATTTTTTTAACAACATAATTATTCTACATGTTTTTACAAAGCAATACACAAAGATAGGTACATATCGATAGTGAAAATAAATGCTTATATACAGAGGGATATGCTGTAAATTTCTGTTTGCGTATGGTGCTTATGTGGGGAAGAGCCAATTCTTGAGTAGTTTTTTGAAGATAAGGTGGCTGTCGGTGGATCTTATGTTGGGGTAAAGAGTTCCATAGTTTGGCTACTTGAACAGAGAAGGATGTGCCACCCATGGTTTTTTTCTTGTATCTTGGGATTTTGAGGCGAGGTGCCCCTTTAGAGCGGAGGTTCCTTTGTTGAATGTGTTTGGTGATTTTATTCCTGATGAAGAGCGGTCCCATTCCATGTATTGCTTTGTGGGTGATACAAAGCAGCTTAAACGTGGATCTTCTGGCAACCGGTAACCAATGCAGGGCTTTCAAGGCAGGTGAGATGTGGTCTCGCGGTTTGATATGCAAGAGTAGTCTGGCAGCCGAGTTCTGAATCCGTTGTAGTCTTTTCATGGTTGTTAAAGGTGATCTGTGGTAGAGGCTTTTGGCGTCATCGAGTTTGGACAGAACAAGGGAGATGGTAGCTTGGACCTTGTGTGGAAATCCCAAATGAGGGAAAATTAATCGCAGCGTTTTTCTAGGGACAAAGCTTGATCTTGCAAGTTTGTCCACTTGGGCATTCATCGATAGCTTGGAGTACATGGTCATTCCGAGGTTTCTTCCTTCCTTCAATACTTTAGGCGGTGATCCCAGTTCATCAGGCCAGGCGGCAAGCAGGTCATAATGTTTCTAATCACCACACGTGACTATTTCCGTTTTGGAAGCATTCAATTTGAGATGGCTCCAAGTCATCCACTGATCCACGGCTCTGAGACAACTGAAAATTGGGGATTTTCCAATGTCTTTGGGGCATTCCAGTTGAAGGAGTATTTGCGTGTCATCTGCATAGTTATAGCACGTGAGGTGAAATTGATTGATCAGTACCGGTAATGACTTCATGTAGATGTTGAAAAGCATGGGTGAGATGCCTTGAGGGACCCCTGCTTTTGTGGAGTGTGGTTTGGACGAGAAAGGTGGGGTATGGATGACATTAGTTCTGTTTCAAAGGTAGGATGCGATCCAGTCTAGAGCAGTTCCTAGTGTCATGGTCAACCGTGTCAAAGGCAGCCGAGAGGTCCAAGAGGAGTAGCGCAGCAACCCCGTTGAGGTCTACTGTATTCTTCAGGTCATCCCAGATGGCAAGGAGGGCAGATTCTGTGCCTCTTCCCGGACGGAATCCTGTTTGGAATTCTGAAAGTATGTCATTCTCTTCAATGAATTGTGACATCTGGGCGAACGCTGCTCTTTCTATCAGTTTGCCCAGGAAAGGACCATTTGTAATGGGCCTGTAGTTGTCATGGTTCAGCGGGTCGTGGCCCATTACATATATCTAGAGGATCTCAGATCCTTGAAGCTGAATGTATCACACTTCTGTCAGTCACTAAACTTTGGAGCAAATTATGTAGTTCAGAACACATTCTCTTATTTTTTTTGTTTAATTTGGTTTACTACATGGGGTAAATGTAACAGGATGTTCAGACCAACATTCGCATATCAATTGACTCCTGAACTGTTTTCAAACTGATAACCTACAATATCTCCATCATTTTGCAGTTTTCTCTTCTTAGCACCCTCTGAATTGACCTTGTGTCCTTTCTTTTCTTGAGCATCTGCACACTGTTTCATAATCTTCTGCTTCGGACAGATAATCCATTTCTCATAAACAGGGTTCCAGCCTAAATGAGGAGTGTATAGACTTCTTAACCAATTGTACTCTCTTACACAGCTTGCATCAGCACTAACTTTCTTCTCATCAAAGTCAAACAAAAACAAACTGGACAATGTTCTAATTCGCGATAATGCTACATATGACATTCCTTCTTTGAATACAGAACCTCCAAAATTAACAAGAGCTGTAGCTACACTTAAACCTTGTGATTTATGGATGTTACAGCACACTAGAGAAAGTGGGAACTGCTGGCACCGCACATATAAGTCTTTCACTAGCAAAAAACGTACAACACATCAGTCAATCTGTTTGACACCATCAATCTGATCAACTTTTATAGCCATGTATTCAACCTCATCTCTGGGAAATTAATGAAATCAATAACCTTACCCATTGCACAATTTACTAATCCTTCCTCAGCATTTAACCAACAAAGTAAAATTACCTCACAGTTTTTTCTACTGTGTAAACACTTTTCTAATTCTGCAGTTTTGGATACAAACTTCTCCAAATAATCCAATTTTTTCTTTTAGTTTATATGGCAGTAGTATTTTCAATCCCTGATGTTCCATTTTATCAATATTTGCCATTTGTAAAATATCTTGGGTCTCCAGTTATAGTAATTCTTCATTAAAGTTGGAGCACTTTTGAAGTGTTGGCATGAAACAAACTATAGATTTCTGTTCTTTAATTAAATTGTACATTAGTTCTGCTCCTCTAATATTAGATGGAAGTAGACTCTTGATAAGGTAGCTTCCCAACTCACGTTTCCCCTCTTTTGTCAGCACTCCCAGTCTAATGTCTTTAAGTATATCTCCATATTCTACATCAGATGCTTGGCGCATGTTTTTCACTAACTCTTTGTACTCAAAGTTTAACTAAATATTCACGTTGCCAATACTTCCCAGAGAATTTCTTTTATCATTATGCAGAAGTATTTTGAAAACAAGTAGTTTTTTTGCAAGGGTAAGTTGCAGTAGGTCACTAAACACAATTAAATGATTTCCTCCAAAGAGTACATTATAGGTTGCTCCTAAAAGCTGCTGCATTCTTAAGTGTATGAAGGCAAGCATTATGTTTGATACCATGCTCACCTTATCAATAGTTACAACCTTCATTTTTTTCAATGCTCATGATACCTCATGGCAAGCATCACCAGATAATTTTTGATATTCTAGTTTATTCTCATGTTCAACAGGTAGCATTAGTAATCGATGTAGAATAATTCCTTTAATGTTATGTGCAGCTAATCCTGTTGGTGCTGTTACTGCACATGACAAATTTGAGTCCGTAGTCTTCTGTAGATAACCGGCGAGAACTTTAATTGGAAAGCTTTTCCCAGGGCCTGCTTGTCCACTTAATTAATTGCTCTCCAAAAGGATCTTGACTTGCTTGTGCAGACTTTTGGCTGCTTTGCGAATGCTCCCTGGCTATCTCAACAGCAATGGTTTCTTCCTGTTAAATCTCATCTTTCAATATGTGCAGATAGGTTGGCAAGACAGAACACTCAATACTGCCTTGCACAGCGTTGAATGAGTCTTCATAACAGTCATAGTTTCCTAGTAAATCTGATTCAGCTCACCATGGCTTGAACAACTGCAAATGTGCCATGAAGAAAACCTCTCTGGAATTTGGACACTAACTTTTCTTTGGTTATTAGATTTCCTTTTCTGTGTCTCACTAAACACCCGTCACATCCAAGGACTGCATATCAGTCTTCCTTCTATGTTTTAAGCTACATTAGTTCTATATGTATAATGCTGAAGTACTTCATAGAGATTCATGTTTTCAAGATGGGGACTCCTTTTTGGGCGGTATGTACCCAGCATATTAGTCTTCAAAATGTCTGTACTCTTGGGATCAAATTCTGCACAATACTGTATTTCAGAGAAAGACTTTAATACTCTATCATGAGCGCTTGCAAGGCCTAGGCTTACCCACACAATTCCTCCGGACTTGGAGAACAAACTTGCTGAGCTCAACCTGTCCAAGCATTCATAAGAACCTATTTCTCTGTGGGAAACCATTTTTAAACTGAAACTGTACAATTTCTTCGTAAGAGTCTTTTCTGCAGAAATCTCCTCCCACATCTCTGTCTTCTCTGACTTTGTTATATATGAAGTTACATAGCGAGCAACAGCGATGGAGTTATCTGCAACAAATTGTAGATCTATATTTCCATTCCGCATCTTCAGAATCAAAGGGTTGTAGTCATTTATATGTTTTGAAGCCTCTGTTCTTCTTAGGTTGTATGTATTTTTCGTTGACTTTCATGTGAGGGTGTGTACGGCTGCCAACAAAAAGCTGTTCATTCTTCCTTCTGAGATAACAGGTCATGGGAATCCAAAACAACATCTTGTGTAAAACATTTCCTTTGGATTTGTATTCTTTACTACAGTATTTCCCATACCTATGAGGTTGAAATCAAAGAACTTGTTGTCTCAAGCCCAGGTCAGCAGTATCTTTTGGGATGGTGCATGTCACATACTGTTCTAGAAAAGACAAGACAGGCTCATCAGGTTAGGTTCCCAACTTTGGGGCATCTTTTACCCATAGCAGCATGTGAATATGTGGAGCACCTCTTGCATGGTACTCTTAGCGCCAAAAGAAATCAGTCACTTTACCAAGAGGAGGATTCGTTTTGTTGCAGATGAAAGCCATCATAGCGTGAAACCTGTGGTTAAAATATCTGCAAATGTTTGCAGGGTCCAATGAGCAGAGTTCTCCTGGTGTCTTCAGATTGATGTATTTTATATTTGAGTTTGCTTCTCGTAAGATTTTATGCAGATCATCCCACACATACTCAGTACAACTGAGTGTCAGAAACCAAGTGGGTGCTCCTAGGTTTCTCACCATGCATTTCAGCTCACCATGACAATGATACTAATACTCGTTGTTACCACGTTGACACATCATCAAATTAATAAAGTTGTAGTCCAGGTTTTCATCTTTTCCATGAACTTTGTCAACAAATTCCCTTGCTGACAGATTTTGTAGATTCACTCCTGTTTTGAGAATGCGATTTATTGTATAGTATAGCCCAAGCAAGTCGCTATCAAATAGTAGATGAAATACATACAGAATACACTGGCAAAATCTAGGGTCCTCTGAATAAAGTCTAGTTGATCTGTACTCGGCTCCTGGTATTTGTACAGGCCGTTCATCATATCTACCACCTACACTAGTAGGAAACAAATGCGGAAAACTGTGAGCTTCTAAACTTTTCTCCCACGCACTTAAGGGAGCTCCTTTTGCTTCTTTCATTTGAAAGAGATCAATAGCATCACCAATGATCTCTTTAGATTGGAGAGGGTGAATACTGTAGTGTTCATAAATTTCTTCTTATGTGGATCGATCCACCTTTTCACTGTGACCTGTCGATGGTAACGTGTCATCCTCCATGTGTGTAATATCTTGAAGAACATCTGCATTATTATAGTAAATATTATTTTGTACCAGATACAATGTTACTTTTTTAACTTTAATAACATCTACTAACTCTTGCCATATCGTTTTGCTCTTGGTAGGGACACCATTGACTAGATTTATAAGTGCTTCAAATCTCTCTGCACCCCTGCAGTTTCAATGTTCTGCTTGAAATCTAATGGCAAGTACACAACTCTACCTTTAAGACCTTTCTGGTACTCATTTGAAGGCAACCTACTTGTCTTTGGCTCCATACGGACTATAGCTTGGAATGGATGTATACATTGTATAAGTATGGATTCATAAACATTCAAACTTTGAAGTACTTCTGGAATAGGTACTATTTCTATCTTGTTATGTGCTGCATCAAGCAGGCATTTTATTTTCTTCTAACTTATTGTACTTACATATAACTTGTTGTATGGACAAGTCAAACCGTTCCTCTACAAATAACTAAACAGCAAATTGTTGCCACTTATTCTTGTTCTCTTTTCACTTTTTAAATACAAATCAACAGTCTGAGTTTGACTTTTGTAGTGAGTGTGTCAACAACAAATGCAAACGCAGTTTGGTTTTGCTGAAGAAACACTGTTAAACTTTGTCATCTCCTCTTGACAATTATCAACAGTAATACCTGTATCCTGTTCTGCTAGACCTGCAGATACTGAGTCCTCATTCGCCCTACACTCCTCTTCAGGACCAAAGAAACGTAACTACACATCATCATTAACCTTTTCTACCTCTGCTACTGTACCATGTAAAAGAGCTCTATTAATGTTTCCTAAACATACAGCAAGAGTTGTCACATAGTAAAGCGTCCTAACTAAAGTTCGCATTTTCATGTGGTGTACAGCTATCATTCTGAAATGATGAAAGGTGCTTTGGCACACCTTTTGTGATAGACATGCTAGTGAGCGTCCTTGTAACTTAGTATGCTTCCTTACTTATACCTATTTTCTGTTTTAAACTTCTGCGAGGAAAGATACAACGGACACTTCTCAATATATCAATTGATTGCTGTTGAATACTGCAAACACTATTACAGTTCCATTTGTATACAGGGGCCTGTCTACACCTTCCCTGTACCTCTTCAGCAATCACTTCCTCTACATTTCTAGCTACCATCACTTCTTTTGGAATAGGAGTGCCATTCTTCATTTCATAACATCGTCCCAATTCATCAACTGCATGCATTAATGTGTTCTCTTGAAAGTAATTTTCCTTATTAAAGAAAGGCTCAGTACTCAAACTATGAATCCATTCACCACTAAAAACTTTATGAAAGTTAGTTCAATTGACAAATCTTTTCTTTTGGCTTTGTCTCCTTATAGACAACACTATTTTGTCAAGTGTTTTCATTCTGTTTAAAATCAAAATAAATAGCTTCCTCTTGAGAGCAAAGGACTTATCCACTACAGCCTCAACACGTTCCTTTTGTCTGAATGATTGTTTTCTTCTTTTACACTTCTTCATACTTAAATTCTGAATTACTCTACTACAGAACGTTCTAACTCTGATTTCCTTAAAGTACCCCTCCCTTCTGGTTAAACTCTCTCCTTTTTTGCATGATATTGTACTCTTCATATGACAGACTTTTTCTCCTTTCATAGTTGGTTAAAAACTTGTTTTTTATTTTCTTGATTTTGCACTCTTTCAAGTTGTCAACATACAATTTAAAGAAATCTCTTTGTCCTCTTACTGGGGGTGAGTGTTTGAAAAGTTTCAACACTCCGTCCATCATTTCTTTTCGTGAGGTTGCCATGTGCTCCCTAAGTGGCTATGGTTATGCCCAGATGTGGGTTACTTGCTCGCTGCGCCACTGGATTCAAGCTAGCCTGACTGATGAGGGATGATACCCCGAAACTGGTCCCAAGATGCTTGTTCCTGGTCGAACCTGGCCTGGCAGTTCAGGCTGGACTGTTCCCATGGGGAGCAGGTTCAAGACTGATTTGTATATGGCTGGGTCCAATCTTGGGTGACATGGTGAGCAAAATAACAATGGATTAAACCCAGATCTGGGACTGGGGTGAGTGTTTTAGAGGTTTCAATACTCCGTCCATCATTTTATTTTGTAATATTGCTTTGTCCTCTTACCAGCACCTCTTGTCTCTCATCACTTTTTCTGCATTTTGCCCTTTTGTTTCTCAGTTGTGAGGACATAGTATCCTTGTCTCAGTTTCTTTCTTTTCTCACTATTTGTTGCCATTGTAACTGTCTGTAATTAACTAGAAATGGATGTCTGAAAATAAAAAATAAAAAACTACATTTAGCTTTTAAATATGTAGTATCACATGGTGAAGTACCAACATAAACAATTCTATTATTGCAATATTGCTAACATTGGTGACAGAAAAGCTCCATGCTTTGGAAACATATATGTCAGGTCCTTTATGGGTGGTATAGTCTATGTAGCTCCTGGCATAGGGGTTTGCAAGTGTTTGAGTAAGTTACTGAAACTGAAAAGGACATCTCTCAATTGTTTACGCAGAAAGCACCGTGCTTTCTGGCATACCCACAGCTTACCTCAGAGGTGAGTTATGTGTATTAAAATGTGCATTTAAGACTTGTCAAACAGCTTTTACGTGCCAAGTGAAGCTGGGTAGCAGGCAGGATGTATAGTTGGAGAGATGTGTCTCTATGAGCGCATATAGCACATAAGCACCCTCCCAATGGCCTAGCTACAGCCTGCCTTAGTGGTGAGTTATATCTGCTAGAAGAGCAGGTTATGCCTTGTCTAGGAGTTTTAAATGTAAAGCCTGGCGTAGCAGTAAAACTGGATGCACAGACTCAAGTCCAAGATATGATGCAAGGGTTACTTCTCTGGATGGTAGACTTGAAAGTGTCAGTTCTTCAGCACATGTCTCAGTCCCTATGTGGGGATGTGATTGCATGTGTATGTAAGTTTGTTAGTATATGACTGTCTCTCTTTGTGACATCTATGGTTCTCTAAATGTGTATGGGGCTTCATGGATTTCCTCTTGTGTGTGTTAGTGATTATTGGGGTATTTAACCCCTTCGCTGCTAGGCCTTTTCCCCCCCTGTGCTAAGCCTTTTTTTGGCTATTTGGGGTAGTTCGCACTTTGGCCCCTGTAACTTTTTGACCACATAAGGTATCCATGCCAAATTTGCGTCCTTTTTTTCCAACATCATGGGAATTCTAAAGGTACCCAGGGTTTGTGGATTCCCCTAGAGGGGACCCATAAATAAGCCAAAATACAGCTACATTTTTTTGGGGGGGAAAAATGCGAAAAAAGGGCTACAGATGAAAGTTTCTGGTTTTTTCCCTGCAAATGGTATCAAAAAAGGGATTGTGGTGCTGAAATCACCATCTTCCCAGCTTTCAGGGACGAGCAGACTTTTGTCAGAAAACCAACATTTTTTACACAGTTTTGGCATTTTTATGGGACATAAACTATTTTTGCTGTTTTTTGTGCTTTCAACCTCCTTCCAGTTAATGGTAGAAATGGGTATGACATCAATAATGGATCCTGGAAAGCTATACATTTATGAAAAGTAGACAAAATTCTGAATTCAGCAAGGGTCATTTGTGTAGATCCTTCAAGTTTTCTTTATAGAAACAAACAGTTAAATATAGGAAAAATTGAAAATTAGTTGAAAAAAACAGCCATTTGTGTCAACGTTTTCACCTGTAACTTCTTCTAATTATAGTGTAAAGGACTTAAGGCAACAATAATATCAAATCACAGCAATTGTCTAATGAATTAAAGCACATATATAGACAAAAAGAGAACCACAATATCTGATAGTTATATATAAAATGTAAAAAAATGTTTTATTGATGATCAATGAATTAATGGCAGAAATTTATAATATTAAAACAATACCCCAATTATACTAATTCAATCATACTATCATTCATACATTAAAAAGTCACAATTTATTTGACAGTACAATAATAACACTTAATATCTAATATTCTTGATCATAAAAGTACAATGTGGCAAAATGGTAATAAACTGTTATGTTCGTTCTACGCGCGTTTCGGCACAAACCAGTGCCTTCGTCAGGAAAAGGGGCCACAAGGGATCAAGGTGATTTCTGCAGAAGAAACATATATGTCAGATACTGGGTTCTCATATTACGATAACCTCTATGCCGCCAGAATGGCGTGCATAATTTATTATTTGCATTAGTGTAGGATACAAAGGCAGTAGAATGAGTCCGAGTTCCAAGATTATTTTCCAAGGTAACAGAATCAAATAAGTATAAAATAATCATAGAATATCCGAATAGAATATAAGATAAAAAGGTGAAAGAAAAACAAGAATTGATCACCACGTGAGGTAGAAAAATTTAATTGAATAATATAACCCAGTGATAAACCATAAGGAATACTTTTATCAAAAGGTAACTGAAAATATAACCTTATCTCACTCCAATAGGATGGTAAAATTGTAACGTTGACTGCTACAGATTATGAAACATGTCCAACATCTAGCAAAGAAAATATATGTAGTCAACTTTAGGAATGAAACGTGACTTATATGAATGTGTAGTTAAATGAACCTATTGATGGACCTCAAAGATGTTGGTATATATACCTTTAAGCAATGGATGTCCAATTTGAAAATGGGTTTAACCTAACATCACTGACCCAAGGTTTTATAAGACTGACGTCCACCTCAATTTGGATCGTCTTATTGATTTTACTAGAAATGGGTAAAAAAGACGAAGAAAGTATATTAGGAAGATGACTGGAAATTACACAACCTATTAAAATGCTATTTGATTGCCTATGTTTATATATATTTTAATCCTGATACTTAACATTCTATTTCTGACATTAAATCTAGTCTATAACTACCTAATGAGAAATGCATAGTAATTTAGTGCAATACTTACATTCCGATAGTTAACAACTAGATACAAAATATATCTGAAAGAGAATAAAGAAAATTACGAATAAATAGTTGAAGGAATATCCCGCAATGACTTGGTAAAGATTACCATGTATCTATTGTTAAATTTACTTCTGTTCAATGAGAAGTTTTGACAGATTAATACGGTCATGATTTAATTCGCCAAAAGCGACCTGCGTCGGCCAAAGAATCGAGCTATCTACAGCAAACCAACAAACAGGACCGAGTATTACTCAGTCTGTATCTGATTGAGCATATAGCTATTGATCGTAATGCGCAATACATACAACCCCAGTAAGTAAAGTTTTAACTGGTAAACGTGCTAGTTCTTACAGACACTAGATATGTCCTATAATTACTCTCAACCTACAAAGAACAAGATTTTGTTTGAAAATGTATCGGCCAACACGAGCTCTGAAAAGGTCATTTACCCCCTAAATCAATATTGAAACTGCCCGAAAAAATATCGAAATGTCGGGTTATATGAACTGCTACTCACTTTTTGGACGTTTTAAAGATGCCGGATAGGGGTTGCCTCCACACGCTACGATATCCACGTGGGAACTCACCGGAAATCCATGGACTTCGCTATAAGTACGCTAAGACCACATCACATGATAGTGAAGTGTGTTAGGACCATATCACATGGTAGGGAATGGCCAATGACAACCACTTGAAGCATAGTTGGACCACATCACATGATAGTGAGGTATACTTGGACCAGGTCACATGGTAGATAATGGCCAATCCGAGGGGACTCAAACGAAAACTTTATTAACCATTTAAACGAAGAGTCAATCTAGTCATATTATCAAATGCAAACAGGTATTCATGTTACTATCGGGATGCCAGTAACCAACTATTATTGTTCATCAGGTAAATGAGAAAAACTTCGAACACTTAAGAGGAACAAAGGATTCTAAAAAGGTATAATGAGAAAAAAGAACGATCTCTATAATGAGAATGAAACAAGGTCAGCCAGTATTACTTGGACCAGGTCACATGGTGAGTAATGGCCAATCAAAAAAGGTCAAGCAAAAACTTTATTAACCTTTCAATAAAAGTCAATCTAATCTATTTTATCAAATTACAGACAAGTATTCATATTTACTGTGTGCATGCCAATAGCAATATATTATTGCTCATCAGGTAAGTAAATAAAACTTCGAGCACTTGAAAAGGAAAAAGAATTCTAAAAAGATGTAATGTAAAAAGAGAACAATCTCTATAATGAAAATAAAACAAGGTCAGCCAGTATTATATCGAATTGCATGTTCCCATGGGATTTCTTGATTTAAGCCTCGTGCGACTGTATCCAAAGAAAAAATCCAGAATACTTCTCTGCGTTTCCTTATTTCTTCTGAATCAATGCCCATTTTTTCGTTTATTTTTTCTAAAATCAGCCAATTAATTTGTTCAGGACTATGTCTGGCTTCAAGATAATGTTTAACTAAAGGGGCATTGATCTTTTTCGTACGAACGGCTTAACGATGTTTAGTCAACCGAGTCGCTAAAGATCTAGATGTTTCCCCCACATATCCCTTGTTGCAGGGACATAGTAATAGATAGACAATATTTTTGGTCTTACAATTGGTAAAGGATTTTAAGGTGATGTTATATGAATTTAAACTTCTTTGTAATAATCGCGGTGTCACAGGCTTTACATTGTGTACATTTATTGTTACCTAGTAATGGATTAGAGTCATCCAAAGTCAATTGAATGGGTACTTTTTTTATCATGCGTGAGTGTACAATTTGATCTTTAAGATTTCTGTTTCGCCTATGGGCAAACATAGGTCGCGGCAATATAGCATCCACTTCCGAATTGGCATTCAAAATGTGCCAATGAGCACATATTGCTTGCCTTACTTTTTCATTTGCTGTTGAGTGTCGTGTGACACACACTAGCGAAGGTGCTTGTTTAGGTGGATGATTACCTAATATATAATCTCTATCATAGAAACGGGCACGTTTATATGCTTCTCATATCAATCTTTTTGGATAACCACGTGTTATAAATTTGGCCTTCATCATCTCTGATCTAATATCATAATCCGCAATGTTGGTACAATTTCTCCGCAACCGGAGAAACTGACCAAATGGAATACTCTCTTTTGTTTAGCTGGATGGTAACTAGTAAAATGTAATAACGTATTTTTTGCAGTAGGTTTTACATATAAATCTACTTCAAGAGCAAAATTGTGCTCTTTTATTTCAATATCCAAAAAATCAATATAGCTATTACTGGTGTGAGCAGTGAATTTTAAGTTGCAATCACACATATTAATCCATAATAAGAATTCAGAAAGTTGGCTTGTGTCAGATGTCCAAATAAAAAATATATCGTCTATAAAATGTGCCCAATGTTTAATAGACTCATAAAAAGGCGCTATTTCATTATATATGTGTATGCTCTCAAATTGGGCTACGTATATATTTGCTATAGTGGGAGCGCAAGACGCTCCCATGCTTACTCCCTTTATTTGACGATATAGGTCGCCATTAAAATCAAAAGTGTTTTCTTCTAAGACTATAGCAAGAATGGTGTTGATAAATTCTGAATTGCAATCTATGTGAAATTGGTCTATAAACCAGCTCACTGCTGTGAGTGCCCCTTCCTACGGTATATTACTATACAATGACTCAACGTCTAAAGTAACCAATGTCTCTCTTAATCCATGAAACGGTATTCCTTCCACTGATTGTATCATGGATTTAGTATCTTTGATATATGATGTTATTTTGGATATTTGAGGGCATAAGATACGATCTATATATTTTGAAATAGGCTCGGTGACTGAGCCTATAGTGGTCATAATAGGACGATAAGGGGATCAAGGCTATTTTTATGTATCTTTGGTACTCCATAAATGGCTGCCATTTTGGGATGTTTAATATTTAAAAAATCAAATTCTTTTTGACAGATGGTTCCAAATTCCAATGCTCTTTTAGTTATATTAAAAATTTTCCTTTGGACTCTAGATGTAAGGTCTATTTTCACAGGTTGATAAAAATTGGTATCTCTCAGAAGGTCTAACATAGTCTGAACGTATGTGTCAGTGTCTAAGACAACTATCCCCCTCCTTTGTCGCAATTTTTTATCTTTATTTCCGAATTGCTACGAAGGGCAACTAACGTTTGAAGTTCATCTTTATTTAAATTGTTCGGAGGGTAAAAAGTGTGTTTCAGGGATGTTTTTAAACTTTTAAGAACAGAGTTTTCAAATATCTCTACTTCAGGTCGCAATTGATCGAGACCTACAAGTCCTATATATCGCCACAACCAGAAAGGTCCAGCAAATGTAATGGTATATTGATTTCAAATAGCTGTCATAATTAGAAGAAATTTGAGAAAAAAGTGATTTTTTTCATCTTAATTTGAGGTTTGCAGGGGATTCTCGGTAGGGAAATGTTGGGGACCCACGCAAGCCATACCTTGCTGGACTCCCCAGGATGTCTAGCTTTCAGAAATGTGCGGGTTTGGTAGGTTTCCCTAGATGGCCGCCGAGCCCGGGGCCAAAAACTCATGGGACCCCCCCTTGCAAAACCAGGTTGTTTTGTGATAGGCAATTTTGAAGTCGCGGGTACTTCACCCACCCACACAAGTGAGGTACCATTTTTCTCAGAAGACTTTGGGGAAAGCGGGCTTTGTAGAATTTTGTGGATCCACACAGATTTCAGAACTTTCCACCACAGAAATGTGAGAAAAATGTGGGGTTTTTTGGACAGATTTTTAGGTTTGCAAGGGATTCTGGGTAACAGAACCTGGTGAGAGCCAGACAAGTCACCCCATTCTGTATTCCCCTGGGTGTCTAGTTTTCAAAAATGTACAGGTTTGCTAGGTTTCCCTATGTTCCGGCTTCGCTAGGGCCCAAAATCCACAGGTAGGCACATTGCTAAAAATATGTCTGTGCCTTGTGGACTTTCTGCTGCCCTGGGGGGAATCGGGGGGGGGGGGGGAGTTTGCCCCGATATGGCCCCAAGGGGGGCAGAAAGACTGTGGCTTTTTTTTGGGGGGGTAGGGGCATTGGTATGCCCATTCTGGGCAGCCTTCACCTCCACGCATAAAAAAAGCCAGCGTAATCGCTGGTGCCTAGTGGGCTTTCTGCCCCCCCGGGGGGGGCAGAAAGACTGGAATTTCTCTGGGGGGGTATTGTCCTGCCCATTTTGGGCAGCCCCACCCCTACATGAATACAAAAAAAAATCCCTGGTTTCTAGTGGCCTTTCTGCCCCCGGGGGGGGACAGATTGTGGGCTACTGCCCCCATCTGCCCCCCGGGGGGGGCATAAAGACTGTAATTTTTTTTGGGGGGGTGGGGGCATTGACATGCGTGTTTTGGGCAGGCCCCACCCTAATTTCAATTGCCCAAAATAAATCCCTGGCGTCTAGTGGGCTTTTTGCCACCCCCGGCGGGGCAGATTAGGGGCTACAGCCCCCATCTGCCCCCAGGGGGGGCAGAAAGGCTGTAGTTTTGGTGGGGTGGGGGTGGGGGCATTGGCATGCCCGTTTTGGGCAACCCCCCACCCTAAGTAAAATTGCGGGGGAAAAAATCCCTGGCGCTAGTGGGCTTTCTGCCCCTCCAGGGGAAGAAAGACTTTACTTTTTTGGGGGGTGGGGGCATTGGCATGCCCGTTTGGGCAGCCCCCACCCTAATTTCATTTGCCAAAAAAAATCCCTGGCGTCTAGTGGGCTTTTGCCCCCGGGGACAGAAAGGCTGTAATTTTGGTGAAGGGGTGGGGGCATTGGCATGCCCGCTTTGGGCAGCCCCCACCCTAAGTAAATTTTTAGAAAAAAATCCCTGGCGCTAGTGGGCTTTCTGCCCCCCGGGGGAAGAGTGGAGGCTACTGCCCCCATCTGCCCCCCAGGGGGGCAGAAAGACTGGTATGCCCAAAACACAATGGGGGGAGCAAAGGCCCTTGCCCAAGGGGCCGCTCCCCCCTCCCTGGCGCTAGTGGGTGGATCCCTGCTTAGGGATCGCCCTCCTGGGGTGATCCCCAAGCAGGGATCCACTAGGGAAGGGTACCATTGGAAAGGGGAGAGTCTCCCCTTTCCAACGATACCTCTCCCAAGTGTTTCGGTGCTCGGGGGTGCTGACATAGCCCCACGAGCACTGAAACACTGAAACTCAGTTTCAGTTTCGTTTTCAATGTAATGACGACAGCGCGCCATGCGCGCAATCGTCATTACACAGAAAACCAGGGGAGGGCGTCGGGAGGTTGGAGAAGCTCTTCCCCACCTCCCGAGGCACAAAAAAAAATGGAAATCCCTCTGCTGTTTACAGCAGAGGGATTTCCTGCCCCTGTCCTCATGACGGAATGGTTCCGTCATGAGCACAGGAGCACCGATGCTCATGACGGAACCATTCCGTCATGAGCATCGAAGGGGTTAAGTGTATTTGTAAACGCCTACATTAGTGTCAGATACATAACCGTTGTGCTGACTGAGTTTTTCATTATCTGTCTGCTTTTCTACTTAGGTATCTGAGATTGAACTCTGACTCCCTGTCAACAAGAGGATAACCTTCAAGCTCCTCACCCACGCACACAAAGCACTCCACAACTCCGGACCAGCCTACCTCAACAGACGACTCAGCTTCTACACCCCCACCCGCCAGCTCCGCTCGACCAGCCTCGCCCTCGCCACAGTCCCCCGCATCCGGAAAACGACCGCCGGCGGCAGATCCTTCTCCCACCTCGCCGCCAAGACCTGGAACACCCTCCCCACCAACCTCCGACAGACCCAAGACCTACTGGCCTTCAGAAGACTCCTCAAGACCTGGCTCTTCGATCAGTAGCAGCACCACCCCCTCTTCCCCCAGCGCCTTGAGACCCTCGTGGGTATGTAGTGCGCTTTATAAGTGACATGATTGATTGATTGATTGACTGACAGGGTGGATGTATAATTGGGCACATATGTCTCTATGAGGGCATATAGCTTACTGAATCTTCAGAGTACATTTGTTACATTTTAAGCACATAGCACTCTGCCCTATGGCCTTGCTACAGCCTACCTTAGTGGTGAGTCATATGTGGTAGAAGAGCAGGTTATGCCTTTTCTAGGACTTTTAAATGAGAAGATAGCACTAGCAGTAAAACTGCATGCACACGTTCAAGTGTAGCAGGCCCGAGACATGATGCAAGGGCTATTTCTCTGGATGTTAGACTTGAAAGTGTGAGTTCTTCAGCAGATATCTAAATAAATGTCTCAGTCCCTATGTGGGAGTGTGCTTGCATATGTCTGTAAGTTTGTTGGTATATGCCTTCCTGTCTTTGTGACATCTATGGATCTTGGCACACTGACTGGGGTAGGACTGGAAATCCTAAAGAAGGAAACCTTTGCAGAATTGATGACACTTTTCCCTTAGACTTTCTTTATGTACTCCAATGTATGCCAAAGACAGGAATGGAAGTGGTCTAATCAATTCTGTCCAAGGACTGACAAAGCTAGGAAACATGCCAATAAAACTGTTTCTGCATTCTTCAGACTCCATATGATGGGCTGTATCTCCCAAAACAACCTGCGTTTTGACATGCATGGAATCTATAGAAGTGATGAAGTTCAATTCACAGACAAAGGAAACAGGGTGTTTCTCAGCAGCCTAAAACTTTGCATCCACTCTTATGTGTAGCTGTCACATACTCACAATGAACACTAAGGCTCTCTTCAGAGCCACCCTATTGCCCAAAATGTTGTTAATTTTCTTTATAATTTTTTTTTCTTCAATTTTTTAAATATTCGCAACAACGTCACAATATACGTGAATACGTGAAGCAAAAGAAGACATTCAATGGACACCAGCACATTTCAAATTCATAGCTAAAAAAGTAATTCTGTGCATGACACTGGGTGCATGACTACCTAAATAACACTATAAAAACATGTATACGTCTCTGAGTGTGCCTGAGTGCATGTAGAAGTGTTTGAGTGTGTCTGTCAGTACATACAAAACTCTCAGTCTAAGAAGCTCTGTCAGATGATCCATGAGAGTATTCGTACATTTGTGAGACTGTCTATGAGTGTCTGAGTGGATAAGTGAGTGGGTGCATGAGTCTCTGACTACCTCCATGAGTCTCTCAGTGCATTATTGAGTGAATGCATACGTTTCCGAGTGCATTGGGTGTATGAGTGTCTAACTATGTGTTTTGGAGGCTGCATAAGACTCTCAATGGGCTTGTGAGTGGGTATGTCAGTGTCTGACTGATGCTATCAGTGGATGCGCAAGTGTCTGAGTGGGCGTATGACTGAATGCATGGCTCTCTCAGTGGGTCTGAGAGTGGGTGCATGACTGTCTGAGTAGATGTTTGAGAGGGTGTGTGACTGAGTGTGTGTGTCAGTGGCTGCATGAGTCTCCGACTAGGTCCTTGAGTCGGCACATGTGTCTGAATGGGTGTGTGGGAGGGTGCATGAGTCTTTGAGTGGATCTGTGAGTAGATGCATAAGTATTTCAGTGGATGTGTGAGTGGGTGCATGAGTCTCTGATTGGGGTTTGAGTGGGTGCCTGAGCCTCTGAGTGGGTCTGTGAGTGGGTGCGTGATTGTCTGAGTGGGTGCATGAGTCTCCGAGTGGGGGTTTGAGTAGGTGCGTGAGTCTCTGAGTACACCTGTGAGTGGATACATGAATGTCTGAATGAGGGTTGGACTAGGTGCATGAGTCTCTGAATTAGTATGTGAGCAGGTGGGTGACTGTCTGACTGGATGTCAGTGGGTGCATGAGTCTCTGACTAGGTCGATGAGTCAGTACATGAGTGTTTGAATAGGTGTGCGGGAGGGTCCATGAGTCTCTGAGTGGATTTGTGAGTAGGTGCATGAGTGTCTCAGTGCACATGTGAGTGGGCACATAAGTCTCTGAGTAGGGATTTGAGTGGGTGCATGAGTTTTTGATAGGGTCTGTGAGTGGGTGCGTGATTGTCTGAGTGGATGTGTGACTGGGTGCATGAATCCCTGAGTGGGGATTTGAGTGGGTGTGTAAGTGTCTCTGAGTGCATCTATGAATGTCTGAATGGGGGTTGAACTGGGTGCATGAGCTTGTGAGCGAGTCTGTGAGTGGGTGTGTGACTGTTAGAGTGGATGTGTCAGTGGGTGTATGAGTCTCTGACTAGTTCCATGAATCAATATATGAGGGTCTAAGTGGGTGTGTGGGAGAGTGTGTGAGTCTCTGAGTGGATCTGTGAGTAGCTTTATGAGTGTCTCAGTGGATGTGTCAGTGGGTGCATGAGTCTCTGAGTGGGGGTTTGAGTGGGTGCATGAGTCTCTGAGAAGGTCTCTGGGTGGCTGTTTAATTGGGTGCATGACTCTCTGAGTGGGTCTTTGAGTGGATGCATGAGTGTATGAGTGAGTGGGTGCATAAGACTCTTAGTGTATAAATGAATGGGTGCATGTGTGACTCAGTGGGTCTGTGAGTGGTTGTATGAGTCATTGAGTAGGTCTCTGAGTGGGTTCATGAGTCTTTGAGTGGGTCTGTGAGTGTGTGTGTGTGGGTGACAGAGTGCATGTGTGAGTAGGTGCATGGATGTCTCAGTGGGGGTGTGAGTGGGTACATGGGTGCCATAATGGGGATGTGAGTGGGTGCAGAAGTCTGAGTGTGTCCATGAGTACATGCATTAGTCTCTGAATGAGTCTCAGAATGTTTTTTTAAAATTATTTTTCTCTACTTTCATGCCATCATTGCGACGTTTAACGCTGCCGGTTACGACGTCTTTACGAATATCGCGTGTGGAAAAAAACCTGTTTTTCGATGTATTAAACACATCAGGGGTCCTTCAAACACCCATATATGTCAAATCTAGGGTCATGGTACCTCCACCCTGACCCCTTATACAACATTTCAGCTGCAAGGATCATTCCACCATGCATAAAATGGCGGCCACAACTTTCCCTTCAGGTTGCCACTAGTCAATTACAGCATTCCTGTTGGCATGTGCTTCCACGACGTTGCCGCGACCATCATGAAATCGTCGTGAAGGACACATGGCCACAGATATACACATTTGGATTTCCTTTCATTTCCCAAAACTACTGAACAGATTTACACCAAATAACAAAAAGTGTGATCTGTGTAACCAAATCTATATATACACATCTTACTAACTTTAAAATGTTCCCCTGACATCTCCACCTACAGGTTTGGATTTTTAAAAAAGTGCGCTGTATCCTTCCTTCAGCGGTTATGAAAGTGTTCATGCGAGAACCCTTAAAAAAAATGTGTACCATTAGTACCTCAAGGCCCTTTTAAATCTTTCAAAACCAAAAATAGATCTTTAAAATGTCTTTCTCATGTACAAGTAGTACGCTCTTAACTTAAGTGTTACAATAATAGTACGCTCTTAACTTAAAACTGTTACACTGGTAGTACGCTCTTAACTTAAAAGTGTTACAAAAATCATCATTCGTGGCAATGTCTTTCAATGTGTGTGTCTACTTGAGATGACCAAAAGGGCAGATGTGTACATCCCGTATGGGCAGGCAACTTTATTTCAATAGTTTCTCCTTCCTGCAAGACGAACAACCAAGGTGAAAATTGAGTGTGCTGCAGCCTCAAGGCAGGTGGGCAAAGCTCAGCTGTTGCAACTTTTTTCATGTAGAAGATTGTGATAGATGATCTTGAAAGTCCCCACGGAGTACCTGCTCTCTCGGTAAAATAAAGGTCGACTCATATACAGTACTTACTCTGCCGCCGGCAAAGTGAAAATAAGCTTTACAGAGAAAATTGTTCAAATTGTGTTTTTTCAGTTAGTAAACTGCTGTGATATTTGTTCAGAAGAGTAATGTTCGTTGCTGAGCTGACATATCCCAGACAGGGCAATCATCGATTTAGCAGTACATTTTACTGGGGGGGAGGGTAAAATTCTCAGAATAGAACCTGCACTGACAGCAATATCTGCAGGCATTCTAAATGAGATACACAAAAAAACAGGTGTGCGTGGCCACAATTTGTGTATGTTTTGTCATATTCCAATATTTAACAAAAAACAGATCTTTTGATTAATGTAACAACATTTTTAAATTAACACTTTTACGCTCCTCGGTTTTTTATTTGCTTGAACTCCACTGGTAACCATGTTTTTTTAGTGCACATTTAGTTTCTGTGTGTTGTTTTTTAATGTTATCAACATCTACCCGCACCTAAGCTCTGCTCTTTAATCTTGCCGTATGTCTTCATTGCTTTTTGGTCTCGAACTCATTGGGCCTGTCTATGTTCCTCCTCCTTCTGCCACTTCTTTTGTGCTACTGAATCATTGCTTGTGGAAATAACTTACTTATTTAATGAGACTGGCTCCAAAGTTGTTGACCTTTAAGACTTATTTGAAAAATCAACTCTTCGCCTTTTGATATCAAAGTTAGTTCTGTTATTGCTAATATTTTTCTCTATTTAGTACTGTTTCATTGTTTTATAACAAGGTGCTACAACACATCACATATAAATAATACATTGAAACAAAACCACAAAGGGGCCCATTATAAGCTGGTCAGAATACGGACCGACCACCCTGTTATAGTCTATATTCTATAAAGTAGCACTTAAACGGAGATGGTTTATATCGCTTATTCTCCACAAGAGCCTTCTGTCCTCTGTCGCATCCTAGGTTCCAACAGCCACAACGGAGTCGTTATGGAATTTTGAAATACAAATGAGATAGCAACTACGTACCTTTTTATTTGACTGTCACTGTCCTTGAATCTAATGACGACTTGAAAAAATCCCAATGTTTCGATTTCCTTACTTCCATACACAACAGCTCTAATATCTGACTTGCATAAACTCGTGTTGCTCCAAAGTTTTTTGAAAGTTCCTACATTTAACATTGTTTCTTGCGAACTATAATCGGCCATGATATCTGTTAGACCTGGCATCTTTTGGCATGTTTCGCTTGTCTATGTGCTTTCTGACCTCCTGTTTTTATGGTATGCTGGACTTTGTATTTGCTGGTTTAGTGTCTCTGTGCACTTTTTCACTGCTATTCAGTGCTAAAGTGCAAGTGCTCCTACTGTAAATTGTGTTATGATTGGCTTTCCATGATTGGTATATTTAATTTACTAGTAAGTCCCTAGTACAGTGCACTGTGTTTGACCAGGGCCTGTAAATCCAATGCTACCAGTGGGCCTGCAGCACTGACTGTGCCACTCACACAAGTAGCCTCTCAAATGGGTCTCAGACCTGCCACTGCAGTGTCTGCGTGCAGTTTTAAGTGCCATGTCGACCTGGCAAGTGCACCCACTTGCCAGGCCCTACCCTTTCCTCTGACTACATTTAAGGCATCCCTAATGTAATGCCCAAGGTACCCCTGTGGTCAGGGTGCAGTGTATGTGAAAGGTAGGACATGCAGTAGTGTGTTTTACATGTCCTGATAGTAAAATACTGTGCATTTCATATTTCACTATTGAAAGGCTGTCTTTTCCCTAGGTGATCATTGGAGCTGCCTTGTATCATTTTACAAGTGTAACTTTCAGTGGGGAAAAGATATAGAAATGGAGTTTAGGTTCCCAGAGCTCAGAATTTAATAACAAATCTTTTAGTAAAGGTGGCATTTAAATTGTGTTTTGGAAAATGCCACTTTTAGAAAGTGGGCATTTTCTTATTTAACCATCTTGTGTACCTCTCCCTGTTTGTGTATTGACCGTCTGGTTTTGGAGTGACAGGAGCCTGGGATGTGCATTCACTCTAGACAGTCATAAGGGGGGGGTTTGAGGTGTGTCCTGTCTTTCCTGGGTGACTCATAGCCAGGCTGAATAGACCTTTCTGCATATAGAGTGGTGTAAGGAGTTTTCACTCGCACCTGAATAGGTTGTGTCTGCTCCGCACAATGCTGTCTCCACCTCCTGTGGTGAAGCTGGACTAGGGAGGACAGAACTGGTTTCTACTGAGCAAGAGAGACTTGCTGCCTAAAACCTCAAAGGGAAAAGTAGAATAAATATTGGGGCCCTGACCCCAGAACTTTAGAACTCTTTTGGACTAAGGACCCTGCCAAGAAAAAGAGATAGACGAGCTGCCAGAAGGAGTACTGCCCCTTTGCTGTTTTTTTTTTTATAAATCTTTTTATTAAACAGACATCGGTGTAGTTAAGTCAATACAGAGGATCGGACAACTTATACATTACAGTACGTACGGAGGGAAAGGTATACAATCATTACATGAGAGAGGAACGTCACAGGGAGGACAGGTCATCTTGCTCATTACATCGAGGTGGTGCACAGATCTCTCCTCGGTAAGTATTCCACGGGCCCCATATACGGGACCACTTTTTTGGGCATCCCCTTGTCAGGTATACTGTCTTTTCTCTAAACATGCACCAATCAAGGTTCCTTTCCCAGGCTTCTAGTGTGGGTGTGTGAGTTGCCCCCCATAGTTGGGCGATGTTTCTTTTCGCCAGCATGAACCCTAGTGTAGCCCATTGTGTCTGGTGAGTGTTTAGATCTGTGGGCTCCCAAATATTTAGGAGGCACCGCCTTGCCTCCGGGTGGAGACATACATGCAACACCTCATTGATCGTGTCATGTATCTTGAGCCAGAAGGAGCTAATATGCTCACATTCCCAGATAATGTGCATGAACGTTCCCCTGTGGCCACAGCGCCGTCTGCATTCTCCAGTGTCTGACCACCCCATGTGTACTAATCGAGGCCCCGTAATGTATATCCTGTGAAGGATCTTAAGCTGTACCAACCGCAGGCGTGCAGGGATAGCCACCACTCTGGGAGAAGACACTGCTATCTGCCAGTCCTCATCATCCAGCTCAACCCTGTCTTGCACCCACTTATCCCGTAATGTTTGAAGCGGGTCCACCATGTGGTTGATTAACTTCTTGTAAATTAAGGAGATAGTTTTATCGGGAAGGTGACCGTCTAAAATTCTGTCCTCCAGGGGAGAAGCCTCTGGAGGGACAGTCCCTTTCGGCAAAGAGGACTGGAGAGAATGCAGAACTTGTATGTAGCGAAAGTGTTCTGAATCCGCTAGCTCATATTCAGTCTGAAGCGTGCTGAAGGACTTAATCCCTCCACCTCCCCAGACATCCCTGATATACGAGATACCAATGAGGTCCCACCTGTCGAACCCTTTCGTTTTCCACAAGTCGCCCAGTTTTTCAGAATCCCAAAGAGGGGTGGCCAATGTCAGTCTATGTCTCCATTCCAGCGAATTGGTGGCATCGTGCCAAATTTGGATGGAGTGCTTAGTGGGGCCTGTTAATGTCAGGTTCCACCTTCCGATATCCTCGGGGTTGTGCTGATGCTCAAAGGGGTCCACCTCTCGACTGCCCCAAGTCCGGAAATGAATATAACTCGGACTGGTGGGATAGTCAAGCGGGGGAAGGAAAGGATAGGGACAGCATGGAGGGAGATCTAGAGAGGAGACAATGAACACACTATTAGTCCCTGCTGTCAACTCAAAACAACCTAAACAGATGAGGCATGTATATGAGCAGCTGCAATGGCTAAGCACAATACCTGAAAAGAAAAAGAACGTGAAGGAGCGATACCAGAAGAGAGGAAAGGGTGTTTGCACATCTCCACCATGAAACTATTAGGAAGAGGAAACACACCATGTAAGTATGTCATACATACGTTAACAGTTCCCCCTTATAGCACATAAGAAAGGAGCTTTCCTTCACCTACCCAAGGGTACATGTGGAGCTGTATAATATGCAATACTGTAGTTTTCCTGCACACCCTCATAAGACCTCCTCTCTCCTAGGAAAGGAAAATGAAATATATATATATATTGAATTATCAAAATAATAGTTCAAGGAGCAGCAGAGGTACAATCATCACTTGTACATAGCTGGAAACGAGGCACCAACCAATAGTAAGGCGATATCCACAGTCTTTACTATTCAGCAGAAAACACAGCAAAAACTCAGCAGATACCCGTTATAGAAGAGTTTCTTAGCAGAGGAAGGTATCTTATTGGAGTCAACAATATGAAGTACAATAACCCATGAGAAAAAGGAAAAATGAGGAGTAATTGTCAGCAACTCCCCATTAGTAAGTACGTGGAACTGTCTTAGCACTGAGGATACAGTTCATCAAATTAAAGAGTCTCTCCAACCTGGAGATTGCGTAATAATAAACACCCAAGGAAGCCCACCTACCCTCCTCTGCAACGAAACAGAGAAACGCTCTGTATCTTCCAACAGAGGAGCGTGGGAAAGGAAAAGAAAAGAACACGGGCGCTGAAACGCTCCTCTGCAAGAGATGCGGGGAAGCGGTCTCGCCAACAGAGGAGCGAGCGCGGCGTGCTAACAAGGAAGCAAGAGCACGGACCACCAGAGAAGTACTCACGGCACCCAAAAGAAGCAAGGCTCAAACATGGCCGAACCTCCTGTAATCCAGAGCGTAAACACGGACAGCCTTCAGTGAAGAATAATCGGCAGCGCCTGGTCTTCTTGCTGTCGTTATATCCGGTATCCACGTAGCGTCTGGATCACGTGGGGCGTGGCTCACGAGGAGCATGATGGGAAGTGTAGTCTGAAAAGGGGCCGATCTGAATCCAGGTTGCCCTTCATGGAGCAGTCAGTGTTTAACCGGTAGTTAGGGCCTGACAGTTAAGATGAATCATTTAGGTCGGGAATACAATACTCTATTGTAGTTGCCACCCGGAAGCAGCCATCTATCCATGGAATAGCCAGGATCATCAGCACGACCATACGTGCCATGGTTGATGGCTGCAAGATGGGATGCCCAGTGGTATTTTTTGATATCCGGGAGGCTAATACCTCCGTCATACCAATTTTGCGTTAACTTACTCAAGGCGATTCGTGGTTTTCCCGTCCCATAGTAGGTCCCTCTGCAGGCCCTAAATCTCCTTAAAATAGCGTGCCGGAACTGGGTCAAGGGTGTTCTGTAGGACATAGAGAAACCTTGGTAGGGACATCATTTTAAACAGGGCTGCTCTGCCCAAGAGGGAGAGGGGAAGCGACTTCCAACGGGCAATATCATTTTTGAGTTTGCGGAGTGGGGGAAGGAGGTTTTGGGCATAACGGACCGAGGGCTCAAGCGAGACAAAAATCCCCAAATACTTAAACCCCATAGTGTTGATTTGTATTGGGCAGTTTCTCGGAGGGACGGGTGGGTCTCCCCTCAAAACAAATAATAGGGATTTACCCCAATTGACGGAAAACCCAGAGAATCTACCGAAAACTGCGAGAATGTCCAGTACCACTACAAGGGATTTCGTGGGGGAGGCCAAATAGAGCAGAATGTCGTCCGCATAGAGTGAGATGCGGTCTTCGCAGTTGGGGGACCATCGCAATCCCCGTATCCTCGGGTCCCAGAGGATCCATGCTGCAAGCGGTTCCAGGGCCAGGGAGAAAAGGAGAGGGGACAGCGGGCAACCCTGATGAGTTTCCCGACTGAGCAGGAATGTAGCTGATAATTTATTATTTACCACCACTTGAGCCAGTGGTTCGGTATATAAAAGACGCACCCATTGGATGAATTCCGGACCAAATCCCATCTTTGCCAATACCGCCCAGAGGTAAGGCCACTCAATGGTATCGAAGGCCATGGTCGCATCTAAGGACACGATCACAGCTGGCTCTCGAATCGTGTGGGCTCTATCTAGTACCCCATGAACTCTGCGCAGATTCAGGGCCGTGTTTCTATGAGGCATAAAGCCAGATTGATCTGGATGCACTAGACCACTGATCACTTTAACCAAGCGATTAGCTAAGAGTTTGGCTAATATTTTAGGCTCAGCGTTTAGGAGAGAGATTGGCCTGTACGAGGCACAGTCCGTTCTCGGTTTTCCTTCTTTATGAATAGTGACAATGGTAGCTATCCTCTGCTCCCTGGGTAACACTCCTGGTTCCCTAGATGCTTCAAACATGGATTTCAAATACGGGGCGAGTTTGTCTGGCTGTAGTTTATATAGTTCTATTGGGAGGCCATTAGAACCCAAGGCTTTCCATGAATTTAAAGAACGGATCGCCTGCGCTATCTCATCCGCTGTCAAAGTGCTGTCCATATAATTATGGTCCTCAAGGGAGAGGCAGGGGAGCTTAATATCTCGCAATAATTCCTGAGAATCCACCTCTGTGAGTGAAGTCACTGTCGTATAGATAGTCTGAAAATGACCAGCAAACCTGTCCACTATTTCCTGCGGTTCCGTAATCGAGACATCTCCCTCCACCCTAAGCTCCGGGACCATCCTACTCGCCCACTTCCTCCTGTCCAGCCACGCTATGAGCTTCCCCGCTTTATCTCCCAGGTCGTATATCCTACCCTGTTGCTCCCTACTCAGGGCCTTGGCCCTATCGGAGACTAGAGCCTTGTAGTCGTGTTGTTTTAGGCTCAGTAGATGGAGTTTCTCCGGCGTCACCCCAGATTCTAGGTCGCTCTCCAATCTATAAATTTCAGTTTCGAGTTCGAGTACTTCTTGTTGTTTATCTTTTTTGGAGCCAGATATCAATGATAAAGCCTGCCCCCGAATTACCGTCTTGAATGCTTCCCACAGGGTTTGGGAAGAGGATACGGACCCCACATTATCGGAGAATTATTCATCCATGGCTTTGACTAGGTCCTTACGGATTTTAGGGTTACGAAGGTGCCAAGGGTGATTGGGGCTAGCCTACCTACTTTGCTCTGACTAAGGATCATGTGAGCCCATACGGGCGAGTGGTCGGAGATGCCTCTAGCCAGGTGTTTGATTCCGTGTATGTAAGCGACTTGTGCAGCTGGTATAAGACAATAATCTAAGCGGGAGAGGCTATGATGCGCCCCAGAATGAAAGGTGTGTTGTATCTGGTCCGGATGATATACTCTCCATCCGTCAACCAGTCCCATCGCTTCAAGGAAATCCGGCAGCCAAAAGGCAGAGGGCCCCACCTCCCGTGGGGGATACCTATCCAGTGTACCCGAAACCACTGCATTAAAGTCGCCCCCTAGGATTAAAAGACCATCCGGAATGGCGAGTAGGACCGCACCCAGGTTGGTGAAAGTAGTACCCTGCAGGCCCGGGGGTATGTACACGGACAGAAAGGTGATGAGACATCCCTCCCACATCCCGGAAACACCAGCATATCTGCCTCGATCATCTACCCAGGTGGAGCTTATGGCAAGTGGAAGCGTGTTTTTCACCATGATACCCACGCCTCTGGAACCAGAGGTAAACCCCGTGTGTGCCACCATATTGTATCCCCCTCTATGCATTGCCTTACAGAGATTTCCGATCAGGTGTGTCTCCCGGAGCATAACGATATCCGGTGCCTGCCGCTTTATGTATTGGAGAACCACGCTGCGTTTGATTTTGTCCCCGAGTCCGTTGACGTTACAACTCAAAATTCTAACATTTTTGTCCCCCATTGCACTTGCCATTCAGATCGTAAGTCCTGGAGTCCTCCATATTTACACATTCAGCACCCCGTCTACGGGTGAACCCATATATCGCACCGATGTAACAATTACAACAACAAACAAACAAATTGTCCCCCACCCAACAACCCCCCGCCCCGCTGCCCTGCACTCTGGGCGCAAAACTGCCCATTCCAAACTTGCAGAGTGCCTGTCACCCTAAAGAAGAACTAAAAGGAGAAAAAAAGGGGGGTGGGGTGTAGCCCACCGTTCTCCAACCCTCTTACCCCAGAGGAAATGATAGGACCCAGAGGGAAAAACACACTTCAAAGTCCCAGATCTCAACAGTCATGGAGAAGTACCTCCCCATCATAACAGCATGTCCACCCAATACCTGATACTGTCCCTTTCTGGGCCGAGGAAGCCAGGATTGGCCTCACCTCGCCGTCACGGTGCCTTCATCCAGTGGGCTGCAACTCCTCGCCATTCCTGGAGCGTTGATCCAGTGGGCTCCGGGCCTTCCTGCTCTCAATCCAGTCCGCCGCCTCCTCAGGATGTTTGAAGAACCAGGTTCTCCCCTCTGCCTCGGCCCGGAGATGTGCAGGAAACAGCATAGAGTACTTCAAGCCTCTTTCCCTAAGCTCCCTCTTCACAGCAAGGAAAGTCCGTCTCTGCTTTTGCACCCTCTGCGTAAAGTCAGGGAAGAAGGAGACGTCTGCATTCTCATATCGGAGCTGGGCCCCCGCCCTAGCGTTTTGAAGAATAACATCCCTGTCACGGAAGTTTAACACTCTCGCTAGCATCGGTTGGGGACGAGCCCCTGGCTTAGGACGCCCCCCCGGTACTCTGTGGGCCCGTTCAATGACAAAGAATTTGCTCAGCCCCTTGGGTTGGAGGTGCTTTAGGATCAGGTCCTCGACAAAGAGGTCAGGAGACTGCCCCTCTGCCCGCTCCGGGACCCCCAAAATGCGCAGGTTGTTGCGCCGAAGGCGCCCTTCATAGTCATCAAGCTTCATTTCGGTGAATTTTCAAAAGTTCTGTAGATCTAGGACTTCCCCTTGCAGTTGCGTAACATCTCCCGTCAGACTGGTTGTGACGATTTCCGCCTGCTTGACTTTCTCATTTAGTTTGTTGAGGTCCACTCTAATCAAGTTTACGTCAATAGCAATAGTGTCCATCTTGTGTTCAAGGGAGGTTTTAACACTTGTAATAGCGTCCATGACATCATTTAGTGAAAGTTCCTGTTCCTCGTCACCTGGGTCCCCCAGGGATGCACCTCTAGACTGGCGGCTCAGCAGCACAACTTTGGGCAAAGTATATCGGTCAAGCTTGTTGGTCTGCGCTACTTTGGACCCTTTAGACCCTGAGGGCTTATTTCTATCCATTGCAGCCAATCCCTACTTTGCAGGTTTGTAATATTGCCTAGGTCTGACTGAAGCGTGGGAGATATGAGGGGGATGGACCGCTCTCCTCCCAAACAAGCAAAGGGGGCCAGCAAACCAAGGAGAGAGGGGGGGGAGGGACGGTGGGCGAGTGTACCTGATTAGCTCACCCGCTCCCGCTCCCCGGCGCAGGAAATGTTGTCAAGCAGTTAACAGGCCCAGGCAGAGGTCAAAGGCTGTAGCCATACAGAGCCATGGTCTTAAGGCCATACATATGGCTCTGAGTACTCACAGTCTCAGGGTACAGGGCAGGCTGATACACCCACTATCCCTGCCCACTGGACAAGGAGCGTCCGTTTTCAGGGGCCTCCCGGCTTATGGCGTTAGCTTTTAGTGTAGGTGGAAGGGGCCACCACCTCCTGTGGAGTTGCACCTTTGGCCCGATCAATCCGTGTCACTCAATTAACTCCAGGACCCCGCATTACCTGGGTCTCGCCGCAGTCCGAGGGGCCGCGTCACAGAACAATGGTGTCCCGGTCAGGCGCTCCGCACTCAGCCTCCGTCCTGACTCAAGGCCGAAGTGGGCTTCACTCACCAGGCTCAGCTGTAGGCGCCAAGCCCCCGTCATCGCCGCACTAGCTGATGCGCAATTCTGAGGGGCTGCCGATCGGGCCCCGGGTGCTTGCAGGGTTCAGATGGGTCCGACTCGCCCCGGCCGTGGCGCCAGTCCATACCATGGGTCCCGGTTTCAGGACGCCCTACAGGCCTCGGGCGGACAACTCCTCTAATTCAGCCTGCTGGAGTCGGTGGAGCTCAGGGTTAACGGGACACCACTCCGCAAGACCTCCGGTGTGCCTCTGACCCTCGGGGGAATCGGATTAGGGTAGAGGATACACGTGGGAGGAGGAAGGATCACGGAGCTACGAAGTTAAGCGGCCATCACGGTTCGCTCCTTGTTGACCTGCAGTTGCTGTTTCTGCCTTGGGCAGTGAAAAGACTGTACTGAAATTTCTGCAACTTATTTCCTGAGTTTCTTCGAGGGCTCGAGGTAGAGCTTGCCCACTGTTCAAGAAGTCTCAGGAACATCAAAGACTTCAGGTTCATCTGCCAACAGCAATGGAAACTGTGTGTTTTATGCTGCAACAGAAGAAAAAGCAACCCGACGCCGTCAACGATGCCACTGCCGGTTCTGTGACCTGTTGGCACCGCAGAGAGCACCACCCGATTCGCATCGCAACCCTGGTCTCACCGATGACCCCACCGCCGCCGAGCTGCTGCTTGTACTGTGAACTGAGGGCACCGCATTTCGCACTGCCACACTTCACATCGCCGCCCTGGTATCCCCGATGACACCACTCCACACCAACACCGACGCAGCTGCTTTCACCTTGGCCTCGATACACCACCCCGTCCCACACCGCAGCCTTGGCCCACCTACCCCTGCGCCATTGCCTCCAGATCGTCTACAGATGACAGCGCTTCAGCAATGACTACGCTACTGCTCGCACTGTGACCTGCCAGCATCATGATAGGCACAGCCCCACTTCGTACCGCAGTCACGATCTCACTGACGCCATCACAGAGCCAGTGCCTGCACCATGACCTGAGGGCACCACTCGCCACGCGCCGCACTGCACCGCTCCACTTCACACCACAGGCCCGACGCCTGCCGATCCCGGCACTTCCTCTTTGTGTAGACTGTTAACCTTAACCACATTACTAGCGCCCTTACAGGCTCTCATGAAATGGCATAACTTCTTGCACTTGTTATATTTTTTCCTATGCTTAAACCACATTTGTAACAATTAGTGTTTCTGGTCAATGGTTTACCATTACCATTTCCAGCGGATTTGTTGTACATTCTGTCTTGGGTTTTGCTAAGGGTGTTGACACACAAATGCTTTCCATCCCCCACTTCCTTAGTTAACTTATAACTAGGCCTGGGCGGAGTTTGCGGAGTTCACCACCCAGGCCTAGTTATAACACGTACAGAGTCAGCTGAGTGCTCAATCCTCTTAGCAATTTTTATAGTTTCAATAAGTGTAGTGTTTGTTCAACATTAGAAGTGCTCTTTGGTGGTGCTAGAGTACCCACGGCAAGATGCCGGCCAGGACTTATAATCCATCTACAATCCTGCCATCTGACCGCTGAAATGCTGCCAACTTAAGGGCTATGTGTGTGAGAGGTGGGGCATTTAGAACCCCCAAAATTGAGCCCTGGAACTCATCTGCCGACACTAGCTGCCCTCAGTTGTATGCCAAGTGGAGCAAACTCTAATGGCAGAGCTTGGTCCATGCTGAGAGAGCACCCAAATGCAGCACAGCAGGCCATGGGACAGGAGTGGAGCCTGCTCTGATTGCAAGGATTTACAGGTGGAGAGGACTCACTGGGGTGTGTGGAGCTGAGCGGGTGTTCTAAGAGGCACCGACCCCACCGGCGGGCGGAGCGAGGCAGTGTGTCCTGGAGGCCAGCTCAGTGCAATGCAGAGACGACGCAGCTGCTGGGTATGCCTGATCTGCTGGCTCTGCACCATCAAGGCTGGACCTCTGGAGACCCACATTCAGTGTAGAGGCCAGACCAACTGGAAAGTTGCGGACAGACTGGGGCAGCAGGGATGTGATGTTTTGTGCAGGATTTGTAGGCCGCACTGCCCCAGTGATACAGCTGGTGCTTCTTGCCATGCACCTCTTGGGCCCATGTACTTGTTGACACAGTGCCTGCACTATTTATGGTGAGCTCTGTGGCTTGGGCCTCGCAGGCTGGTTTCCTTGGGCCCTTCACCAGCATTACCCCTACAATGATTATTGCTGTCCGACTGTATGCTTTGGGCTATATTCACCTGGGGTGCTATTCACAACTGCATTGAGGGGGGGGGGAGAGCGGTGGAGGAGCACTGCCTCACCTGCAGTCTTTGAATCTGCGCTGGCCGGTTGTGGCCCTAAGACTATAAGCGCAGGGGCTTGGGGACTTCATGTTTGACCTGGAGCTTTAAGGGATCTGTCTGTGCCATACCCCACACGTTCTCACTGTGATGAGTTCACTTATTGCTACGCTTGACCCTATTGAACACCCGTTTGGCCCTACCGTCGCAACGCATATGTGCAGGGTCATCCTCCCTCCCATTCTTGGGCGTCCCGAGGTCATTGGTCGGAGAACCAGTGGCACTACCCATCCCGGATTGCACTGCTGTGCTGCTTCAAGGAGACCTGCAATACGTGGCGCACCATGGTTTATGGTGATCAAGATTGGAAACAGCTGCCACTAGCTGACCCAGAGCAAGATTGCTATCAAATATAGGAAAAGCGGATTAAACCCAAACACATTTCACTTTTGAATCCCGACATCTAACAGGTCCCTGCAGGTGGCCATGCAGCAAATCATCCGGTCCATAGATGGGAAGATAACCTCTTTAAACTTCTAAGCAACTATAAGCAACTATAAACTTGGGTCTAGACTGCATGTCCACGAAACTCGACAAGCAGTCAGAGTGTATCACGGCAGCAGAGCAGCGAATCTCTACTGCAGAGGATGAACTACAATCTGTGAGCAGGAAATGCTTGAACATGGAGAAAGTCCTGGCAGTAATACAGGCCAAAAATGAAGATTTATCAGTGCGTTCATGCAGAAACAACTTATGCATCACTGGCCTCCTGGAATCCACTAGCACAGGCAAAATGGAGACTTATATTGAAATGCTGCTCACCATGCTCTTTGGCCCTTACAATTTGTCCCCTCTGCTAGTGGTGGAGAGTGCACACTGGTCCCTCAATGTGCACCAGCTCCAGGGGCACCACCACGCCCAATAATAGCAAAACTGTTAAATTATCGTGATCAGGACACAGTGCTCAGGCTGGTGCACAAGAAGAAAGACCTCACGTATCAGGCCAATCAACTTGCTTTGCTCCCTGACTTTACAGTGGCAGTACAGGCTGCCGTCAGAGAGTTCTTACCCATCAAGAAAGATTTGCAAAAGGCTGAACTTTCCTATGCTATGCTCTGCCCAGCGCGCCTACGCATAAACTATTGTGGAACTCGGAATATGTTCGAAACTCCCCAGCAGCAAAAGAATTTCTCAAGACCATCACCCAGAAACGACGACACCAACCTGCAGAGGATGTCGATGATGATGGCAATTGACTTTGGACCTGAGAATTGGCACTCTTCCCTATCAAAACCATAATGTCCATGATGTGTGACTCATGCATGGGGAGAATAGGAGCCCTGATCTCCCTGCATTACACTCTGCTTTAATTGAATGGTTCACACATGCTGGTTGGACTACTCATATTTTTGTTCCCAGCCACCTCCGGTCACCTGGAGGAGTGTTGGGAGTCTGGCGGCCCCCCAAGGAGCACCCCTTATGATATCTATGTATGGTAATCTATTGACTAAGATGATGTTTGATGTTATTTTTTCTTACTTATGGTTTCCTTGTCTTTCGATTGTGGGGCTGTCTTTAGCATTATTGTAATGCTGAAGTGGGTGGGGCGGAGTTGTTAAGTTGCTGTTTTGGTGACCATTGTGGTACTGCTCATTATTATAATGATTTTATGCTTCACACACACTCCGCTCTGATTTGCCATACAATTGCTGCCTACATGTTGTCCTTATGGAACCGCCCGTTTATACTTAACCCTAATTACTTGGAATATTTGAGGGCTTAATAATCCTTGCAAAATTCGACAGGTACTCTCCTATCTAGACAGACATCATATACAGATTGCATTTTTGCAAGAAATGCACTTAACATGCCACCCGGATCATGTCATTGGGCCCCAATGGGTTGCCTATCGCTTGGCCACTTCCAACGCCACATACTCAAAGGGCGTCATGATCTTGATCAAAAAGGGGGTGCCCTTCATGGTTACGCAATCCATAGTAGATGAACAGGACCGTTATGCAATAGTGCAGGGTAATCTCTGTAGAACACCTGTCACTCTGGTCAATACATAAGGCCCTAATCTCGACGTTCCTTATTTTTATTACACTCTGGCACCACATTCACGCCTTTCCTCTGACTATCACTATATGGGGGGATCTAGCCACATATCTGAACCCTACGTTTGACCGGTGGCCTGGCCCGGCAAGTATTCTGCCAAGGTTTTCCGCAATGGTATAGAAGAATATGGACTTTTAGATATATGGAAACTCCGGCACCCATCTCGCAGAAAGGGCACTTTCATCTCATCTGTGCATGGGTCATGGTCTGGCCTAGACTATTGGTTGGTCACCTGAGAGGTTTGTGCCTGGGCGACAGACGTTACCCATCTGCCCAAGACATTGTCTGATTATGCACCCGTAAAGCTAATACTCTCAATTCCTACTCATGCACCCATCCAATTCATGTGGAGGTTTCAGGCAACGGCACTCTTGGATCCCGTGTTCTGAGAGGGGCTCCACTATGCTATTGTTGAATACTTTGAAAACAATGTTGGCTCTGTGGAAGGAGAGGATAGCTATGGGAAGTGTATACTAACTGACTTCACAGACTTCTATACTCGCCTATACAGTATCCGCCATTCTGCCACAGAGGCTGAGCTGGGAGGATTCATTAAAGACATAGCGCTGGCGTGGCTGTTCTTTGAACAGTGAGAATATCGGATACAACCTATTACACTTGAGGAGATTAAAGATGCCATACATTCACTCCCTACTAGTAAGGCTCTAGGCCTGGATGGCCTAAGGGGTGAGTTCTATAAAGAATTTGCTGACCTGCTGGTGCTACACCTGCATGCCCTATATGAAGAAGCATACACTAGGCAGACATTACCCCCTTCACTCTCATTGTTGCACTGTTGAAGCCTGGCAAAGCGCTGGAGTGCTTTGAGTCATACAGATCGTGGTCCCTAATTAATATTGATGCAAAGATCCTAGCCAAGATTCTGTCAACCCGGCTGCAGCCATTGCTCCACAGCCTGGTATTACCGGACTAATAAGGTTTCATACCAGCCCGTTCCATGACACATAATTTGCGCACCCTAAACGCACAGCTGCACCAGCTTAATCTATCTCTGCATTCAGCGGCAGTCTTACTGGATGCTGCCAAAGCTTTTGACTCCATTGAATGGGGTTACATGTTCACAATTATGGCTTGTATGGGGATACCTGCAGCATTCCTATGATGGATATGTTTACTATGCACAGACTCTTTGGCCCGGCGCATATTAATGGTAGCACAGTTGAGGGGTCCAGAGGGGCACGTGACAGGGGTGCCCCTTGTCACCGTTGCTCTTTGCTATCGCTTTGGAGCCCCTGGCTTGTGTGATCCTTCAGCGCCATGCCACTTCCTCACTCGAATTCCGACTCACCCCTTGGGGCTATGTGGACGATATGGAATTATATATTAGGGACCCTACCACACATCTGGTGCCTGTAATCCAAGAATATATTAGATTTGATAACTAGTCAAAATATGTAGTATTTCCCCTAACGCCGAGCACCAGAGAGTGCCCCCTTGACTTTCCCTTGCGGGAGGAGCACGGACCCTTTTAGAACTTGGGAATCTAGATCCATAGCGATCCGGTTCTCGTCATGAGTTACAAATATGGCAGGGTCATCTAGCACTTGGAGGATCAGATTCAAGCTGGTCCAAGCTGCCGCTATCTTTGGCAGACAGGATAACCATTATGAAGATGGTGGTACTACCCAAATTCGTATACCTTTATAAAACACTCTGGGCACACATGATTACATTGGCGTGGGATGGGGAACATGGGTATGCTGGGATATACTTACCCTACCATACATCCTAGGGGGCTTTAATGTGCTGGATTTGCAGTAATACTATCTGTGTGCACAAGCTCATTTCGCCCACTATTGGTATGTTCCTCATGACTTTGTTCCATATCTAGCAGTGGAACATGATGATGCTTACCCCAAGCCGCTGCAAGCTATTCTACTGCGTAAGCGCAAAGGGGTGACACAAATGGAAATTAACACGATCCTCCACACCACAAGCGCTTGGTGGACTTTAGGGTCCTGAGCGGGAAAGGTCCCTCTAAATACCCCAGCACTCCCATTTAAATTCCATCTCTGCCATATCGGTCATGCAGGACAGTAAGGCACTGGGAATGCTTGGTTGGACTAGGCTGAAAACCATTGGGGATGCCTGCACCAGTGGCAATTTCATAGCCTTAAATTACATTTCACAGATGCAGCATCACACCCTGCTGATGACCTTTACACATTATTACCTCAGAGCTGCCCTTCACGAGTTCTATTCTCAATTTCCTAGAGAACCCCCTAATCTCTGTGCCTTGCAGACCACGCTAGTAAGTGACACATGCAGGAGATTGATCTCTAAATTATATATTGCGGTGCAGGCGGATAGACCGGTGGACCTGGATCCAGCACTGGAAAGGCGGAATCCAGTGATTGACCGACCTGTGAGCCCCGGAGCATCCCCTCTCATCTCAGGTTCCAACAGCCGCAACTGAGTCGTTATGGAATCCTGAGATACAAATGACATAGCTGCACACAAGAGAGTATGCCTACGCCTAATTGTAATTTACGCATCATACACTTTAAGGGCCTCATTAACAATATTTTCATGCACAGCAGTGCAGCAAGCCTTCCTGCTGCACTGCTGTGTGACAAAAAAAGGGGCAGGAATATGCTGTATCTACAAGTTACGGGCATTCCTGTTCTATGTCCCTGCGCTGGCGCACAATGGGCTGGCATGTGCCAATGCAGACACCCTTATGCAATGGTGCAAGGGTGTCTGCATTGTTGGAGTGATTATGTTTGTGCAGGATGAGACACCAGAATGCAGCACTCATAGAAAAAAAAAGGGAGAAATAAACGTATTTCTCCTCGTTGCGCCTCCCTTACACCTTCCCTGGGGAGGCATAGGAATCTAACGCATTCCCAAGCTTACAAAGCATTGTGAATCTGGAAATGCGTCAGATTCCATGGATGTTGCATCTGAACACCCACAGCAACACCCATGGAACGCCCCTTTCAAGCAAAGTAATGCATGAAAGGGGGCCCTATTTACAAGGCCATGAAAAGCCACTCAGGGTGGCTTTATGTGGCCTTGTAAATATGGGCAGGCACACTGCGCTGCCGGTGCATCAAAAAAAGTGTTGCACCGGTGGCACAATGGGCTTGTAAATAAGCCCCTAAGTATTTACACCAAATGTACTAAACACTTGTCAAATTATGCAGATATGGTCCGAGAGGAGATGCAACCTGTGTGCTCAGTGGAATACCAGACGCAGATTTTCTGTATAAGGCAATTTTGGGCTCAAATTATGGAGGCTCTGACAACTATGGTGCTAGAGATGGTAGACTGTAGACCTGGTGTGTTTGGTGAGACTGGTCAAAGGATTACATCCAGCAAATCATCGATTTGTAGCTATAGCCCTATTATTGGCAAAACGGAGAGTTGCACTACACTGGGGCAAACAAACAGTACCCACAAACGGCAGTGGCTCTCAGACCTGCCCTACTGCAGAGAAAAATTAAAACTGTATGCAGAAAAATTACCATGGCCCTCGAGGCCAAAAGACATTTGGGCCCTCCCTCACTGCTTATCAGCTATCAGTCCCGGAGGAGACATAGAGGGTGATGTCTGAGGCTGGTGGACTACATTGACTATTTGTTTTTGTTATCTGTACTGGTGGAAGTGATGTTGTACAGATACATCTGCTCTATATCTCTGTAAGTGGCATGGATGGGCACTATGTTGATATATGCTTTGTTTGTCCTAAAAAAGCAAATAAAAATAAAAACATAAGTGCTCTGCACCTTCCTTGATGCACAATTCAAAACAATTTTATCTCTAATTTATTGGTCCACACAGGTATCAAAATTTCATGCGCATGCAGGTATCCTGAAAGATCCAATGTATTAATCAATAGTTTTCACTGCTAGACTGTATACGTGAATACAAATTAAATCTCTCAGCAACAATGCTCAGTTCCTCAAAGAAATCTAAAGAAAGTCTTTTCAGTGCTTCAGTGTATACATTCCAACCCTCTTCTTCAGATGCATCTGTGTGTGCCTCTCATTTTTTGACCCTCAGTATCTAAGCAATTAAATAAAAGTGCTAACTTCTTGGATGTTGAAAAATTAATTCCACCAATTGCCATAAGATAGTTTTGAAACACCCTAATCCATTGTTTCCATTGTTGTTGAGGTCTTCCTGGACTTTGGAGAAACCCAGGCAGCTGTTGTACATGACCTTCAGTGGCCAAAGCTTTAAATACTTCAAACATGTAGTTATCTCCTTATCTAGTGCGCCCATAACTTTGTGCCAGTTGACACACAAGATAAATGTAAATAATCTTACTGTCATTTCGTTCCAAAATTGCGAACAGTATTGATCAGCTGATGTAAGCCCCTCAGCAACTGCTTCATGACTACTCCTGGTGCTAAAAATAGTCACAACATGCGTTTCCAATGACACAGGAACTTAAAGGTGGCCGCTACCTTGAGGCGATTATGTGATCAGGTGTGTTACAACCTTGCGCCGCCTGATGCTGAAGACCAATTCAAAATGGCTGCCATGTGACGCAAATGCCTGATGCTGATTCAACACTCCATTTCGATTTGAATTTCCGAATCCGGAGCGCTGCTATAATTACTCCGCTTGCATCCTCTATCAACAGACAAAAGGTATCTGTATGTCCCACGAAGCGGCACCCCTTAATTCAGCCCTGCAAAAACATTGTGATACAGAAGTTCCCGCTGAGCATGAGGAACCAAATTCTGGCTCTTGATAATGCTTACAATTAGCTTCCACCCATCGCCATTATGTTGTAGTCTATAATTCATAAAGTAGCTAATACACGTAGATGGTTTATATAGTTTATTCTCCACAAAGACAAGAGTCCGCTGTCTGCCATCACATCCCCTCCCATCTCAGGTTCCAACAGCCGCAACTGAGTCATTATGGAATCCTGAGATACAAATGACATATGATCCAGCGCAGCTAATATAAATTTCTCCTTAGGACACGAATCCAGGTAAAACATTCATGTAACCAATTATCTATTAAACCTTATGTCGGTGGGGCCCATGACACCGCATATCATACATTCATTCATTCGCTGGATTTCACATCAAGGAGAAATGTGTTGCTGGACGAATGGGATACCTTGTTAAATTTGACAGAATAATACCTCAGACATCCTATACATTGACTTTGATCCTGTCAGTTCTAAACATCAAGGTACTCCACTCTTTGGTCGATTGACCAACTAGTAGAATAAGTTGATGGTGATTAAGACCAGCTCAATCACACTTAAAACCTTTTAACCTTTAAACTTATAAATGAACTAAAGAACCACAGACTCATTTTAAGTTAGAATGTAATTTTATCTAAATTCTCAATTGCATGGGTGAAATTCTTTGTTTATTAATCACTTTTAATATATCAATAACATTTTTATGAAAAGTTTAATAAAGAATAGAACATTATGCATTACCCATAGGCTTAGGATGCGGATAGGAATGGTTCACCAAAAAGAAGATAAACCGCAGATCACAGAATAGAACTCCCAAACTGACTGACTGTCCAGCTAACCTCCTCGGACGGACCTCCCGTGCAGAATTCCCGCAACGATCTCGTTCCTTCCCCAGTCAAGTTCGAGGTCCAAAAATGACAAAGTCTTTTCGTAGTATTTAGGTGAAAAAATGGAAAATAAAAAAGGCGGTATGGCAGGAGAACACCAACAGCAGCAGTAGCATCAATAGCAGCGACCACAGCAGCAGCAGCCCACCCCACCTAAGAGTAGACCCTCTTATACCCTACTTTCTAGCTTACTACACAAAAAGTTGCAATCCTTAGGGGCAAGAATCACGCTAATTGGTCCATTTGAGGGGTGGTGATGGTCACCTCATCGCCCTCCTTGTTCAAACTGGTTTTGGGGACATTTAAACATACAATGAGTCTCATGACTTTGGGGTTAAAAGCATTCCAACTTGTCCATTCATTGTGTTGCGATCTTGATGGTCACAATTTAGTTAGTCCATTGTTGCTCAGTACTTTCTCTTCCATTCCCACGAATACGTGCTGAGTCTTTCTTGGCACCCTCCTTATTGTAGGTCAGTACGACCTTGACATCTCTCACTCCGTGCACAGGCTGCATCCATGTGATTTAGTTTCTCTATTTCTTCTGCCCAGAGGCCATCTTTGGCTTTTCACGTGACCTCATCTGTTTCAGCAGCCATTTTCGCAGCGTGGCCTAACGGGCCCGAATGAACTATCATAAGAACAAACACAACCAAAATTAAAACAAAGAAAATAAGCCTTTCTGTTTACCACCCGCCATTCTAAAGACCCGCGTTAGGTTTTACCTAGCAGAAGCGACATTTAAAGCCATTTTACTTACCATCTGTATTCTTTGCCACAATACAAATCTACTACATAGCATAAATCATGCGATTTCACTCTAATTAGTATGCAAATCACAATATTAGGGTTAATTAACTTCACAATTGTAAATAAATTAGATTTTGCACAAATTTGCATGTTACCTTTATATAGTGTTTACTAAAAGGTGCATTTGTTGGTTAATACATGCTTCTTCAAACAATTAGGATTATTAATTTATTAAGAGTTCATTAACTTTCCCAGGGGGTACAAAATTATTTTATTTACCCTGCTCCATCAATTCCCCCCTTTGGTGATTTTTAACATCACCACAGAAACCTATCCTACAACTTATCAGATAAATGTTTCTTGTCCACTTGCTTTTTTGTTAGTTCATACAACTGTGTTTTTCTCATCTTGTCCTTTAGACCGTTTGTACATGTTCTCTTTTAACTCTTCTAATTCTATCTCTCCCATCTCCCGTTCTCTTTCTTTATTTTTCTCATTTTCTCTTTTTACTCTATTTTGTCTTTTTCTTCTTTTAATACACACATATGCTAATCTCACTAATAACACTACCATTATTATCACTGTTACTGGTATTAGTATCTTCCCAATAAGAGAACTACCTATTTCTGTAAATCATTTCTTCATTGAGGAAAGACTCTTACCAAGTCTCTCCCAAACACCAGTGGGACAATTTCTTTGTGCAAATCAGTAATATTCTTTATATACTTTTGTATATTCTCACTTTTATCTGGAATGTAAGTGCAACAATGTTGGACTTTCAGCATTCCACAGACTCCACCCTCTTGTGCCAAAAGAATGTCAAGGGCAAGTCGATTTTGCATCACCATAGCTCTCATGGCAACCATTTCGGTATTTACCATCAAGAACCCTCCAGCAGTATTCGTTGATAAACAATCTACTACTGTAGACAATTTCCAAATCTTATATGCATTCAAAGATATACCCACTGCTGGTATCAATGCTCCAAAAATATCACCTACTATTTCTGTGAAGTTTTCCCTCCTCCTACGTGTTAATGTTTTACCTATCTCGTGAATTCCTTTTGTTCCTCTCTCTACATGAAAAATCTTTGGAAAGACCAGGCCTAAATAACATGTTCCGTACCAATGGTCCGGCAACCTATAGTAAGCTCTATTTCCGCAAATATAATAGATCCCTGGAAATACTGGATCTTTTCCTCCTTTAAATCCCCATCCCCCTAGAATTTTGTATGTATCTCGGCACTCACTAGAACCCACGAAATAGTTATCATACATAGTGTTACTTCTACTAATACACAATTTTCCCTGTTGGGGCCAATCCAGAACCATAGCTGCATTTGTTTCTCCCTTGTCGTATTTTCTCTCTTCAAACGCCCAAAGTGGGGTTTTTGTCTTTTCTTCTGCTACCTTTCTTTGAAACTTAACTCTTCTGTCCTCTACCATGTCCAAGAAAATCTTTTCTTCTTTCTTTAACTCACAAGTAAGATTGTGTCTAAATATATACTCTAACGTTAATTCTTTATTTTCTAAGAAAAACTCTCCAAAAACTTTTGCAACTTTTACCTTATTTAATTCAGTGATTACGGGAACTTTAGCAAAAACAGTGTCTATATCAGTGTAATAATATTCTAATCTACCTGTTTTATAAAATAAGCTAGCTAAAACGCTACAAGTTATCCCATACGTCAAAGGAAGGTGATGATATGTCACACCTTCTGTGACAGACGCAGGTAACTGCATACAGACATAGCAATCTCTCACATCCATTGTCTCCACATATTCGAATAACAGTTTCGTGAAGACATTCTTGGAGAAATCAGATATGGACTTATCCCTATGTAAATCAGTACTATCTACTAATGCTGCAGTGTTCTTTATGTTAGGTTCCTTGTCATTATTCGTGTCAATCACTATTACAGATGTGTTTTCTACAACTAACCTAAGTGGAATTATTATTGCTAAAATAAACCAGATAAGCATTAGCAATCCTGTACAATAGAAACACATTCTACACCATCTACGTAAAAACTCACATCTAGATCTTCTATTCTCAGTGTCTACCATGTTGTAATCCTATTTAGCTCTATAAATGTTTGTAGAGAAAAATGTGTCTCCACACCTCAGAATGACTTTCCAGCCACTCTACCTTTTAATTTAGTCTCTTTTGGTGCTCTCTTCAGAACTTTTTCTCGTCTTTTTCAGTTTTTGTGTCCAGTCCGATTTTCTTTCTTTGTCTTTCAGGTTTGGTGCAATTCACTCTCATCCAGTCGCTCACAGTCTTCGTCTGGAATTTCGTGACTGCTATCCACTTCTTTAATGTCGGTCAATGCTATGTATAGCCATTCAGGTGACTTATATTTCAAGTTAGGTCTCTTCACTCTTTTTGCTCTTTGTAATTGTCTTGCACTTTGTTTTTCTTGTTCTTTTTGACTTGTTATTTCATTTACTTGTTCCGCATTATCTTTGTTCAAATTTATTATCTTATATCTCAGTCTTTTAATTTCGTTGGGCCAATTGTCTCCTTTTCTTGGCCTTTTCAGTTCGTTTTCTTTTTCTTCTCTTTCTGTTCTCCAAGTTCTCTTTCTTGGTCCTATTCTTTGCTTTCTTTCTTCTTCACTTTCTTCCGATTCTGTCTCAGACCTCACTTCACTTTCTCTAACTTTGAACTTTATGATCTCAGTTTCTTTGTCTGAATCCGAACCTTCTTGTGACTCTTCTGTTTGGAAATTTGATTCTAACCCTCCTCGTTTGTCTTCCGCATTTTGCCTCAATCTTTCTGTCTGAATCTAAATTTCTCTGTGTTTCTTCTGTTTGTAGTTCTGACCCTACTACTCCTCTGTTTTCTTCCGCACTTTCCTCTATCTCTCTATCTGAATCTAAGTTTCCTTCAGTTACCTCAACTATCTCTGGAGGAATTTTCCCATAACTTGTACTTGGCTGTTCACAGTCGCTGTCTCTTGGTTCGGTTTCTCCTGTTATAACATCAGTTCTTCTGTTTCCTGATTTTCTCTTTGGCCTTTCATCTGATTCAGGTTGGTCTGTTTCAGATGCCGAACTGGTATCTGATATTTCCAGATGTCGACTTACAGGTCGAGCTTCAGGATCTGGAACTCTGATCGTTTCAGTTTCTTCTTCAGTTGTTAAACTGGTACCTGATTCTTCCAGATGTCGACTTGCAGGTCGAGCTTCAAGATCTGGAACTCTGTTTGTTTCAGTTTCTGCTTCGGATGCTGAGCTCGTATCCGATATCTCCAGATGTAGACTTACAGGTCGAGCTTCAGGATCTGGAACTCTGATGGTATGACTGGCATGAACCCAATTTTTCACACCTGCACACTTTACAGCAGTTGTTGTCACCAGGATCACTTGACGTGGCTTATCCCAGCGAGGAACCAAGCAGTTTCTTCTTCTGTGGACTTTAATGCAGACCCAGTCTCATGGACTCAAATCATGAGCTGGTTTTCTTTCAAGAGTGGTCGCATCCAGTCCAACCTGATGAAATACAGAATGCACCACATCAGCCAATCCTTTGCAATAGTCCAATACGAGATCATCAGTTATAGTCAGCAGTTTGTTGACAGGTACATGTGCTTCTCTCATTGCTCGTCCCATGATTATTTCATGAGGACTCAGACCTGTTTTTCTGTCTGGTATGCTTCTGATGCTCATCAGCACCAATGGCAGGGCATCGGGCCATTTGAGTCCTGTGGCTTGACACATTTTCCATAACCTATTCTTTATTGTTCCATTTACTTGCTCTACCACTCCAGAAGCCTCTGGTCTGTAGGCACAGTGCAATTTTTGTTGAATGTCAAGGGCTTCACATATCAATTGGATTATATCATTCTGGAAATGTGTTCCTCTATCTGTTTCGATCGTTACTGGAAAGCCATATCTAGGAATTTAATTCTCTCAATAGGAGCTTAGCTACAGTAACTCCATCATTCCTTCTTGTCGGATAGGCTTCCACCCAATGAGAAAACAAACAAACGACCACAATGACATATCTCAATCTATTGCTTGGGGGCATTTCAATAAAATCTAGTTGCATTCTGGTAAAAGACCTCCTTCACGTCCTATTGTTCCTAAACTCACTACAGTTTTCCTTCCAGGATTTATTTGTTGGCATGTAAGACATCTTTGACAAAGACTTTCAGCTATAGCCCTAAATTACAGGTCTGTCTGAAAAGTCTGATCATGGCATCCCTACCAATGTGTGCTTGTCCATGGTACATCCGTGCCATACTAGAGATCATGCTATCAGGCATAACTGGTCTTTCATCTCTATAAACCCAGACTTAATCTTCCTCTCTTTGTCTGCAGCCTGCTTTTATCCAACCATCTTTCTCCTCCTCATCTGCTTCTTCCTGCAATTGCCTTAAGTCATCCCAGGTTTCAACTGTGTTAGTAAACAGCAAGGGACATGAAACATTCTCTTTTTCTCTTCTCCTATTCAGTGAGACCATATTTCTGGCACAATATTGAGCTATTTCATTTGCGAATTGGTTTCCCACTGTAATATAATCAGTTCCATTTTTGTGTGCAGCGCATTTTACCACTGCAATCTGTTTAGGTAGCTGTATCGCCTCAAGCAATTTCTTCACAAACTCACCATTTCTAATAGGAGTTCCTGCAGAAGTCAGGAAACCCCTCTGGGACCAGATCTGTCCGAAGTCGTGGACCACTCCAAAGCCATACTGGCTATCCATGATCACCGTAATTCGGAAGTTCTTTCCCAGTTTGCACGCTCGAATCAAAGCAATCAGCTCAGCCACTTGGGCTGAACGTATTCCTCTCAAACAGGATGCTTCCATTATGGTTGCCACCGTACATACAGCATACGCAGCACTTAAAACTCCTTCATTTGTTCTCAGGCATGACCCGTCCACAAACATCACATAATCTGATTCTTTTAAGGGCTCATCTTTAATATCTGGGCGAGGCTTTGTGCAAAATTCAAGCACATCCAAACACTTATGATCAACATCATCTTTGACTTCTACATTTACTTAATCTGGCAGTGAAGTTGAGGGATTCACACTTGTGCATCTTACAATGGTTACATTATCTGCACCCAAAATCACTTTTTCGTATCTAGTCAGCCGACTATGTGTCATGAATTGGGTTTTGGTTCGGGTCAGAAGTATTTCAACAGAGTGTGGGACATATACTTTCAGAGGATACCCCATCACAATGCCTTCACTCTGTTCCAGACTCACACAAGTAGCAGCTACTGCTTTCAGACATCCAGGCAACGCTTTTGCTACCGGTTCTAAGACAGCTGAAAAATAAGCGATTGGTCTTTTCATTTTTCCATGCCTTTGCACTAACACTGAAAGTGCACATCCATCTCTCTCACTACAATACAGCTCAAATTCTTTTTCATAATCAGGCATCCCCAATGCTGGTGCCTCACACAAACTTGTTTTCAGTTCCTTAAAAGCTTTCATTTCTTCCTCATCCAATTCAATCGGATCTTTGACATCCCTTTTTGTCAATCGCTGTAAAGGTTTTGCAATTAATGAAAATCCACTTATCCATTGTCGACAATAACCAACCATTCCAAGAAACATTCTCACCTCTCTCTGTGTCATTGGGGCTCTCATTCCTTGGATAATCCTTATTCTTTCTGTCGTCACCTTTCGCATCCCTTTCTCAATCTTATGACCTAGATACTGTACCTCCTGTTGACAAAATTGCAGTTTTGATGGAGACACCTTGTGTCCTCCTTCTGCCAAATGATTTAGTAAAGCAATTGTGTCCGTAACACATGCTTCTTTGGTCCTTGATGCCACCAATAGGTCATCAATATACTGGACCATCACAGATTTTTCAGGCATTTTTAAATCTTCTAATGATTTCTTTAGGATCTGATTAAAGATTGAGGAGCTTTCAGTATACCCTTGAGGAATTCGGCACCATGCCAAAATACGCTCTCCGAACCGGAACGCAAATAATGGCTGGCTGTCAGGGTGAAATGGAATGGAAAAGAATGCATGGCACAAATCAATAACTGTGTACCATTCTGCATCATGTGGAATCTGAAACAGTATTACAGCGGGGTTTGGCACAATTGGGCAACAAGGAATAACAATCTTATTTACCTTTCTCAAATCCTGCACTATCCTATATGTTCCATTTGGCTTTTTCAATCCCATTATAGGAGAATTACATGGGCTACTCATTATTTCTCTCAAAATTCCTTGTTCAATCATCTTATTAACTACAGGTGTTATTCCTTCAATAATTTCTGGCGTTAATTTGTACTGTGGAGTATTTGGGTAATTTGTTCCTTCCCTTACAGTAATTTTTACAGGGTCTACTCCTCTCATTAGTCCAATGTCTTCGCCTGTGAAATCCCATACATCAGATCTGACTATTCCTTTCAATTCAATCGGGATTTTCTCTGCATCAAACACAGGAAACATGTCATTCACTCCTGGTTCTAGTTCTGCCATTGTCATTTTATACAGGACATCCTCATCTGGTGTCTGGAAAGCAATACCATCTGGGGTACAATAGATGGTGCAATTAATTTTACAAAGTAGATCGCGTCCTAACAAATTTACAGGACTGCAATCGCATACCACAAAACGATGCATCTCTTTGAATGGTGCCACTTTCACCGCTACTGGTTTGGTAAGAGGCGTTTTAATCTGCCTGTTTGAAACACCTACAACTTGGATATATTCTCCTGAGAAAGGAAGGTTTGGAATTTCCACTGATCTAACAGTAGAACGGGTAGCTCCAGTGTCCACAAGGAATGTAACATTTACACCATTCACTTCTCCATCCACAAATGGACCTGACTGGTCTACCTCTAGAGTTGCGCCAAGCAAGCACTCTTCTTCCTCTCCTAGGCACCGTCATAAACTTTCATCCGATTCATTTCCATCCTGCCGTAACCAATACTGCGACACTGCAGCTGCGCGCGGCAATTTTGTTACCTGCTCTCCTTTGTAGAATCCTGCCTCTGTACTGTATCTCTGCGGTTTTACACTCTTTGGAAGAGGTGGTTGCAGCACCTGACACTGTGGCTGTTGCAGCTGCTGGTAACTCACCTCACTCTGCACCTGTGGATTTAATGGTCGATTTTCTGTATTAGCTTTTGGAGGAAATTTACACTTGTTTCTCCAGTGTCCTAATTTTCCGCAATTGTGACAGGGCCATTTCTTTTTGGCCTCTTCTATACTCATTTGATCTTTTCCTTTACCTATATTCGGTTTGAATTTAGTTTGTCCTGCATCACTAGACTGATTATTCATCTGAGCTTCCTGTTTTTCTGCAACTTTTACTTGTGCCCACATCGCTTTTTCTTTTAGTTTACGCTGTCTACACTCAATATTGTCACTACAATATTTTGCATACCTTAATACTTCATCTACAGTGCTATTCTGCCAGCACAACATATGCTGCTTAATCATTTCACTTATTTCGGGTTTCAAACCATATACAAATCTATACACGAAATGACTCATGTCCTTTTCACTCAAATTCTCATAACCACTATACTGTTTAAAGACCAAAAGCAGTCTCTCATAATAGGCATGTACAGATTCCTTACTTTCCTGAGTTGTTCTATCAATCTTTACCCAATCTGTCTCTTTTGGTGGGATTTTATTTTTCAAAAACGTGATGGCTTGTTCATACTTTCTCATTACTTCTGGACCTGGGGCTCCAGTTTTTGTATCTCTAGGATATTCTTCCTTCGGCCAGTCAATTGTAATCTTACATTCTGTCCATAAATCTGCTGGTACTACAATTTAAAACAATCCATCCAAATCTTCCCACAACACCTTTGAAACCTTTAAAAATCTTTCTACCTGTCTATACCATTCTACGGGTTTCTCTCTCAATCTTGGAAAGTCATTTGTAAATCACAATATCTCTTGTCTGGACCAGGGACATGTACATAGCTTCCTCCTGGAGTTTCCCTCATTGGATATTCCATTACTATTGGTTCTTTTTCCTTTACTGGAAAAGCCAATGAAGCTTTATCGGTCGTTCCCTCCTTTCTTCTTATCCACCTGATTCTCCATCTGTCCACATCTCCCCATTTTCTCAATAACACAATCAGTTCCTTTATCTGTGTTAATCGTCCTGAAGTGTTCAGATTTTCTATATCCTTTTCACTAAAGTCTACCCTGTACGGTTTCTGCAATCCTCTGATTTTTCCAAACTCTACTCCTAGTTCATTCGCTGATTCTTCCAATTTTTCATGCAAATTCCTAGCTCTCCAAGTAACACTTTTACACATAAACATAAGCTCATCATCCTGGTAGGATTTTAATCGTTCTGTACCAATAGTCCCTAGAATTAACTCTTCCATATCTATTTTTAGTCTGATTACATCCAAAGGTTGTGGTTCAGCATCTTTCTTCTGTAAATTCCTCATCCACTCGTTTAATTCTTCTGGAGTCGGACCCATAGGGGTATTATTTATCTCTACCCAATTTGCACTTCTCTCTGGGGTCTCAGTTGCTGACTCGGTTCCCATAGGAATCCTATTTATCTGACTCTCATTAATTGTCAAATTAGTAGGTGGACTCGACCTACAAGAACCAACTGAATCTCTTGTCTCTCTAGTTTCTGGAATTATCCCTTCTCTCACTCTTTGCATACTCGAGTTTAATGGAATTGTCAAAGAATGCTCATCTATTTTTTGATTTTCAAATACCGGAATTACTGGCCCTATCGTCACTGGCACAGTCACAGCTTCCATGTTCTTTGTTAGTTCTCTTATCTTTTCAGTCAATTCTTTTGTGGTTCTGGCTAACTCAGCTGTATTACCATTATCAGGCTTCGCATTCTGTGGAGTTTCTAATTTTTCATAGGACTTATTTATTTCATAATTTCGTTCAGGGCTTTGATTTCTTACAGTTTCCATAAGTGGTGCATTTGGAGTCACCACCGCAGAATTCTGTTGATATGGAGGGGGTTTTCTATTTAAAATGTCCTCCAGCAACTCATCCTCTGTGTCGCAAGTTCCATACCCATATCTCTCTGTTTCTGCATGCTTCTTTTTCTCCGTACACTTTCTCCCTGTAACTTCTTCAACTGTTCTGACAGGAAACAAACCATCCGTCATATTAGCATACCTCCATCGTCTCATCCTGTCTTCATGATTCACTCCCCATACTCTCCCATGGACTAAACTATAATTCTTTGCACCTCTGTGTCTTTCCCTTTCATACATCTCATCTTCCCATTCACCTAACGCTTCAAACTGTGTTGGTCTAGGTCTCGGTTCAAGTTTCATCATCTTTTCTCTCAAATTTCGAAGTACAGCTGTGGTAAACGAACCATTTTCTGGAAATGCCAATACTCCATCGCTTTGGGTATATTTTGCCCAATTATCCAACCAAATACAAGTATGATAGCCATATTTCAACATCATATGAGATGCTGGCGTTTTCGGCGGAGGAAGTACTTCTCCTTCCCTAGTCACTACCTTTTTGTCTTTCTTGAAAAAGTTTTTAATCTTCGCAAACCATGACGGTTTCTCTCTACCATACTCATAATAAGCCATGACACTCTGTTCTTTTTCTCAAAACAAACACACGAAAATTCTTCACCACTCTGTTCTTTCTACTGCTCGGCTATTCGGACCTATCCCAGCGCGTCTCACACCAACGCACCAATCCGAAAGCTCTACGTCACTCTCACACTAACCAATACCAGCGCGTCTTCACACTAACGCACCAATCAAGAAGCTCTTCGCTCTCCCACAACTGGCCAATACCAGCACGGTCTTTGTTGATGTCAGTTCTACTCCTGTCTTTTCTGACCCCTCCTTTACAGAAATTATCGGCAGTTTTCTTACCTTCTCTTCTCGACAAAATTTTATTAGTTACAACGTAAAACACATTACCATTGTCTGTTTCGCTAAACAAAAGAAATAGTTTGTCCTAACTTACAAGAATACTGTTTCGTTCGATAAGTGTAGCACTTCTCTCTACCTTACCCTTCTCTCAAGCAAGGGGTGAACCCGTTTCTCTGGGGATAAAACACATGTGGAGACTACACTGCTCCTGAGAATTAAGGCCAGAGTTTCACAAGAAAACCTGTTGCTATTTCACTCAAACGCATTTTCATACATGAAATGTCCCTAACATAACACAATCCTGTGTTATCACCAATTTGAAAATCAGACAATGCACAATTCCGTGTGACTTCTCTTGCCACACGTGTCCACTTCCTACTTCCCGGAAGCTTAAAAATTTTGACTTACACATAACATAATACAACTCGACATAAAGTGTTAGACATGAAAAATCAATAAATCAGTAATCAATAATCACCAAACTAATCTATAGTAACCATAACTCTGCTACCAAGAAATCTGATCCAGCGCGGCTAATATAAATTTCTCCTTAGGACACGAATCCAGGTAAAACATTCATGTAACCAATTATCTATTAAACCTTATGTCAGTGGTGCCCATGACACCGCATATCATACATTCATTCATTCACTGGATTTCACATCAAGGAGAAATGTGTTGCTGGACGAACGGGATACCTTGTTAAATTTGACAGAATAATACCTCAGACATCATATACATTAACTTTGATCCTGTCAGTTCTAAACATCAAGGTACTCCGCTCTTTGGTCGATGGACCAACTAGTAGAATAAGTTGATGGTGATTAAGACCAGCTCAATCACACTTAAAACCTTTTAACCTTTAAACTTATAAATGGACTAAAGAACCACAGACTCATTTTAAGTTAGAATGTAATTTTATCTAAATTCTCAATTGCATGGGTGAAATTCTTTGTTTATTAATCACTTTTAATATATCAATAACATTTTTATGAAAAGTTTAATGAAGAATAGAAAATTATGCATTACCCATAGGCTTAGGATGTGGATAGGAATGGTTTGCCAAAAAGAAGATAAACCGCAGATCACAGAATAGAACTCCCAAACTGACTGACTGTCCAGCTAACCTCCTCGGACGGACCTCCCGTGCAGAATTCCCGCAACGATCTCGTTCCTTCCCCAGTCAAGTTCGAGGTCCAAAAATGACAAAGTCTTTTCGTAGTATTTAGGTGAAAAAAATGGAAAATAAAAAAGGCGGTATGGCAGGAGAACACCAACAGCAGCAGTAGCATCAATAGCAGCGACCACAGCAGCAGCAGCCCACCCCACCTAAGAGTAGACCCTCTTATACCCTACTTTCTAGCTTACTACACAAAAAGTTGCAATCCTTAGGGGCAAGAATCACGCTAATTGGTCCATTTGAGGGGTGGTGATGGTCACCTCATCGCCCTCCTTGTTCAAACTGGTTTTGGGGACATTTAAACATACAATGAGTCTCATGACTTCGGGGTTAAAAGCAGTCCAACTTGTCCATTCATTTTGTTGCGATCTTGATGGTCACAATTTAGTTAGTCCATTGTTGCTCAGTACTTTCTCTTTCATTCCCACGAATACGTGCTGAGTCTTTCTTGGCACCCTCCTTATTGTAGGTCAGTACGACCTTGACATCTCTCACTCCGTGCACAGGCCGCATCCACGTGATTTAGTTTCTCTATTTCTTCTGCCCAGAGGCCATCTTTGGCTTTTCACGTGACCTCATCTGTTTCAGCAGCCATTTTCGCAGCATGGCCTAACAGGCCCGAACAAACTATCATAAGAATAAACACAACCAAAATTAAAACAAAGAAAATAAGCCTTTCTGTTTACCACCCGCCATTCTAAAGACCCGTGTTAGGTGTTATCTAGCAGAAGCGACATTTAAAGCCATTTTACTTACCAGCTGTATTCTTTGCCACAATACAAATCTACTACATAGCATAAATCATTCGATTTCACTCTAATTAGTACGCAAATCACAATATTAGGGTTAATTAACTTCACAAATGTAAATAAATTAGATTTTGCACAAATTTACATGTTACCTTTATATAGTGTTTACTAAAAGGTGCATTTGTTGGTTAATACATGCTTCTTCAAACAATTAGTATTATTAATTTATTAAGAGTTCATTAACTTTCCAAAGGGGTACAAAATTATTTTATTTACCCTGCTCCATCACATAGCAGCCACGAGAACCAGTACACTCTTAACAATTAAAGTCACATCCAACTCCAGCTACAACACCCCAGCAATACTGTGAGCAGCAGTAATTCAGAGGAGGGTAAAACACTGTGGTGGTGTGAGATGACCAAATGGTTCCCTAGGAACTTCGTACAGGTGTTCTGATCAAAAACGCCAGATTTGCAGTGGTCCTGTGAATCTTGTAATGCCGATAGGGCGCATGGGGGCATATGTTCAAGCCCCTATCGCCACCACAACGTCACCTATAGTGACTTTGTAGTGGCAATTGGGACTGCGCCTTATGTACAAGGCAGCGTTAAGCCACTTAACGTGGCTTAACGTTGCCTTGTACATAAGGCCCCCTCTCACCCAATGCTTAGCGTGAAAGGGGTGGGCATCGGGTGTTGCGGTGGGCGTTCCACTGCAACACCCATCATTTTGACGCTGCCCCCTATGTACAAGGGTGGCGTACATAGGAGGCAGCGCCAAAATTAAGACCAAGTAAAAACTGGTCTTAAGATGGCGAAACGAGGAGAAATGCATTATTTCTCCTCGTTTTTGCTTTTTTCATGTGTGCTACCTTGTGCAGCACGCATGGAAAAAGCAAAATGCCATTGTTTGTTTATGTGTAGGAAGGTGTCCCTTCCTGTACATAAACAAAATAAAATAAGAAAAATTGTCACTTTCATGTGTGCTGCATGAAGCAGCACGCATGAAAGTGACAGAATGGCATTTTTAGGATTGTTTATGTGCAGGAAGGGACACCTTCCTACACATAAACAATCCTCCCCTGCACGCATACACCCTTGCACTCTAGTGCAAGGGTGCCTGCGGCCATCGCTGGGGGAAACGCAAGGCTGCACCACATTCTTGTAAATATGGTGCAGCCTTGCGTTTCAGAAGTGGAGGAAAGAGGGGTTAAGCCAGGAAGGCTAACGCCTCTCTCCTCCACTTCCTTGTACATATCCCCCATAGTTTCTTTTACTGGGCACACCAGGATTACTATAGCACTCATACTGAGGCCTGCTCTACGTTTTACATTTTGATGAAAAAGATAAAAGATTAAACCTGATGTAACCTCCCATCTGTATGTCATACCTCTACTAAAGAAACCTACCTCAAGTTCAAGTTTATTAATGTTTAGACAATTGTCTTTAAAAAACATTTGAACCCAACCCTACCACCCCCAAACCATTCAGAGGTCGAAGCTCAGCCTTCTCACAGGACCCCACAGGGTCCACTATGAACAGCAAAACTAAAGTGCACATGCAACACTATATATCCCTTCTAACACACAGTCCCTAGGATATGACATCAGCTCACCTAAAGGGCCTAAAGTCTACAATCATCGCTAGCCCAGACTTATTTTAAAATAATTTGCTAAGGCACATGCTACATCTAAAAATTCAATATGCAATGGCTTCATTACAATGATTTATGTTATATTATCAATTTTGATACCTTAATCGACACGATCAATTATTCTCAGTATACAAAAGTGCATTACATTTCTTGGACCTTTGGCACCGAACATTCAAAGCAACCCGAAATTTTAATAATGATAGGTGTAGCTGGGCATCTGGCAATGCAGATATATACAGGAACACCCTCTGATTATCCTAGGATTCCATCATATAATTTGATGAAGGTTTATTCCTCACATGACCTACATCATACAGCTTTGATGCTCTTCTACAGGCCTCTTTTAATTCACCTTTAGAAAGGTGGGAGGCCTCAGTCATCTTACATTTCTCCATTTATAAAGCCACAGCGATTATTCCTAATCTGTCCCTGACCTGAACCGTCCATTTTAGCTCAATCCTCACAATTTCATTTGCACAGAAAACTGATACCTTTTGAACCTCCGGGGACCAGAGTTTGTTCCAGAATCGCAAGGTTGATTTATTGGCCAGGACATTCCAAGCCTGCAGATCCCCTTCCAGTCTTATCACCGGGCCCATTGCACTTTTTGGTAGATCTAATAGTTTTAAAAAACATTTACCCATGCACTTCTCCCAGCTTGACTTCATGCTTAGAGCCAATAGCTCGGCCCATATAGGCATTGTGAGGGGACCATCATGATATAGGCTGTTAGAAATGGGGTCAAGATGGCCCACCAAACGTGTTCTTAAAACTAACTAGGCCTATAGTTGAAGCTGCCAACGTTGCCACAGTTTCTTTGTGTAGGGCCTAGTTTTTTAGTGTACATAATTCCTAGATATTTCTCAGAGGATACCACCTCCACCATCCTATTGCCCAAATGCCACTTATACGGTTTCAAGTTTTCCCAAAGGAAATTATTTTTGTTTTCTCCAGGTTAACCTTGAGTTCATTGTCCTCACAATAATTGTTAAATCTATCCAGTTACCTCTGTGGCATCCTTGGGTCAGGTCTAAAATGACCAGGTCATCTGCGTAGAGGAGGCAAGATATGTGTCTGCCCCAATTTTCATCGAGAAAGAATTGGTGGAAGCAAGCACTCCGAGGAGATCTGCAAGGAACAAAAAAAACAATGTAGGGGACAGGATACAGTCCTGCCTCAGCCCATTTGGTAAGGGTATTCTTTTTGATAAGACCCCATTAAAGTCAAGCTCAACTTGGGCACAATTTTGTGAATGTAGTTCTTGTAGTATTGCTAGTGGGAATTGCCTGTTGTCGTAGCTTCTCCCACACGATACTCAGATCCACAAGGTCAAAGGCCGAGCTAAAATCGTCGAAACAAAACAGATTCCCTGTTGTTTCTCTAGCCTTCTGCCCCATGGCCAACAAGCTGAAGCAGTGATCAACCATTGAATGCCCTTGCTTGAAGCCTCCTTGTTCCATTGGGACAATATCATTGCACACAATCCAGTTCTTAAGTGAAATGAGAATTACCTTAGTGTACAATTTTGCACCAACATCAAGCAAGCTTATCAAGCGGAAATTCCCGTGGACATCCGTCTCCCTTTTTTGTATGTATCGGTCTGATTATTGCACCCTTCCAGCTTGGCGGAAATATACCTGACTTTCTTATTAATACAAAAACTTTAGAGCAGAAAGTTGCCCACCGCATAGGGTTAGCCTTTATTACAATTGCAGGGAGGTTTTCCGGCCCAGCTGCCTTGGTTAGATTTAGGGAGGATATCAGTTTTACTAAAGATTGTGTAGAAAATTAGTTCAATAACTCCTCTCCCACTTTGGACCAGTTACCTCTCGTGCTTATCTCTCTGACCTCATAAATGTTACTTAAATAGGTAACCCAAACAGTTTCTGGGACTGTGCACCTTAGAGGTGAGTTCAGCTTACTACACCCTCACTGAACTGGGAACCATCCATTACAACGCAGTCATTACAACGACCTACCTTTACAACGCAACTGTTACAACGCAACTGCTTTTACCTCGCATGCCATTACAATGCATGCCATTACAATGCATGTCACTACAACACATGCCATTACAACGCATACCATTACAACGCATGCCATTACAACGCATTATAAGGTAAGTAATGGAGGTTTTTTTAGTATTAGGGTGGGTATGGGTTTTGGGGTACATGGTAATAGTAATTTTTACCCCTATACTATCCAACACTTACCCTCCTGTTGCACTCACTGGAGTGGGAATAGTAATTTTTACCCCTACACTATCCAACACTTACCCTACTGTTGCCCTAAAAGTATCATGTGTTGTAATGGTATGCATTGTAATGGTATGCATCGTAATGGAATGCGTTGTAATGGTAGTTTTAAAAAATGCGATGTAATGGCATGCGTTGTAAAATCATGCAATGTAATGGTAGTTGCGATGTAAAGAATGCGTTGTAAAAGCATGCATTGTAATTGCATGCGTTGTAACGTCATATATTCCACTGAACTAGCATTCAAAATGTATTCATACCCTTATCCTGGAGGGTGCTAATCATGAGGTCCCAATTTGACTGATAATAAGCCTACTTGTTAGCACTGATCAGGGCATCATACTCTAAGGAGCACCTTGCCCTTCGTACTTGTTAAGCACTCCTTATCGAACCAAGGCTGTTTTGAGGACCAACAGGGATTGTCCTTTTTGGCCTCACGATTGCACAGTCTATATATGGGGGTCAACCGTTTGACTGCCTCTGCAATGGTTTCAGAGTACCATTCCATAACTTTGGGCCCCTGTTCCCCACCGAGCCCTAAGTCATTGACATTTGGAATTGCGTTAGTAGGGAAATGTATCTTACGTCTGTTCTTGAAGTCAATCATTTTGAGAAAGCTACTTCCATTGGAATCACCCTCTACATTTGGTATGGGACTGCAAATAAAGCCATTTTAAAACACCCAATGGTTGCTACCCCTAATTCTTAAAACCTTAAAACTTGAGCAGATGTCAAAGAAACATGCCTGTATCAACATATAATCAATTGGGCAGCTCTGATTGTCATGCACAAATGTTTAGGCTGCCGGCATATTCTCCCTGGACCAGCCATCTAGGCAGAGGAATCCTAACTCAGAGAGACATTTTATAAGTTGCGGATACTTACACTGAGTGCAATCTGGGAAAATCGCATTGGGAATTCCTTAGCTTTTTAACATGTCACTGCCACTGACCTCTACCTGGGCTGGGACCGAACGGTGATTGAAGTCCCTTAGTAGGAGAATCGGGGGAAGGGCGGAAATTCTGTCAAAGCCATCAAGTCCCTCTGGAATACTTCCCACATCTTCTTTTGGGTCTCACAGTGGTTTACATAAATGTTGGCAATTATTAAACTATTGAGCTGATGGCACCCATCATACAGGTCCAGCAAGCAAGCCAGGAGCCAGTTGCTACTTGTCTGTATAACTCTTGCTCCTTTTCTGCATTTTGTTTGATACCAATGTCATCAGCTCACCTTTTATGTGCCCTCACCTCATTTTTGTTCCCCCTTTTACAAATTGCATAAACAGGCTCAGATGGATTTGATCACTCACCAACCAGGTCTCCTGAAAACAGATTATTTCATTCTACTCCCATATTTTATTAAGATCTATCATTCTATTTAGGTTTCTCAACCCATGGACATTCCAAGAAAAAACTCCCAAGCTGGTGGGTGCGGCAACTACCTAATACACCTGACCGCCACCCCCGCATGAGGAGACACTCTCCCTATCAATGCTTAGATGCTCAAATCTATTATGAAGTGGCATTGGTTTTACCACTCCTTCTTTTAAGTTGGTCGGTTTAGTTTCCTCAAGGGTACCCCTATTATAACCCCCCAAGTGGGGGAGGGATGGTATTACCTTCGTGTCCATTACCATATTCAGTTGTTCCAAGTTGAAGCCAGCATGATTGGCTAATAAAGGCAACTCTAGTCGAGGGATCTCAACCTCTGTTACAGGCACAATTTTTAGGCCAAGTTTATTAAGCTCATCTCTGGCCTCCAATACCAAGCCCACAAAAACTGAAGAGCGAAAGCTGACTTTTGTGATTTCTCTCTCTGCTTTAAATTCTCTGAAGGGTATTGCTCTATATCCCTTGACATAACCTCCTCCAATGCCTTACAGGTTGAGAATATGTTTAGGAAACGCTACCTGTTCAGTGGCTTCCATTTACTTGCTTTTTTCCCCTTACGGGTCACATCCAAATGCAATCATTTTGCTCTGGGATCCCTCCGAAAAACCTGTGCCTGCTCTGGTCTAGTAGTTTAGATATCATGATACATAATCTTAAGGCTCCTTCCTGTGTATGGGGGGTATTTGTTGCAGATACGCGAACCAATTTCCCTGATCCTGTGGGGTCCTTAATTCCCTTCTTGTTACATTGATTGCTGATACTTCTACTAAGAGACCTCAGACCTGACTGCGATAGGGCGGGGCCTCCTTTCCCATACCCTTTGCTCTTTTCATCATACCCTTCTTCCCTTGCCATACTCTCCTATTTTCCCTCGGATTCTTTGTAGGTTGGGCTTGTGCATCTTGGTCTTCCACTAATCTACGCTTCTGGGGAAGGTCTCTTAGATTTTTAGCCATGCTCCTGCCTTTCCTCACATTAATACGATGTAAACACCAATTTCCAGCCCACCAGTTATGCCATCTTCTCACCAGCACTGCTCTTCTAGATACATTCACAGTGGAGCTTCCCTGATCCCTCCCTCCCCCTTGTGCCAGACCTTCTCACCAAGCTCCTGAGTTTGGAAGGCTACCGGCCTTGCAAGTGTAGGCATACAAGAGTTACTTTACTTTAGCTCACAGAGAATCTCCTTAAGTATACCAGCCACCGCTCTCAGGGACTCATTCGTAGCGAGGGAGGATTCGAATAGTCCATGCAATGTTTTCTGCATTAAAAGACGAACATCCAGCATCAGAGAAGGACCAGTCAATAAGGAGTCAATTTTTGCTGCGGAAGTGGCCATTGTCCTTTGGTCCCCTCCGTGGGGTGACACACCAGCCAAATCGGACATAACAGCCAACTCTCTCCTGGGCTGTCTGTTAATGGGTACTTCCCTGATGCTTTTATACCCCCCCTGGACCCCCTGTTATCCCCAACCCCTCTTCAGAGCTCACAAAGCTCAATTCAGAAGGACAGAACAGACAGGGAGTGGAGGAAAGTCTGGGGTGAATCAATTCAATATTTTCAATCAAGTCCAGAGCCTCCTTTTCCTAGGTATCTAATAACTCCAGGGGACCTCCTTAATGGGAGGCCTCTTGGCCCACATTTGTGGAGTCCTGTGTTGCAATGGACCTGAAGTGCTTTCCCACAAAGTCCTTATTCGAAACTGGCAGGATTTTTGCTGAGGATTGCATATTTCCTAGTATGGGAGACTGTTCAACTCCAACGCTGCTTGCCTCATCTCGACATGAGGGCGAAACGATCTCAGGGTCTAGAGAGTCTCTAATTTCTGGTGTACTGACTGTCACCCAATTATTAATTTTTATTTTTTGCAGTCACCGGGGGCTTGATGCCTTTTTTCTTTTGGGGAGGCATCTCCGGGCAGTCTTAACAGAGATCGCAGTACAATCCTGATGTCTTTTAAAAACACCTTAAAAACTTTACTATAAATTCACTTACCTCCTCCTCCTGCTCACAATGACTAAAGCCGTGCTACAGCGCTGCTGCCACCACCCCTTACAGTTGTTTTCCTGCTGGCTGCTGAACTTCAACTTCAATTGTGCACCCTTGGGACGCTCCCTCCACAAAATTACAGGGAGCTGTGGTGAAATTGCCCCCACTGCAGGGAACGCACCCATCCAGAACCTTTGTTGACCGGCCCTTTCCGCGCTCAATAGCGCATTACAGCAAACTGCCCCTATGACAGGAGCTTCTGCCGGCACTGAAAATGGCGTGTGAAGACAGGGAGAACCAATTTCAAGCAGCCAGCCGAGGCTAGCCAAAGCAACAAAGATGAAAGAAAGTAGGCTCCAAGTGGAGCCAACCAAGGACCAAAGCCCCAGCACGGTGGGCATATTGGACAGCGCGTCAGGCACCACTGTGAGACGGCTATCCAATGGGTGGGCATGAGCATGGACGAGCGGCACAGCAGGTCACACGAGCGTCAGCAGGAGAAGTAATGACCAGGATAGGATGAGCAGAGAAAGGTGCATGGGGACAGACATCAGGGTAGCAAGATCTAGTGCCCACCTCAACCAACCAAGATCTGCACCATACGCCCTCTACTTCTGCTCTCTTGTGTGTATCCCTGACAGGGACATTGTGGTAATCTCAGAGATGAGATTGCATGTGTACACTATGAACCAGGACACTAGTTTCAAGGTGCCATCAACATGGCAATCCACATCAGCCTGGAACTGTGTTACTATCCACACTTCCCTGAACCCATGTCAGGGCTGCCCTCCATTATACATGGTCAGCGCTGATGCACCAGGCCCTGTATAGTCCGACTGACACTTGAGAGCCGGGTTCAGGCATGCATGCTCGGCCGTATCCAGTCATCACGACTCAAGACCAGGAACCCGTATTCTCTGGAGAGTTCCAGCTCTCATGGGAATGGCAGCCATCTTGCATGCAGCTGTATCCACCCGACAAACAAATGACTGTTATTTTTATTTACTTGCTGTTGTGTTTCCAGGTAATCTTCAGTTGCTTTTGGATGTCCAGAGAGCTTTTCTGCTCTATCACCTGCTTTTTCAAAGCGGTCCAGCTGTTGATGCTTCTTCTGTTTTCTCGACTACTGCTTGCTGTGGTAAGCATTCTTATGTCGTAAGGAAAGAGCCTGTAAGATAAAAGAAACAAAGACCACTCACCAACAAGACATCTATATGGATATTATGGTAATACGTGTGATGGAGCAAGGACTCGGAGACGAGACTTGCTGAGAAACAATCCTCTCGTTTTAACTTACTAGCAAATTACTAACGAAGTGTCTTGTGATTAATGATATGCATTTTCACACGTGCATGCACTGTGTTTTAATGAGCACCTTTTAAATCACCATTCTAGGGATTCCTTGATTTTTGTCAGCATCTGAAACTTGAAAATTCCTAAAAAAGACAATAAGATTAGCTCGCCAATGATGAAAAGTGTTTTGTATGAAAAACTGAAATTTGCTTCCACAATAAGGTTTGTGAACTTTTCAACAGGATACGTTTGATTACTCAATGCTTGGCTATCAGCACTGTTTTTTAATGCACATACTTCCTTTTTAATGAAGATAAGATTGTGAGAGTTTTAAAGAATGAACGGAATTCCTGGAACAAAAGCGAGAGCTGGCATCCTGCTTTGGAAGTCAGGTAATCTAAAGGGGAGTATATTGCGAAATTCTATGAAAGGACTATAAGGCAAGTTTGTCTTTGGTGCTCACGAAATATTTACCTGCCTTTTTTCCCTTCTGGAAAATACTACTGACCAGTCCTATAAATAAGGATTTAAAACTCCCTAGTGGGAAAGAGGGGATAAGTAGGTAAGAGTAGAGGGAAACATGATAGTAGAAAAGTAGAGGTTTGGTATAGCAGCTAGTTCCACGTAATCTTTATTTACCCCTTGCTTCTTGTAGGAAGACATGCCCTACACCACTACTGAAGACAACCAGACATGAGGTATCGGAAAGACACCTATGCAGAAAATGGCCAGGCTGACCAGAAGATGTCGCTCTCTCTTTCAATCACATTCTCCTTTGGACTGATCCAGTCTGGAGTGCATAACTGTGTTCAGACTATGGCAGTTTTTGAAAGAGGTTGGTAGCTATCTCTCTGACCTAATCTCGTTCTTGCAGGATCATACAACATCTCATTTTAGTGATCAATTGTTACAACCGATTGACCATGCAAAGAACAATGATGCTGGTTTGCTGTAGATCGGGTGGGAGAAAGGGTAACAGCACCGGAGATAGAGAGAAACAGAGGCACCTGACTTCTTCAACTCGCCTGTTCTTACTGCTAGATTCAAGGTGCACAGTAGAGGTGCTGCTGATAGCTACAGGAAATATTTGTTTTAGTTGGTCAATGATATTACTACACTGAACTATTTCTACTATGACAACTGATACACCTTGTGGCAAGTTCTGTATAACCCATTCCATGTGGTTGCTGATAACTCAAGACTTACTAGAGCTGAATCATATAAATACATTTGCAGAAAATGCATGTGATACCCTGAACTGTGACACACGTTCTTATTTCTATTAGGCCTGGGCGTTAAATTCCGCTCCGCTCACGGAATTTGCGGAATTTAGGCAATTTCGCGTTCCGCAAAGAACGCGAAATTGCCAAAAATTCCGCGATCCGCGGCGTAGTAGAATTATTTTCTTGTTCGCGCTTTAAAAATGCGTTCTAGTGTGCGCGATAGCGAATTACCGGGATCTCTGCGTTCGCCGACGCGTTTTCCTATCCGTTCGCCACGAGATTTTGGTAGCCGGCCACGCGATCCCGCGAGAGTGTGCGATCGCGAACACGTCATTCACCGCGTCATCGGACACCGCGAGAGTGTGCGATCGCGAACACGTCATTCGCCGCGCCATCATGCACCGTGAGAGAGATTGCAATCGCGAACACGTCATTCGGACGCGCCATCGGACATCCGGCGGAATGTTGGTGAAGCTCGCGATCCCGAACACGCAAAATTTTCAATCTGGAGAAGAATAATATCTCGAGCAGCATAAAACCTTCTATAAAATGATGATTTGGATGAAAAAAACTCCTCAGATTGACATTTGGCTGTCCTTTTTGTCAAATTTGTTTTTGGGGGGAGGGAGGAAGTGCCACAGAGTCTCCAACTTCCTGTTCCTGTCCAGCAGGCTCCTCCCAGTGCTTTGTCCATCTCCTGTTCATTTTTCATTTGGATTTGAGCTGGAAGGATCACTCTTTGTGTCTGCTGCATCATTATCATTGTATTTGAGGACTTTTGGATTTGAGATTTTACAAGTAAGTTGGTGGTGTTTTTTATTTGATTGGGGCATTGCAGTTGCAGCAACTACAATTTTGGTACTTTTCATCATTTAAAAAAAAAAAATAGTTGTGGGTAGCCAGCATGATGAAACAACTGTTCCTTTGCTGTGTGTTGTATTTATTTATTTCAAACATCATTTAGGGCATGTATGGCATTGGATTGAATTGCAAAATGTGTATTTTTGGGTGTATTTCATTTTTGGGTGTGTGTTAAATAAATGCCTTTGTTGTGTGTGGTGTGTTGCAGACCTTGTTTAGCCCTGTGGATTTTCGTTTTTGCATTTTATTGCACTACAGGTAGGCAAAGCAGTGTGGTTTAGCATGCATCCTTTGCCTGGCTATTATAGGCCTGTTTTCAGTACATTGTTTTCCAGGCCTCCTGCTTGTTGCTTGTGATTTGTGAGTGTCCATGTGGCTGGTGGCCATTTCTGGTGGGAGTTATAAGTGTGCTGCTTTTGCCATATAGGCCTGCATGTGTTTCCTTTGTTGCCTAGGCTTCTTGTTGTTGTGGGCCTGGCCATGAGGCTGGCGGCCATTTTGAAGCCAGGCAGTGTGCTTTTTGCCATAGGCCTGCATTGTCTGTCTTCAGTTTCTTGTAGTTGTGGGCCTGGCCATGAGGCTGGCGGCCATTTTGAAGCCAGGCAGTGTGCTTTTTGCCATAGGACTGCATTGTCTGTCTTCAGTTTCTTGTAGTTGTGGGCCTGGCCATGAGGCTGGCGGCCATTTTGAAGCCAGGCAGTGTGCTTTTTGCCATAGGCCTGCATTGTCTGTCTTCAGTTTCTTGTTGTTGTGGGCCTGGCCATGTGGCTGGTGGCCATTTTGAAGCCCGGTAGTGTGCTTTTATCCATAGGCCTGCAAGCTTGTGGCCTAGTCTGCCAACAGGCCTTTCATCCAGTAGGCCAGAGGTAGTCAGGGGTGCATGAAACAACTGTTTCTGTGTGTTCTGTTGAATTTAAACATCATTTAGGGCATGGATGGCATTGGATTGAATTGCAAAATGTGTATTTTTGGGTGTATTTCAGTTTTTGGGTGTGTGTTAAATAAATGTTTTTGTTGTGTGTGGTGTGTTGTGTACCTTGCAGACCTTGTTTAGCCCTGTGGATTTTCGTTTTTGCATTTTATTGCATTACAGGCAAAGCAGTGTGGTTTAGCATGCAGCCTTTGCCTGGCTATTATAGGCCTGTTTTCAATTCATTGTTTTCCAGGCCTCCTGCTTGTTGCTTGTGATTTGTGAGTGTCCATGTGGCCATTTCTGGTAGGAGTTATAAAGTGTGCTGCTTTTGCCATATAGGCCTGCATGGTTTTACTATTGGCTTACTGCTTCCATCCATCCCCTTTGCCAGCTGCAGCTCCCTGAATGATGTGATGAGCAAATAATTTAATGCCAAACAGGGTCCACTTCCATTACATTTGTATTTTTGTTGTTGTTCCTCTTCTTTCCTATCCTTCCTGAGAGTGTACACAGTATACCATGAAAGCCCTTGTTGACAAAGTCTCACAAATGGCTACACTAAGTTATACATTTTATTTGTTTGTTTGTACTAGTAGTAATTGAACCACAACAACAAATGCAACATTTCACTGATGTTCTTCTCCTGGCTTCTTTGCTTTTAGGTGCACAAAAAGACAGAGGAGGAGGTGTCATCATCACCCGTTGTACTGCCAGACAGAAGTCCTGCTGCGCACCACGTCACGTCCACGTGTGACCGCAGACATCTCTGCAACTTGTGCACCTGCGTCCTGCTGACATCTGAAGAAGATGGCCCCAAAGAAAGGTACCCAGTCCTCCAGTACCAAGAAAGTTGCCGGTGAGAAGAAGGAACAGAAGAAGGAAGTGGCACTTTCCAAGACTGGTGTGCCGCCCGAGTTGTTTTTTAGGAAAAAAAAACTTACGCCTGCAGCAGCGGTGTCCAGCGGGCCCAAGCTGGGAGCAGTACCTCCGCATCAGCGGGCCCAGCCCACCAACCTGGGCCCAAGGCCATGAGTGTGGCAGAGGTAGCCAGTCTACTAACGAGCAGTGATGTTGAAATGTCATTATCGCAAAGTAGTACCCAATCAACGCACTCGCAGGCGGAAACTCAGCAGATAAGTGGGCAGCAACAACCGCAACAACAGCCGCAACCACAGCCGCAACCACAGCCGCAACTACAGCCGCAACTACAGCCGCAACCACAGCCGCAACCACAGCTGCAACAACAGCTGCAACAACAGCCGCAACCACAGCCGCAACCACAGCCGGAACCACAGCCGCAGCCGGAACCACAGCCGGAACCACAGCCGGAACCACAACCGCAACAACAGCCGCAACAACAGCCCACAATAGTAGTTGTTCCTCCTGAAGTAGGGGCAGTTCAGGAAATCTAGCTTTTTGCAGACGAAGAGGAGCAAGCCACTGTTTCAGAAGATCCATTGTCTTCCAGACCCCCAGCAAGGAAAAAGAGGGTTAGTCCATCAACTTCTTCTTCAAGCCCCGCTTCTAATGATCGAGATGCCACTTGGAAGCCACCAGCTCAGTCTGAGAGTGATGCACGCCACAAGACAAGGCTAGTGAAATGGAAGGTTCCACAAAGCCTTAGAGTTATGGAGGTAGATGTAGAAGAGGGGGGTGATGATGACGATCCAGTCATCATGAACATCACTCCCGGCCCAGAGGAGATGGAGACCAACATTATTAGACTATCCAAAATCCCAGCGAGGGATGTAGCACGGATACCACCAACACAGGTAACACCAACACAACCTCCAGCTTTCATATTTGCATTTGCAAAGGCCCGGCAGGGACCTACATCCAGCTCAACCACCATCTCAGTAGGTAGTGGTACTGTAACTGCACAGAGTCAAATTCCAGGCACACCCTCCAGTTCATCTGGTATTGAAAGTGGCACCTCCAGCAGCGACAGAAAGTTCTGCTCCCCAGTTTGGGACTTCTTTTCGGTAAGCAGTAAGGAGGAGAACATTGCTATATGCTCAATTTGTCGACAAGCTGTTAGGCGGGATAAGCTTGGTACAAACTATGGTACTGGAGGCCAAACAAGTCATCTCAAAAAACACCACATCCTCCAGTGGGAGGCTCACCTACTTCGCTTACAAAAAAGTTAAACTGCACCCATTGCTGTTGGTGGGGATGAAGAAGTAGAAGAAGATATGATCGCGGTGGAAGGTCAACAAGAGGGAGACATTTCTAGCCCTGTCCCCAGCACTGTAGTGGCGCCCACATCCTCAGCAACATCTCAGTGGCACCGTAGTAAGAGTCAGGCTGAGACACCAAGGCAACCGAGTACTGCAATGAAAAGCAGTGTGTCGTTGAGCCTAACTGGGTTCAAGAAGACAGCTGCACCACAAAGGAAAATAATCCAGCCTACCATTGACAGCATGCTTAGGTCGGAGGGGCAGTACCAACGCAACCACCCTACAGCACGGTTGTACAATGCGAAGCTGGCTAAAATGTTAGCGCTGGACCTTCTCCCTTTTTCATTTGTGGAAGGGGTGGGTTTCCTTGAATTTGTGTCAGCCATCTGCCCTAAATGGAAGGTTCCCAGCCGGTCCTATTTCGCCAGAGTTGCTGTTCCAGCACTACATCACGATGTGCTGGAATTGGTTGGACAAGCTTTGCAGCAGAGTGCTGTTCACAATATCCACTTGACAACAGACATGTGGACCAGTTGCCAAGCCACTGATTACATGTGCATCACTGCACACTGGGTCTCTTTTGTGGGGGTTAGAGAAAAGCTATCTGAAGTAGGTGCTGTTGACACAGCTGAGATTTTTAATGCTACTCGGAAACATGCAACTGTAGCCATGTTCGCCATGGAGAAATCTCATACTGCTGCAAACATTTAGGAAGAGTTTAACAGCAAGGTCTTTGAATGGCTGCGCCCAAGAGGGCTTAACATTTGTTTTGTTGCCACAGATAATGGCAGTAATGTACTTAAGGCCATGGAGGTTGGTGCCTATTTGAGGGTCCCGTGTTTGGCGCACTGCATTAACATTATAGTTCAAGACTTTCTGAAAAAAGAAGCCATAGTCAGTAACTTACTGACCACCTGCCGCAGAATATGCACTCATTTCAGCCATTCTTTTAAAGCCCGGAAGCAGCTGAGGATCATTCAATGTGACTATAGAATGCCAGTCAAAGCACTCATCCAGGAGGTGGCAACACGTTGAACTCAACGTATTACATGCTTGACCGTCTGTTTGAGCAGTACAGACCAATCAATGAATATGTCATGCAAAGGGCGGATGCTACTGTGAAAGGCATGACCCTTCAGATGGACCAATGGTGCCTAGTTAAATGCCTGACAGAGATGCTTCTTCCTTTCGAGGTCTTCACACGTGAAGTCAGCAAGGAGGACTGTACTATGGGCCAAGCTATCCTATTGTTGCACATGCTAGAGCAACAGCTGAAGGAGGTGTCTGAAGCGTACATAGGTGTGGAGAAAAAAAAAGAAGCATATGAGTTGGTGGAGAGCTTATCCTGTCGCTTAACTGAAAATGCAAGGGTGCAAACTAAGATTTTGTCAAAGGACATTACATTTGTGCCACAATTATGGATCCACAGTACAAATCGGCACTGAACAGTAAGACATTACTTCCTTTTTCAGAAGTGGATGTTGGCCGGTAAAAAACTTGGATAGCTGAGGCAGCCAGTAAATTGGAAAATGAACGGCTGGTAATTAAAGGCCCGCTACTCAAACCCACAACAAGTACTGCAGCAGGGCATCCGGCGTCAAGTTCAACTTCAGAGCCTGAGGGCAGTGCGTTTGGCTCACAGCTGTCACCAACACCAACATTATCGACAACAGCAAGAACCGGATCATCACCCCCAGTAAAAACGGCACAGGATTGGTATTTACAGCAAGGACTTGCTAGGTCCAGTGCTGATGCAAAGAAGACAAAAGAGGCCGAACAAAGTGTAGCACCCCTGAACATTGAGCGGATGGTCCAGGCCTATCTGGATGACCCAACAGAGGTCTACATTGATCAAAACCCATTGCGGTATTGGTATGGCAAAAGGGGCCAATGGCCAGTGCTCAGCAGGCTGGCGATAAACTATCTGGCTTGCCCTGTTGCAAGTGTCTCTTCTGAACGTGTTTTCAGTGCTACTGATTCCATTGTAACAGTGAAAAGGACCAGTCTCTCACCCAAAAACGTGGAGAGGTTAACCATGATCAAAATGAATCAGCAATTTATACCACCACATTACACAATACATGAATCAACACAGGAAGATGAGGACAGCGGCTCAGGTGATGGAAGTAGTGTGTTAGATGATGATTACCTACTTCTGGTTGAACCCCCAGAGTTTGAGGATGAGCTATACTTCCCTGACAACTAGGCTTCCACCTCTTACTGTCTTCCTCCCTTATTTACTTTTATTTGTGTGTCTGTCTTTCTGGTTGGGAAACTTCGAATCACAACAAATTCATCACCACCGTCTTCTAGTCTTTTATTGCCATATATGAGTTTCAGCTGTCTGCATTTCAGTCCACTCCTCCAAGTCCTGCTCCTCCATCCTCCTGAATCCCCCTAAATCTATTGCCCTCAAGCCAGATGATGATTGGATGTAGCATAATAGAAGAAAAAAGAAAATCTTGCCTCGTTGAGTCCCTCCAAAAGAAGTGGAACATCCTCCTTTCCGAGCCGAGAGAGACTGCCCATTAACTGAAGATGAGAAGGAACAGGTAATGAATGATGCCATGCATTGGACGCTGACTGAGTGATTTGTGTTGGTGTTGTTGTTGTTTGTTGAGCATGAAGTTAATTCATTGTGTACTATTATCTAATCTACACACTAAATGTAACTCAAGGCAATGTTTGTTTCCCTTCTTGTTTTTTAATAACAAATTTGTACTTCTACTGGAGGCCGATCCATTGCATTTTGAATATGGAAAGGGGACTCAATCCGTACACTGCACACTGAGTTGGACAACACCATGATGATGTGTATCAGTGTGGGGTTTTTAGTATTGACAGGAATAATGGCGCTCAAGCTAATTCGCGCTGAGTTCATGTTATACTAGGAGTGTGAACGGTGCAAACCAGGTCAGGGGATATGCCCTAAAACCCCCGTGATGGTATGGATAGAAATCCACACAAATGAAGTAGGTACAGTCCCGGGCACACGTAATGAGGATATAATATCAGGAGAAATGTCTCATACTGCAGAAATGTAGAGGGTCTACACCAGAATGATAATCATAGGTGTTTAATATAGTAACAGAGCATAAGCAACCAGCCAAAACAAAAGCAACCAGCCGACACGTGTTTCGTCACAAAGGGTAGTAACCCGTGACTCTTCAGGGCTGGGGAAGATACAAAACATAAAATAAACTGACAAGAAAGCAAACAGACGATGTATAGGCCGAAATTAAAAATCATAAATACAAGTGGAAACCTGGTTACATAACTTACACACAAAATGACAATGAAAGATCTTTGCAACAAAATCAATAGGTCGAGCTGTGAATGTGTAGAGGAAGAAAATAAATGGAATTGCAGACCAAGAGGCGAAATAATCAGTACATGGTGAATGAGAAGCGACACAAGCCAATGTGATAAAATTGAAAAGGCAGCCTGTAAAGATAACAATCATGCACTAGGCGGAACGTGTTGGAAATACATGCAATGGAGGGCGCCCAGTCATGGCAACGAGCAGGTTCTAAAAGCGGCTGTAAACGCAAAATCAGTGTTGGTGAAAGGTACTCAGGCAGAAGACCAACTAGATAAACAAGGACTCCTAAATAGAGGATAGGTCACCCAGGGTTAAAAGGAGGACCTCTGGTACACAAAAGGTAAGACAAAACCGCATAGTGAACGAAATGGTGATCACGAGCAAGCTCCATAGTGAGCTGGACGAGTGCGACTGAAAGACATGCAGAGAAAGCGAAAGAACGATAAAGACACAGCCTAGTAGGTGGCTCTGGAGGGAATAGACGGCTGCCCTAAGTGTGTGCTACTAGTAGGTAAAAGAAAAAAGGGGGGGAAAAAAAGGGGTAGAGACAAATACCTGAAAGGCGGTGCCAACAAGGTGGATTCTATGGAGAGGAAAAGGAAAAACGGTAAGGGAAAGGGGTGAGCTGGAAAAGGAAAAGATACGTACAGGGAAACTGAAGTGAAACCTTACCAAGTGACCGTTCAAGAATCCAAAACGGCAATGAAGAGCAGTGCGAACCACGGTAGGTGGACTACTGCCAAATGTAAGGAAAGGAAGACGGATATCGCCGGGCGGCGGATAAGCCAATGAGGACTATTGACCTGAGAGAAAACGGAAATTGGGAATGAAGTGAAGTGCCAAGGGTGGGAGGGATAGGGGGAAGGGGAAAGACGAAAACACTAGAGTATCGAGGTGAAGAAGGCTTACCTTCAGAAAGGTTGATGCAGTCTGTGGCGACGAAATTGACCAAGTGCTAAGTAGCACAGGGGGGAATATAGAATTAGGCATGCCAGGTCAGTAGTCCAGGACGGCAACGGCGGATGCGCCGGAGTACAGGAAACTAGATAGTGAGAGAGGGGGAGAAAAGGTGTAAGCAGATACACCAGGGATAGTGAGCTGACAAAGGTCGGCTCGTGTGGAGGGGACTGAGTCGCTTACCTGGGAGAAATGTTGTTCAGGAAGGAAAATGGCCGGAAGAGGAGGGGCGGAGGCGGGGTTATAAAGGCAAGGTGGAGAAAGACTAGACCGCAGAAGGACAAAAGCAGAGGTGGGCTACACAGGACGCCATGTATAGAGTGTACAGGTGTAGGAATTGGTGCTGTAAGAGGGGTGTACGCCCCAAGTTGAAAGCAGAAAAAAAGGAAAAAAAGAAAATAACATAGACTGAAATAAAGAAAGAAAAAGGGAACAAACGTACATAAGATATAGACAAACCGATAGATGGAGGATGTTGAAAGGAGAGATGAAGGAGAAAATAGATGCAACATCTGAGAAAATGTTGTCTAACTCCTGTGATATGGAGTGCATGTCAGATGCTCGAAACAGAGATGTTAAGACCTGGAGGGAAAAAACAGAAAAGTAGTATACCATAATAAATATATGCTCTCTGGATTACACGCATATACCAAAACTTCATGAGTAACACTGTGAGAGAAATACTCGCATGAAGCTTAGCCTAAAGCTAACAACCAAGTTACATAAGAAATAATTAAGGTGACAATAGTGGGCGCCGCTGTGACATGACGTTCACCCGAATAGTAAAGCGAAGTGACATTATACCAAAAGTAGTGACATAATAACAACAATAGTGGGTGAGAATCGCACAAGGTGACTAAAAACTCAAAACTCTATAATCTAATTAACAGATAGCTGTGAGATTCACGAAAATGTCTGGTTCATCAAATATTCCAACTGGAATAATGAGGTTCATGGTTCATGGAGTAGTCAGTAACCAGTGATTAATCCCCTAAAAAATAATGAAGCTCATGATCCGTGTTTAATCCATGTTGCACCGTCTGAAGGCGCATAATCCATGTTGCTTCCAGACGTCTGAGCCTCAGTTCTCTGTTGCCTCCTCTGGCGTTAGTGGCAGCCACATCAAATCCGAAGAACGAGAGGCGTTTTTGGAGGCTTGCGTGGGACAAGTGGCTGCGTGGACTGCCATGGGGTATCTGGAATCCTGGCGTTGGAGTGCTCTGATGTGTTCACCAATGCGTTCCTTCAATGGTCTGATGGTGCTTCCTACATACCATAGTTTACAGGTGCACTCTAGAATGTATATCACAAATTTAGTGTTACAATTGATGTTGCAATTGATCAGGTATTTCTTCTTGTTGATTGCTGTGAGATTTTTGATGCCATTCTGGGCAAATCTGCAGACACCACAACAACCACATTTAAAGAAACCCAGTGTGTGTGTTTTGAGCCATGATTGGCTACTGCGAGGACGAGGTACAGTAGGACTGAGTCTCGTTTTAAGAGTTCTACCACGTCTATAGGTGATCCGAGGTCTCGTGGTGATTACATCTTTAAGCGTAACATCTGCTAGTAGTACACCCCAATGTTTATTAAGACTCCTTTTTATGGCTAGACCCATGTCACTAAAATCGGTAATCAATCTAACTGGTTGATCCTGTTTGGTAACTGTGTTTTTGTCACATAAAGTTTCATGTCTCTCTAACTTTTGGATTCTTTTCTCAGCTTTATTTATGGTATGTGCTAGGAGGCCAAGACAGAAAACCCGTAGAGGGAAGAGGTCAGGACTCAGAAGAGTACAAGAAGAAACTAAGGTCTGGGGACGGGAAAAACAAATAGATTCACAAGATCAAGGTGTGCAGGTAGTTAACCTTTCATCACATACTCTGAACAGTGGGACGATCTCACTTCTTAGCAGAGGCTTAAGTTTTAATTCCCATAAACAAGGAGACACCTGTAGACACAAAATAGACCTCTTTAAATTTATTAGGGGTCTTAAGATCAGGAAACATTTCAGTAGTTTCCCTACCACCACTAAGACCATCAAGAATATCTGCACAGACAATTCTTTGGGTGTACAAAGTATCAAAGATATTCAGGACACCCATTTACTCCTGTCCCTTACGGACATGGACGACCCTCCCATGAATATGGAAGATCTTCTTCTGGAACTGGATATTGACACAGACCTCACTCTCAACAGTGGTCTCAAGACGAAGTCTAGATGGACTCCTATTCTCCCAGGGGGCAATTCTGTGGATATCTTTAACAACCTAGTTCTCACGGACATAGACAAACATGAAAAGAAAACTCTTCACTCGAAACATAGGACCAAAGACAACTTACGTAGAGAAGAACGGGTGGCTCTAAAAACATTAAGTTCCATTCCTGATTTAATAATCAAAGAGGCCGACAAAGGAGGGAATGTTGTGGTTATGAACCACGCTGATTATCACAAGGAAATCCTTACTCAACTAGAGAACACCTCCTGTTATGAACAATTGAATCAAAATCCCACTGGTACCCTCATTGTTAAGATCAACAAATACCTTTCTGATTGGCATACTTTAGGTCTTATTGACGATCAGGAACTTCTTTATTTGAAGGTACACAGACCTGCATTCCCTTGGCTGTATACCCTTCCTAAGATACACAAACCGGGCCCTTTTCCAGCTGGTAGACCCATAGTATCAGGTATAGGCGGACCCACAGAGAGACTTGCCCAATATGTTGACCTCTTTCTGGGCCCTATGGTCAAGAATTTACCCTCACACATACAGGACACTAAACATATCTTGAGCATCCTAGCTGATGTCCAATGGCAACCGGACATGACTTTAGCAACCTTAGATGTGGGTTCTCTCTACACTACCATTGAACCAGAGGTTGGTCTCAAAGCCATCACCAGCCTTTTACACAACAGGCCAGCCACACTTTGGCAACACACCAACATGTTGATTGCCATGATGGACATCATTCTCAATAATAACTTCTTCCTCTACGACAATGTGTGGTACAAACAGACTAAAGGCGTAGCTATGGGCTCCAAATTTTCCCCATCATTTGCCAATCTCTACATGGGTGTTCTAGAATCCATTTGGATCTGGGGTATCAAGGGAGCTCCATGGGTTGACTGCATAATCTATTGGGGACGCTACATAGATGACTGCCTTTTGCTATGGTCAGGGTCCCAAGACAAATGAGAGAGTTTTTCACTTACCTTAACTCCAATGACATGAACATGAGGTTCACGAATGTCTGTAGCAAGTCGAGCATCACATTTCTCGATGTGGAACTCTACATCAAGTCTAACACACTACATAGTCGACTATATAGGAAAGAGACGTCATGCAATGCCATCCTGCATGCAGAAAGTTCCCACCCCTCTAATCAACTTCAAGGGATACCCTACGGTGAATTCATTAGAGCCAGAAGGAACTGCAGTGAGGAACCAGAATTCCAGAAATGCATCTCCAACATGAAATCTAGGTTCAAGGCTAGAGGTTATGATGCACATACCATAAATAAAGCTGAGAAAAGAATCCAAAAGTTAGAGAGACATGAAACTTTATGTGACAAAAACACAGTTACCAAACAGGATCAACCAGTTAGATTGATTACCGATTTTAGTGACATGGGTCTAGCCATAAAAAGGAGTCTTAATAAACATTGGGGTGTACTACTAGCAGATGTTACGCTTAAAGATGTAATCACCACGAGACCTCGGATCACCTATAGACGTGGTAGAACTCTTAAAACGAGACTCAGTCCTACTGTACCTCGTCCTCACAGTAGCCAATCATGGCTCAAAACACACACACTGGGTTTCTTTAAATGTGGTTGTTGTGGTGTCTGCAGATTTGCCCAGAATGGCATCAAAAATCTCACAGCAATCAACAAGAAGAAATACCTGATCAATTGCAACATCAATTGTAACACTAAATTTGTGATATACATTCTAGAGTGCACCTGTAAACTATGGTATGTAGGAAGCACCATCAGACCATTGAAGGAACGCATTGGTGAACACATCAGAGCACTCCAACGCCAGGATTCCAGATACCCCATGGCAGTCCACGCAGCCACTTGTCCCACGCAAGCCTCCAAAAACGCCTCTCGTTCTTCGGATTTGATGTGGCTGCCACTAACGCCAGAGGAGGCAACAGAGAACTGAGGCTCAGACGTCTGGAAGCAACATGGATTATGCGCCTTCAGACGGTGCAACATGGATTAAACACGGATCATGAGCTTCATTATTTTTTAGGGGATTAATCACTGGTTACTGACTACTCCATGAACCATGAACCTCATTATTCCAGTTGGAATATTTGATGAACCAGACATTTTCGTGAATCTCACAGCTATCTGTTAATTAGATTATAGAGTTTTGAGTTTTTAGTCACCTTGTGCGATTCTCACCCACTATTGTTGTTATTATGTCACTACTTTTGGTATAATGTCACTTCGCTTTACTATTCGGGTGAACGTCATGTCACAGCGGCGCCCACTATTGTCACCTTAATTATTTCTTATGTAACTTGGTTGTTAGCTTTAGGCTAAGCTTCATGCGAGTATTTCTCTCACAGTGTTACTCATGAAGTTTTGGTATATGCGTGTAATCCAGAGAGCATATATTTATTATGGTATACTACTTTTCTGTTTTTTCCCTCCAGGTCTTAACATCTCTGTTTCGAGCATCTGACATGCACTCCATATCACAGGAGTTAGACAACATTTTCTCAGATGTTGCATCTATTTTCTCCTTCATCTCTCCTTTCAACATCCTCCATCTATCGGTTTGTCTATATCTTATATACGTTTGTTCCCTTTTTCTTTCTTTATTTCAGTCTATGTTATTTTCTTTTTTCCTTTTTTTCTGCTTTCAACTTGGGGCGTACACCCCTCTTACAGCACCAATTCCTACACCTGTACACTCTATACATGGCGTCCTGTGTAGCCCACCTCTGCTTTTGTCCTTCTGCGGTCTAGTCTTTCTCCACCTTGCCTTTATAACCCCGCCTCCGCCCCTCCTCTTCCGGCCATTTTCCTTCCTGAACAACACTTCTCCCAGGTAAGCGACTCAGTCCCCTCCACACGAGCCGACCTTTGTCAGCTCACTATCCCTGGTGTATCTGCTTACACCTTTTCTCCCCCTCTCTCACTATCTAGTTTCCTGTACTCCGGCGCATCCGCCGTTGCCGTCCTGGACTACTGACCTGGCACGCCTAATTCTATATTCCCCCCTGTGCTACTTAGCACTTGGTCAATTTCGTCGCCACAGACTGCATCAACCTTTCTGAAGGTAAGCCTTCTTCACCTCGATACTCTAGTGTTTTCGTCTTTCCCCTTCCCCCTATCCCTCCCACCCTTGGCACTTCACTTCATTCCCAATTTCCGTTTTCTCTCAGGTCAATAGTCCTCATTGGCTTATCCGCCGCCCGGCGATATCCGTCTTCCTTTCCTTACATTTGGCAGTAGTCCACCTACCGTGGTTCGCACTGCTCTTCATTGCCGTTTTGGATTCTTGAACGGTCACTTGGTAAGGTTTCACTTCAGTTTCCCTGTACGTATCTTTTCCTTTTCCAGCTCACCCCTTTCCCTTACCGTTTTTCCTTTTCCTCTCCATAGAATCCACCTTGTTGGCACCGCCTTTCAGGTATTTGTCTCTACCCCTTTTTTCCCCCCCTTTTTTCTTTTACCTACTAGTAGCACACACTTAGGGCAGCCGTCTATTCCCTCCAGAGCCACCTACTAGGCTGTGTCTTTATTGTTCTTTCGCTTTCTCTGCATGTCTTTCAGTCGCACTCGTCCAGCTCACTATGGAGCTTGCTCGTGATCACCATTTCGTTCACTATGCGGTTTTGTCTTACCTTTTGTGTACCAGAGGTCCTCCTTTTAACCCTGGGTGACCTATCCTCTATTTAGGAGTCCTTGTTTATCTAGTTGGTCTTCTGCCTGAGTACCTTTCACCAACACTGATTTTGCGTTTACAGCCGCTTTTAGAACCTGCTCGTTGCCATGACTGGGCGCCCTCCATTGCATGTATTTCCAACACGTTCCGCCTAGTGCATGATTGTTATCTTTACAGGCTGCCTTTTCAATTTTATCACATTGGCTTGTGTCGCTTCTCATTCACCATGTACTGATTATTTCGCCTCTTGGTCTGCAATTCCATTTATTTTCTTCCTCTACACATTCACAGCTCGACCTATTGATTTTGTTGCAAAGATCTTTCATTGTCATTTTGTGTGTAAGTTATGTAACCAGGTTTCCACTTGTATTTATGATTTTTAATTTCGGCCTATACATCGTCTGTTTGCTTTCTTGTCAGTTTATTTTATGTTTTGTATCTTCCCCAGCCCTGAAGAGTCACGGGTTACTACCCTTTGTGACGAAACACGTGTCAGCTGGTTGCTTTTGTTTTGGCTGGTTGCTTATGCTCTGTTACTATATTAAACACCTATGATTATCATTCTGGTGTAGACCCTCTACATTTCTGCAGTATGAGACATTTCTCCTGATATTATATCCTCATTACGTGTGCCCGGGACTGTACCTACTTCATTTGTGTGGATTTCTATCCATACCATCACGGGGGTTTTAGGGCATATCCCCTGACCTGGTTTGCACCGTTCACACTCCTAGTATAACATAAACTCAGCGCGAATTAGCTTGAGCGCCATTATTCCTGTCAATACTAAAAACCCCACACTGATACACACTTTATGGTTTCAGGAAAGGCAGCCGCAGCGCTTCAAATATCCATTTCATTGCTATCTGTTAATTAGGCTATGGATAGAGACAGGGTCGCATCAGAACTCTTTGACAACTTATCCAAAGGGATCACTATTAATGCAGCATCCACCAGTGGAAACCCATTACGTAGAGAAGGTCTCAAAGAGAAATTCGTAAGACTAGAGAGATTAAAGAAAACAGAGAATTCCAGATGGTGGGACAGTGCCACCTTAAAACAATATCTGAGACTTAACAGGGTCCCAAGAGGACTTCGCTCCCACATTTTTCCCACATTTGATGATTTGGACGATGATCTTTTAGGCAAATGGGAAGAAACTCTCACTTCTAACTCAAACACACTCATCAACATATTAATAGAGAACGCAGAACGCAAAGTAGCAAATCTCCAGATTGAAATTTCCAACTTAGAAAAAGAAATTGCAGACCTAGATTTAAAAGAAGCTACAGAAAAGAATTATGTCATCCTAAATGACATCCTGTCCAAACACCAGAACGAAATAAAAGACAGAAAGACCCGACAATTAAAAAGAGACGAAGCAGACTACAGAGAGGGACGTGTTTTTACTTTCGCTAGAAAATACGATCAGTTACTTCAGACCGCCACACCTGGTAACAAACCAATTAGACCGGACATTTCATCCATCTCATCCAGTTCCACCTCTCTCAACACCATTGCCAGCAGTGACAGTGAACCTGATAACCCAACAAACTACCTGAACAGATCTACCCTCAATAAATCATCTTTTTTACGAGAGGTCCTAACGATACGAAGGGAGAACCGGACACAACAAAGACTAGGAGGCCAAGACAGAAAACCCGTAGAGGGAAGGGGTCAGGACTCAGAAGAGTACAAGAAGAAACTAAGGTCTGGGGACGGGAAAAACAAATAGATTCACAAGATCAAGGTGTGCAGGTAGTTAACCTTTCATCACATACTCTGAACAGTGGGATGATCTCACTTCTTAGCAGAGGCTTAAGTTTTAATCCCCATGAACAAGGAGACACCTGTAGACACAAAATAGACCTCTTTAAATTTATTAGGGGTCTTAAGATCAGGAAACATTTCAGTAGTTTCCTACCACCACTAAGACCATCAAGAATATCTGCACAGACAATTCTTTGGGTGTACAAAGTATCAAAGATATTCAGGACACCCATTTACTCCTGTCCCTTACGGACATGGACGACCCTCCCATGAATATGGAAGATCTTCTTCTGGAACTGGATATTGACACAGACCTCACTCTCAACAGTGGTCTCAAGACGAAGTCTAGATGGACTCCTATTCTCCCAGGGGGCAATTCTGTGGATATCTTTTACAACCTAGTTCTCACGGACATAGACAAACATGAAAAGAAAACTCTTCACTCGAAACATAGGACCAAAGACAATTTACGTAGAGAAGAACGGGTGGCTCTAAAAACATTAAGTTCCATTCCTGATTTAATAATCAAAGAGGCCGACAAAGGAGGGAATGTTGTGGTTATGAACCACGCTGATTATCACAAGGAAATCCTTACTCAACTAGAGAACACCTCCTTTTATGAACAATTGAATCAAAATCCCACTGGTACCCTCATTGTTAAGATCAACAAATACCTTTCTGATTGGCATACTTTAGGTCTTATTGACGATCAGGAACTTCTTTATTTGAAGGTACACAGACCTGCATTCCCTTGGCTGTATACCCTTCCTAAGATACACAAACCGGGCCCTTTTCCAGCTGGTAGACCCATAGTATCAGGTATAGGCGGACCCACAGAGAGACTTGCCCAATATGTTGACCTCTTTCTGGGCCCTATGGTCAAGAATTTACCCTCACACATACAGGACACTAAACATATCTTGAGCATCCTAGCTGATGTCCAATGGCAACCAGACATGACTTTAGCAACCTTAGATGTGGTTTCTCTCTACACTACCATTGAACCAGAGGTTGGTCTCAAAGCCATCACCAGCCTTTTACACAACAGGCCAGCCACACTTTGGCAACACACCAACATGTTGATTGCCATGATGGACATCATTCTCAATAATAACTTCTTCCTCTACGACAATGTGTGGTACAAACAGACTAAAGGCGTAGCTATGGGCTCCAAATTTTCCCCATCATTTGCCAATCTCTACATGGGTGTTCTAGAATCCATTTGGATCTGGGGTATCAAGGGAGCTCCATGGGTTGACTGCATAATCTATTGGGGACGCTACATAGATGACTGCCTTTTGCTATGGTCAGGGTCCCAAGACAAATGAGAGAGTTGTTCACTTACCTTAACTCCAATGACATGAACATGAGGTTCACGAATGTCTGTAGCAAGTCGAGCATCACATTTCTCGATGTGGAACTCTACATCAAGTCTAACACACTACATAGTCGACTATATAGGAAAGAGACGTCATGCAATGCCATCCTGCATGCAGAAAGTTCCCACCCCTCTAATCAACTTCAAGGGATACCCTACGGTGAATTCGTTAGAGCCAGAAGGAACTGCAGTGAGGAACCAGAATTCCAGAAATGCATCTCCAACATGAAATCTAGGTTCAAGGCTAGAGGTTATGATGCACATACCATAAATAAAGCTGAGAAAAGAATCCAAAAGTTAGAGAGACATGAAACTTTATGTGACAAAAACACAGTTACCAAACAGGATCAACCAGTTAGATTGATTACCGATTTTAGTGACATGGGTCTAGCCATAAAAAGGAGTCTTAATAAACATTGGGGTGTACTACTAGCAGATGTTACGCTTAAAGATGTAATCACCATGAGACCTCGGATCACCTATAGACGTGGTAGAACTCTTAAAACGAGACTCAGTCCTACTGTACCTCGTCCTCACAGTAGCCAATCATGGCTCAAAACACACACACTGGGTTTCTTTAAATGTGGTTGTTAGGGTTTCTGCAGATTTGCCCAGAATGGCATCAAAAATCTCACAGCAATCAACAAGAAGAAATACCTGATCAATTGCAACATCAATTGTAACACTAAATTTGTGATATACATTCTAGAGTGCACCTGTAAACTATGGTATGTAGGAAGCACCATCAGACCATTGAAGGAACGCATTGGTGAACACATCAGAGCACTCCAACGCCAGGATTCCAGATACCCCATGGCAGTCCACGCAGCCACTTGTCCCACGCAAGCCTCCAAAAACGCCTCTCGTTCTTCGGATTTGATGTGGCTGCCACTAACGCCAGAGGAGGCAACAGAGAACTGAGGCTCAGACGTCTGGAAGCAACATGGATTATGCGCCTTCAGACGGTGCAACATGGATTAAACACGGATCATGAGCTTCATTATTTTTTAGGGGATTAATCACTGGTTACTGACTACTCCATGAACCATGAACCTCATTATTCCAGTTGGAATATTTGATGAACCAGACATTTTCGTGAATCTCACAGCTATCTGTTAATTAGATTATAGAGTTTTGAGTTTTTAGTCACCTTGTGCGATTCTCACCCACTATTGTTGTTATTATGTCACTACTTTTGGTATAATGTCACTTCGCTTTACTATTCGGGTGAACGTCATGTCACAGCGGCGCCCACTATTGTCAACTTAATTATTTCTTATGTAACTTGGTTGTTAGCTTTAGGCTAAGCTTCATGCGAGTATTTCTCTCACAGTGTTACTCATGAAGTTTTGGTATATGCGTGTAATCCAGAGAGCATATATTTATTATGGTATACTACTTTTCTGTTTTTTCCTCCAGGTCTTAACATCTCTGTTTCGAGCATCTGACATGCACTCCATATCACAGGAGTTAGACAACATTTTCTCAGATGTTGCATCTGTTTTCTCCTTCATCTCTCCTTTCAACATCCTCCATCTATCGGTTTGTCTATATCTTATGTACGTTTGTTCCCTTTTTCTTTCTTTATTTCAGTCTATGTTATTTTCTTTTTTCCTTTTTTTCTGCTTTCAACTTGGGGCGTACACCCCTCTTACAGCACCAATTCCTACACCTGTACACTCTATACATGGCATCCTGTGTAGCCCACCTCTGCTTTTGTCCTTCTGCGGTCTAGTCTTTCTCCACCTTGCCTTTATAACCCCGCCTCCGCCCCTCCTCTTCCGGCCATTTTCCTTCCTGAACAACACTTCTCCCAGGTAAGCGACTCAGTCCCCTCCACACGAGCCGACCTTTGTCAGCTCACTATCCCTGGTGTATCTGCTTACACCTTTTCTCCCCCTCTCTCACTATCTAGTTTCCTGTACTCCAGCGCATCCGCCGTTGCCGTCCTGGACTACTGACCTGGCACGCCTAATTCTATATTCCCCCCTGTGCTACTTAGCACTTGGTCAATTTCGTCGCCACAGACTGCATCAACCTTTCTGAAGGTAAGCCTTCTTCACCTCGATACTCTAGTGTTTTCGTCTTTCCCCTTCCCCCTATCCCTCCCACCCTTGGCACTTCACTTCATTCCCAATTTCCGTTTTCTCTCAGGTCAATAGTCCTCATTGGCTTATCCGCCGCCCGGCGATATCCGTCTTCCTTTCCTTACATTTGGCAGTAGTCCACCTACCGTGGTTCGCACTGCTCTTCATTGCCGTTTTGGATTCTTGAACGGTCACTTGGTAAGGTTTCACTTCAGTTTCCCTGTACGTATCTTTTCCTTTTCCAGCTCACCCCTTTCCCTTACCGTTTTTCCTTTTCCTCTCCATAGAATCCACCTTGTTGGCACCGCCTTTCAGGTATTTGTCTCTACCCCTTTTTTTCCCCCTTTTTTCTTTTACCTACTAGTAGCACACACTTAGGGCAGCCGTCTATTCCCTCCAGAGCCACCTACTAGGCTGTGTCTTTATCGTTCTTTCGCTTTCTCTGCATGTCTTTCAGTCGCACTCATCCAGCTCACTATGGAGCTTGCTCGTGATCACCATTTCGTTCACTATGCGGTTTTGTCTTACCTTTTGTGTACCAGAGGTCCTCCTTTTAACCCTGGGTGACCTATCCTCTATTTAGGAGTCCTTGTTTATCTAGTTGGACTTCTGCCTGAGTACCTTTCACCAACACTGATTTTGCGTTTACAGCTGCTTTTAGAACCTGCTCGTTGCCATGACTGGGCGCCCTCCATTGCATGTATTTCCAACACGTTCCGCCTAGTGCATGATTGTTATCTTTACAGGCTGCCTTTTCAATTTTATCACATTGGCTTGTGTCGCTTCTCATTCACCATGTACTGATTATTTTGCCTCTTGGTCTGCAATTCCATTTATTTTCTTCCTCTACACATTCACAGCTCGACCTATTGATTTTGTTGCAAAGATCTTTCATTGTCATTTTGTGTGTAAGTTATGTAACCAGGTTTCCACTTGTATTTATGATTTTTAATTTCGGCCTATACATCGTCTGTTTGCTTTCTTGTCAGTTTATTTTATGTTTTGTATCTTCCCCAGCCCTGAAGAGTCACGGGTTACTACCCTTTGTGACGAAACACGTGTCGGCTTGTTGCTTTTGTTTTGGCTGGTTGCTTATGCTCTGTTACTATATTAAACACCTATGATTATCATTCTGGTGTAGACCCTCTACATTTCTGCAGTATGAGACATTTCTCCTGATATTATATCCTCATTACGTGTGCCCGGGACTGTACCTACAACACCATGATGATGACCACAGTGACATAATATCTTTGCAGTCACTCAGTAGGATCCGAGATGATTGATGGAATAAGTCAGGGCGTTTCATGAGTGGCATAAAAGGTAAACAAGTCAACAACAACCACTGCAGACCGACATGTCTGTGTAGTGGTGGAGTCGAGTGTGGTGGTATGCCTGACAGCGGTGCATTGATTTAGTCACTTAATTTGTAAAATGCTATGTTGCTGTATATGTGCTTTGTCTGCCTCTGTCAAAAAATGTACGCTAATTGCAGGATGGGTCACGGGTGCCGTGGGCCTGCTCTGTCCTGTTGTTGTTGGAGGTTAATGCTGGAAACAGACTAGAGTAGACATGATGTATCCATGCCGCCTCTGAAAGTGTTCTTGTTGCACTCCACCGTAATTTATGCATTTTTTTTCTACTTGATTTTTCAATATCCCTTTTGTTTTTCCATCTACAATTACAGGCCGGCCATTACCCTGTGCTATACTGGGAAAAACAACTCACACTTACCTTACCAATGAATCTACATTTGCCAGGCAGGCAGTGGCGTCACCCAAGATTGATGGCTGGAGTGTCCATGGAAGGGAGGGCCAAGAGGAATGCCGAGCTGCAACTCCCCATTTTGACCAGGATAACATACAGTAACAGTATCAACTTTCATCATCTTTTAAATAATTTGATTCATTTTTTGTCTTCAATCATTACTACTGTGTGTTGTTGTTATTATTATGTTTGCTCTCTGCTTATAATTCAAATTCATCCCTACAGCTATTTTTGAATTTTCTTTGCTATGTTTAAAAGTAAGCCCAGTACAACAGAACAGAAACTGTATGTAATTCGGGTCTCTCTGAGGGCAAACAGGCAAGGCAAATTGCATAATATACTGCTGCCCTGTACTGTCTAATTGTCTAGTAGTAGTTAGTAAGTACTACTTATCATTAACCATCAAGTTATCATCATCATGCATGCATTTCCTTTTCCTCCCTTAACAGATTTATGGATATGGTCATCTGCCAAGATTGGGCCCGATTCACAGAACTAACTTAAGACAAAATCCTAAACTTACTACCATTTTGGTATTCACAGAAGGCACTTACTCATTTTGGTATTCACAGAAGGCACTTACTTACTCATTTTGAGTAACTTACTCATTTTGAGTAACTTACTCATTTTGTGTAACTTACTCATTTTGAGTAACTTACTCATTTTGTGTAACTTACTCATTTTGGTATTCACAGAAGGCACTTACTCATTGATGAGTAAGTGCCTTCTGTGAATACCAAAATGAGTAAGTTACACAAAATGAGTAATCGCGTTCCCGAGCAGGAAATACTCATCGTGAACGGGCGGGAGCACGCAATACGCGACCCGGAACAGGAAATAAGCATCGCGGGCGGGACAAGTGAAAAACAAGATGGCCGCGCCCATTAGCGACCGCATGGGCAAGTTAGCGATATAATTCCCCGCAAGCACGCAAAAACACATCGCGAACGGGCGGGACAAGCAATTCCGCATGCTCGCAGAGATTTTTTACAATTTCGCGAGAATTTGTGTAGCGCGACTACGCAAATTTCGCCCACCCCTAATTTCTATAACTACCTTCAGTTAGTAAGAACTTCTGTGACTGCCTCAGTACAACTGTAACCAATAATCACTCCCTTTGGATTAAACTCAATTGAACACTCTCACACTTAAATATTCAGTCTCAAACCAATTATGTATGTTTACCTAAACACCCGTTCCACTTATGGTACCACAAAACAATATATACTGTATGATAATAAAGTATTTATTAAAATAAAATTGGTCAACACAATTTGTTCACAATAAAATTACATTCACTTTAAAAAAAATAATCAAAAAATATGATTGGTTATATTTATAAATACAAAGCAACTCTAAAATCCATAAGCAACAAATTATCAATAAATCATTTTCAATCACTGTATCATAACTCATCTATATAAAAAAGGAGAGAGAAAACATTTACGACAATACACTAGCACTAATTGTTCGTTGACTAATCGGTTGTAAAGATCAAAATTGGCATTTGTTTAAAACAAATTTTGCCTCCTAATCCCACCCACTCAATCACACATATTTACAACACAAATACACTCCTCCACCTATAAACAGATTCTTTTCTGTCTTATACAATATCACCTCACATACTCTACTACTCAAACCCATAATGTGAAACACTCAAGGTCTCTAAGGGGCATATGTATCACAAATCAGTTTTGCGAGTCCTTAATAGCGATTTTTTGCGAATCGCTATTAAGGACTCGCAAAATGAAATGTATGTAGGAATTGCAATATTAATTGTGATTCCTACGTATTCCTTAATTGCGAATCGCAAATTGCGATTCGCAATTAAGGAATACCTTCCCATTCATTCCTATGGGCCTAGAGGCCCATAGGAATGAATGGGAAGACATTCGCAATTTGCGAGTACCCATTAGGTACTCGCAAATTGCGAATGCAATTTCAAGGGTGCAGGGGTGTCAAAAGGACACCCTGTTGCACCCCTGAAATATGTATGTGTGCACATGTGGCGCACATACATGCCCTAAGGGCATGTATGTGTGCCACAGGCCACTTTGAAAAATGCAAAAAAGTGAATTTTTCAAAGAAATCGCAAATTACCACCAACTTGAAGTTGGTGGTAATTTGCGATTTCTTAGGGCAAAATCGCACAACATGGGTGCTTCCTACATTGCATTTAAGGAACCGCAATTTGCGATTCCTTAAATGCAGTCGCAAATTAGGGAATCGCAAATTTTGCGATTCCCTATATTGTGAGGGCCTTTTGGTATGATACATCCCAAAAGTCTTTTTCCCGTTCGGAAATTGGCCGATTCTGAGAATCGGCCCGTTTGCGAACGGGAAAACGCATGATACATATACCCTTAAATCTTTAAATCTTATTTTCAAGCAGGGACCAATGCGACTTTTATCGACTCACCGCTTGGTCTCATAAGTTAGTCTCCTTAGTCTATTAGGTGACAGCTTGTGTAAATACCCGCATCTCACTTTTGCTTAGTCTTCCATAATCTCAACAAATGTGCCATAAATAAAATCTATAAGTAAAAAGAGAAACCATCAGCGTTTCGTTTATGGGGCTACTATACTTTTTTCGGTGGGCAAACTTGAAAAAATATTCAAAATTGATAACGGTATCCCACCTTAATATTTAAAAGTGGTCCCCACTTTAAGCTATTGTAGCCATTCCTTTTTGTCAATCGAAGAGAAGAGCTGGGGAGGGAGGCGGCATCAACTACACCTCAGTGGGTCCATATTCTGCAGAGTTATCATACAAATTAGGTACAATAATCACCTTGATTTTCTCCTCTACTCGTATTTACACAAAAAGTAATAGTTATAGGTAAAGGGCAGTTTCTTTGCCCCTTTATCTTCCCCAAGCTCACGTAGAGGAATGGAGCCTACACTAACTCAGACTCACTCACCGGCTCACTCGGCTAATGTTCGGCATCCACATGGATTGCTTTCATTCTGTATATGTCTCACGTACCATCTCGAGGCTGTTTATAAACCCACCTTACGTTGACGCTTATTTCCGATTGAGCACGCTCCATGATGAGAACCCTCTCGTCTCTCTGATTCCGGAGCTGCCATGTTTAAATAGCGTATAGTAAATCTCCCCTAAATACAATTTATCATTTTCTAAGTACCTCTTCAGTAAATTATACAGGGAATGAATTTCATATTGGTAAAAGTAAACCTTCCTACTGTTGTTTATAGATATTTAAAAATCTTTAATTGTTACAAGCATCTAGGTATCCCATAAATTATCCAATTCAAAGAACGGGAAAGAGAGAACAAATGGAAACCCATCAAGATAAGTCTTCTATCCCAGGTCATCTCTATCAATTTCCTAAATATATTTCCTAATACACATCATTTTGTATCCCTAAAATCATTTTTAAAATAGGTGTATTTTCAGTTCCTTTTGTATCCCTAAAGTTGTTTTTAAACTGGGTATGTTTACACTTATATCTATAATATAGATTTAAAAGTGATATTATATGTTAAATAAATTTCGTTCATTCCTCCCTTGAATTCAAGCTGTGTACCACCGTATTAAGCCTCGAGACATACCACTGTTCCTTCATTTTCCTTTTCTCTTCCAAGTTACCACCCCATCTGTTGCCAGTGACCTTCTCCAAAATAAACCAGCGGAAATCCAAACACCCATGGTTGGCTTGAGTATAATGTTCAACCATAGGGGCATTCAATTCACCAGTTTTCAATACCGATTTATGTTCCGTTAAGCGTGTTCTTAACTCCCGGCTAGTTTCCCCTACATAGCCTAAGCCAGAGGGGCATTGTAGGAAGTATACAACATTATTGCTACAGCAGTTGTTAAGGCTTCTAGAGATTACTGTGACACCATTATACTCAATTTCTTTACTCACTATGCATTGCTCATATATGGCACAGTGTCCACATTCATAGTTACCAATCGCCTTACTGTGACTTAAGGTAGTTTAATGATAGCTTCCTACTTTTCTGTAAGTGTGGACCAAAGCATTTCTTAGATTTTTATTGTGTCTGAAAGCAAAAATCAGCTTATCTAGTTGGACATCTTCACCATCATTCAGAATATTCCAATTCTTATTAATAATATTCTTAATCTGATTACTTACAGTGGAGAATTGACCCACAAACACAATGTTACTATTTCTCTGTCTCTCCCTATTCATTTTATTAAACATGCTTTCCCTGTCATAAAATATTGCCCTTTTGAAAGAATGGTTAATAATTTTTTTGGGGTAACCCCTATCTTTCAACTTCTTTTTGTTTATAAAGATCGTCTCAGTACACACAGTTCAATAGTTGTAACATAATATATACTGAATAATATTGTGCTTTCACTCCCAGCAATATATTCTCACTTCCCCCCCACAAGCAATATCCTAATACTATAAGTGATTCAAGTGATATAAAAAAAAATCTGTACAATATAGAGGACTCACTAGCTCCTTCTGATAATAGGTGCAATGAAATTTGTAATCCTAGAACGGATGACTCCGGTGGATTGATTTCATAACCCTTGTAAGGATAACTCCAATACTAAAATTCGAATCAAAGTCTAAATCCATGGCTTTAAATGTTTATCCAGAACACTTCACTCAGAACAGGTTGTTTGGCAACACTCAATGAAAGCGCAATGAATTCCAATCTCCTGGCAACAAGATTCCAGCTACAGCAACAATATCAAACTTGCATAGCAAGGAACTCTCTGAACCACGATGAACTTATAGCAATGAATCTAAGATGGCTTCCATCATTGCAAGTCTCGAGAGAGTCCTGGGGCCCTCTGGGAAAGGTAGTATGTCTTGATTCCACATGCATGTTTTGTATTGTGCAGGTAGAAGTCTTGAACACCACTAAAGTTCAGAGGACCGCGTCCATGCCTGCCTGGCACAGACAGGTGAGCACATGCCACAGATCATTAAAATAGGTACTTTATGTGCAATAGCCCTGTAAGCCTTCTTGACTAGCTCATGATCTTCGTTGGTCAGTCAAAGATGTGTTCTATATATATATATGTACACATATATATATATAGGTAGTTATAGTTCGGACCTTATTTCTATTCAAAAAGCGTTTTTTCATTTGCCAATATCTTTAGCGCCTTTTGACAAATCTTCATGAAATTTTCAAAACTAATAGCCCGCTGTGGTCAGCTCCTGTCTTGAATGTTTTGGGGTGATTCGTCAAGCGGGGGCTGAGAAAAAAGGGGGGTCCCAAAACACGTTTTCACCATGTTAATTTCAATAGGAAACTTTTGTCGCAGCTACAGCCCCAACTGCTGAACGGAATTACACCAAATTTGGCAGAAAGGTAGCTCTTGGTCCACAGTGCACTCTTTTTTTTTTAATGGTGTAAATCCGTTCAGTAGTTCCTGAGAAATTCATATATACTTAGAAATATTAGTATCTGGTGACCGCGGTGGATCCGTAAAAACTCCCGATCTCGAGCTTGACTCTGATTGGCTGCCAACACTTCAAACCAGGAAGTGTTGGCAGCCATCTTGTGACTCGGTTAAACCGAGTCACAAGAAAAACTGTAAAAAAACAAGAAAAGGGGGCAGGGTAGAAACACCATGACCCCCTAGGCCTGCTCAGGGGTCCCATAGAGACCCCGAGGGCGAAGAATGAAAAAAAATATATATATATTTTCCTCAGGATTCACGTAGGGTCCGCGAAAAAAAGAAAAATGAAGGACAGACCGCCACCTCCCCGGGGAAAATTTAATGATATGCGGGGGGCACGCACCACTCTGCAAACGCGCCTCCTGGCACACTACTGGTTGGGGGATGAAGTCCACTTTACTCCAGAGGGACTTTGGGGGCTAAGAAGCCCTCCTGGTACCTCCTGTAAGTTCTATGAAGGCGAATTCCTGAGCGCTGGTCTGAGGCCCAGCCCCCTTTCTCCACCACTCTGCAAACACGACTACTAGTTAAAGAAGCATTTGCAATGTAATAGATCTCGCATTTGCGAGAGTTAGAGCTAATGGCGTTGTAAATGTAAAAGTGTTTTACCTATGTTTTTTTAGTGGAGTGGATGTACGTTGTGTGTAGTGAAATTATGTGGTATGTTGTGCAGTGAAATTATGTGGATAGAAAGTATGTGGTATTTAGTGTATAGGAATTATGTAGAGTGGGATTATGCGTTATGGAGAGTAAATATATGGTATGGTAGTCTGTGATGTGGAGTGGTAACCTCAGGTTTAGTTTTCCTTGTTTCAATAGAAGCTAAACTATAAACTCAATGAGACAAAAAAGAAGGAACCACTGAGGAGCACTTCTGGACCTAGTCAGAGGTATGAGCAGGGCCACTGGAATTATGCGACTGTTTGGCTGCACCGACCTTTACACAATTTTACATTTTCAGCATTTGCAACATAATCCATAATCTTCTGCAGATCTGAACAAAAAAAACCTTGTTTCTAGGTCAAGCGGCTCAAACGTTGCCAAAAATTCAGCGACAAGTGTTACAGTGTGGTAGAAGGCCCTTTGCAAACCTAGAATGGTCACCTATTACTTATTGCTAAATGTGGGTGTTAATTTGGTACTAATGGTGTGCAAACCACTCTTGCTTCTTCCTGTGCCTCTCTTGCCTCTTTCTGCACCTTTCTTCCTTTTTCTGCACTTCTCTTGCTTCTTTCTGCACTTCTCTTGCCTCTTTCTGTATCCCTCTTGACTCTTTCTGTACCTCTGCTGCTTCTTTCTGCACTTCTCTTGCTTCTTTCTGCACATCTGCACCCTTCTTTCCTCTTTGTGCACCTCTCTTGCCGCTTTCTGCACTTCTCTTGCCTCTTTCTGCACTTCTCTTGCCTCTTTCTGCACCCCTCTTGCCTCTTTCTGCACCTCTTTTGTTTCTTTCTGCACTTCTCTTGACTCTTTCTGCAACCCTCTTGCCTCTTTCTGCTCCTTTGTTGGTTCTTTCTGCACTGCTCTTGCTTCTTTCTGCACCTCTCTTGCAAATGTCTGCACCCCTCTTGCCTCTTTCTACACCCCTCTTCCCTCTTTCTGCACCTCTCTTGTCTCTGTCTGCACCCCTGTGCCCTCTTTCTGCACCTCTTTTGCCTGTTTCTGCAACTCTCTTGCCTCTTTCTGCAGTTCTCTTGCCCCCTTCTGCACCTCTTTTGCTTCTTTCTGCACTTCTCTTGCCTCTTTCTGCACCCCTCTAGATTCTTTCTGCACCCCTATTGCTTCTATCTGCACTTCTCTTCTTTATGCACCCCTCTTGCCTCTTTCTGCACCCCTCTTGCCTCTTTCTGCACCCCTCTTTGCTCTTTTTGCACCTCTCTTGCCTCTTTCTGCACTTCTCTTGCCTCTTTCTGCACCTCTGTTGCTTCTTTCTGCATCTCTCATGCCTCTTTCTACACCCCTCGTCCCTCTTTCTGCACCCCTCTTGCCTCTTTCTGCACATCTGTTGGTTCTTTCTGCATTGCTCTTGCTTCTTTCTGTACCTCTCTTGCAAATTTCTGCACCCCTCTTTTGTCCTTCTGCCCCCCTCTTCCTGCACCTGCTTGCCTCTGTCTGCACCCCTGTTCCCTCTTTCTGCACCTCTTTTGCCTGTTTTTGTAACTCTCTTGCCTCCTTCTGCACCTCTGTTGCTTCTTTCTGCACTTCTCTTGCCTCTTTCTGCACCCTATTGCTTTATTCTGCTCTTCTCTTGCTTCTTTCTGTACCTCTCTTGCTTCTTTCTGCAACCCTCGTGCCTCTTTCTGCACCCCTCTTCCCTCTTTCTGCACCTCTATTGCCTCTTTCTGCACTTTCTCTTGCCTTTTTCTGCACTACTCTTGCCTCTTTCTGCAGTTCTCTTTCCTCCTTCTGCACCTCTTTTGCTTCTTTCTTCACTTCTCTTGCCTCTTTCTGCACCCCTCTTGTCTGTTTCTGCACCTCACTTGGGTCTTTTTGCACCTCTCTTGCCTCTTTCTGCACCTCTCAGCCTCTTTCTGTTCCTCAATTGACTCTTTCTGCACTTCTCTTGCTTCTTTCTGCAACACTCTTGTCTCTTTCATCACTTCTCTTGCTTTATTCTTACCCTTTGTTGCTTCTTTCATCACCTCTCTTGCCTGTTTCTGCACTTCTCTTGCCTCTTTCTGCACCTCTCTTGCCTCTTTCTGCACCTCTGTTGCTTCTTTCTGCACCCCTCTTGCCTCTTTCTGCACGCCTCTTGCCTTCTTTTTTGCACCCCTGTTCCCTCTTTCTGCACGTCTTTTGCCTGTTTTGCAACTCTCTTGCCTCTTTCTGCAGTTCTCTTCTCTCCTTCTGCACCTCTGTTGCTTCTTTCTGCACCTCTCTTGCCTATGTCTGCACCCCTCTTGCCTCCTTCTGCACCTCTTTTGCTTCTTTCAGAAATTCTCTTGCTTCTTTCTGCACCCCTCTTGCCTATTTCTGCACCTCTATTGGTTCTTTCTGTACTGCTCTTCCCTATTTTTGCACCTCTCTTGCCTCTGTCTGCACCCCTGTTCCCTCTTTCTGCACCTCTTTTGCCTGTTTCTGCAACTCTATTCCCTGTCTCTGCACTTCTCTTGCCTCTTTCTGCACCTCTGTTGCTTCTTTCTGCACCCCTCTTGCCTCTTTCTGCACCCCTCTTGCCTCTTTCTGCACCCCTCTTCCCTCTTCCTGCACTTCTCTTGCTTCTTCCTGCACCTCTCCTGCCTCTTTCTGCACTTCTCTTGCCTCTTTCTGTACCTCTGTTGCTTCTTTCTGCATCTCTCTTGCCTCTTTCTGCACCCCTCTTCCCTCTATATGCACCTCTCCTGCCTGTTTCTGCACCTCTCTTGCCTCATCCGCACCCCTCTTGCCTCTTTCTGCACCCTCTTCCCTCTTTCTACATGCCTATTGCTTCTTTCTGCAATTCTCTTGCTTCTTTCTGTACCTCTCTTGCTTCTTTCTGCACCCCTCTTGCCTCTTTCTGCACCCCTCTTGCCTCTTTCTGCATCTCTGTTGCTTCTAGCTGTACTTCTCTTGCTTCTTTCTGCACCTCTCTTGCTTCTTTCTGCACTTCTCTTGCCTCTTTCTGCACCTCTGTTGCTTCTTTCTGCACTTCTCTTGCCTCTTTCTACACCTCTCTTGCCTCTTTCTGCACCCCTCTTGCATCTTTCTGTACGCCTATTGCTTCTTTCTGCACTTCTCTTGCCTCTTTCTGCACCCCTCTTGCCTCTTTCTGCACCCCTCTTCCCTCTTTCTGCACCTCTCCTGCCTGTTTCTGCACCTCTCTTGCCTCACCTGTACTTCGCTTGCCTCTTTCTGCACCACTGTTGCTTCTTTCTGCACCCCTCTTGCCTCTTTCTGTACCCCTCTTGCCTCTTTCTGCGCCTCTGTTGCTTCAAGCTGTACTTCTCTTGCTTCTATCTGCACCTCTCTTGTTTCTTTCTGCACCCCTCTTGCCTCTTTCTGCACCCCTCTTGCCTCTTTCCGCACCCCTCTTGCCTCTTTTTGTACCCTTGTTCCCTATTTCTGTACCTCTCTTGCCTCTTTTGGCACCCCTGTTCCCTCTTTCTGCACCCCTGTTCCCTCTTTCTGCACATCTTTTGCCTGTTTATGCAACTCTCTTGCCTCTTTCTGCAGTTCCCCTACTCCTTCTGCACCTCTGTTGCTTCTTTCTGCACTTCTCTAGCCTCTTTCTGTACCCCTCTTCCCTCTTTCTGCACCTCTCTTGCCTATTTCTGCACCCCTCTTGCCTATTTCTGCACCTCTTTTGCTTCTTTCTGAAATTCTCTTGCTTCTTTCTGCACCCCTCTTGCCTCTTTCTGCACCTCTATTGGTTCTTTCTGTACTGCTCTTCCCTCTTTTTACACCTCTCCTGCCTCTGTCTGCATCTCTATTCCCTCTTTTTGCACCTCTTTTGCCTGTTTCTGCAACTCTATTGCCTCTCTCTGCACCTCTCTTGCCTCTTTCTGCACTTCTCTTGCCTCTTTCTGCACCCCTCTTGCTTCTTTCTGCACCTCTGTTACTTCTTTCTGCACTTCTCTTGCTTCTTCCAGCACCTCTCTTGCTTATTTCTGCACCTCTCTTGCCTCTTTCTGCACCTCTGTTGCTTCTTTCTGCTCTTCACTTGCCTCTCTCTGCTTCCCTCTTGCCTCTTCCTGCACCTCTGTTTTTTTCTTTCTGCACTTCTCTTGCTTCTTTCTGCACCTCTGTTGATTCTTTTTGCACCTCTCTTTCAAATTTCTGCACCCCTCTTGCATCTTTGTGCACATTTCTTGCCTCTTTCTGCACCTCTCTTGCCTCTTTCTGTACCCCTCTTGCCTCTTTCTGTACCCCTCTTGCCTCTTTCTGCACATCTTTTGCTTCTTTCTGCACCCCTCTTGCCTCTTTCTGCACCTCTGTTTGTTCTTTCTACACTGCTCTTGCTTCTTTCTGCACCTCTCTTGCAAATTTCTACACCCCTCTTGCCTCTTTCTGCACCCGTCTTCCCTCTTTCTGATCCTCACTTGCCTCTGTCTGCACCCCTGTTCCCTCTTTCTGCACCTCTTTAGCCTGTTTTTGCAACTCTTTTGCCTCTTTCTGCCCTTCTCGTGCCTCTTTTTGCACATCTCTTGCTTCTGCATCCCTCTTGCCTGTTTGTGCACCTCACTTGCCTATTTCTGCACCTCTCTTGCCTCTTTCTGCACCTCTCTTGCCTTTTTCTGTACCTTACTTGCCTATTTCTGCACCTCACTTGCATCTTTCTGCACCCCTCTTGCCTCTTTCTGCACTCCTCTTCCCTCTTTCTGCACCTGACTTGTTTTTTCTGCAACTATTTTGTCACTTCTCTTGCTTCTTTCTAAACCTCTGTTGCTTCTTTCAACATTTCTCTTGCCTCTTTCTGCACTTCTCGTGTCTGTTTCTGACCTCTCTTGCTTCTTTCTTTACCTCTCCTGCCTCTTTCTTCACCTCTCTTTCTGTGCCCCTCTTGCCTCTTTCTGCACTTCTGTTGCAAATTTGTACACCCCTCTTGCCTCTTTCTGCAGCCCCTCTTCCTCTCTCTGCACCTCACTTGCCTCTGTCTGCACCCCTGTTCTCTCTTTCTGCATCTCTTTTGCCTGTTTCTGCAACTCTCCTGCCTCTTTCTGCACTTCCCTTTCCTCTTTTTGCACCCCTTTTGCCTCTTTCTGAACCTCTTTTGCTTCTTTCTGCACTTCTCTTGCCTCTTTCTGCACCCCTCTAGCCTCTTTCTCCACCCCTATTGCTTCTTTCTTCATTTCTCTTGCTTCTTTCTGTACCTCTCTTGCTTCTTTCTGCACCCCTCTTGCCTCTTTCTGCACCTCTTTTGTTTCTTTCTGCACTTCTCTTGACTCTTTCTGCACCCCTCTTGCCTCTTTCTGCACCCCTCTTGCCTCTTTCTGCACCTTTGTTGGTTCTTTCGGCACTGCTCTTGCTTCTTTCTGCACCTCTCTTGGAAATGTCTGCACCCCGCTTGCCTCTTTCTGCATCCCTCTTCCCTATTTCTGCACCTCTCTTGCCTCTGTCTACACCCTGTGCCCTCTTTCTGCACCTCGTTTCCCTGTATCTGCAACTCTCTTGCCTGTTTCTGCAGTTCTCTTGCCTCCTTCTGCACCTCTGTTGCTTCTTTCTGCACTTCTCTTGCCTCTTTCTGCACCCCTCTAGCCTCTTTCTGCACCCCTATTGCTTCTTTCTGCATTTCTCTTGCTTCTTTCTGCACCCCTCTAGCCTCTTTCTGCACCCGTATTGCTTCTTTCTGCACTTCACTTGCTTATTTCTGTACCTCTCTTGCCTTTTTCTGCACCCCTCTTGCCTCTTTCCGCACCCCTCTTGCCTCTTTCTGCACCCCTCTTCCCTCTTTCTGCTCCTCTCTTGCCTCTTTGTGCACCTCTCTTGCCTCTTTGTGCACTTCTCTTGCCTCTTTCTGTACCTCTGTTGCTTCTTTCTGCACTTCTCTTGCTTCTTTCTGCACCTCTCTTGCAAATTTCTGCACTCCTCTTTCGTCCTTCTGCCCCTCTCTTTATGCACCTGCCTTGCCTCTGTCTGCACCCCTGTTCCCTCTTTCTACACCTCTTTTGACTGGTTCTGCAACTTTCTTGCCTCCTTCTGCAGTTCTCTTGCTTCCTTCTGCACCTCTGTTGCTTCTTTCTGCACTTCTCTTCCCACTTGCCTCTTTCTGTACCTCTCTTGCTTCTTTCTGCACCCCTCTTGCCTCTTTCTGCACCCCTCTTCCCTTTTTCTGCACCTCTCTTGCCTCTTCTGCACTTTCTCTTTTTTTTGTCCTCATTCGCCATTGAATATAAACAGAGTTGTTTTGGGTTTCTCTGAGGCCCCCCTCTTGATTGACGCCAACCAGAGAGCTCTGTATCCAAATAGATGCACTTTACACAAAACCTCTCCTTTCGTGCACTGCTCTTGCTTCTTCCTGCACCTCTCGCAAATTTCTGCACCCCCTTGCCTCTTCGTGTACCCCTCTTCCCTCTTTCTGCACTTCTCCTGCCTCTGTATTCACCCCTGTTCCCTCTTTCTGCACCTCTTTTGCCTGTTTCTGCAACTCTCCTGCCTCTTTCTGCAGTTCTCTTGCCTGTTTCTTTACTTCTTTTGCTTCTTTCTGCACTTCTCTTGCCTCTATCTGCACCTCTCTTGACTCTTTTTGCACCTCACATGCCTCTTTCTTCACTTCTCTTGCTTTTTCCTTCACCTCTCTTGTTACTTTCTGCAACTCTCTTGCTTCTTTCTGCACTTTGCTTGCCTCTTTCTGCACCTCTCTTGCTTCTTTCTGCAACCCTCTTGCCTCTTTCTGCACCTCTTTTGCTTTTGTCTTCACCTCTGTTGTTTCTTTCTGCAACTCTCTTGCTTCTCTCTGCACTTCTCTTGCTTCTTTCTGTACCTCTCTTGCCTCTTTCTGCTCTACTCTTGCCGCTTTCTGCACCCCTCTTGCCTCTTTCTGCACTCTTCTTCCCTCTTTCTGTACCTCTCTTGCCTCTTTCTGCTCCTCTCTTGCCTCTTTCTGCACTTCTCTTGCCTCTTTCTGCACTTCTCTTGCCTGTTTTTGCACATTTGTTACTCTTTCTGCACCTCTCTTGTTTTTTTCTGCAAGTCTCTTGCTTCTCTCTGAACTTCTCTCGCCTCTTTTTGTGTACTCAAGTGGGAAGTGGAAGCTGTCAAGGGTAAAGGTCTGAGTGCTCTCCTGACTGAGGGTATATGTCTACTTGTACATGTATTCTTACATGTGTTATGCATCTGAAGATGGTAGCTTAAAAAGCGGGTAGCTTCTCCTGTAGGTGGTCAAATCTTCTCAGTTCTGCTCTGTCAGTCGCTTGCACAGTTAGACATGTCTTATGTATATATAGGTGTTATAGAGCCCCTCAAATATACTATTGAATACCCATGTGCCCTGTACTATGAGCAGAAAGAAATGCATACACCTTTTTGTGCACAAATTTACAGAGTATGCTGTTTGAAACACAGGTATTCAAGTAATTGTATGTTTATTTTTATGTAACATGTCACTAGGTAAAAGCAGAGGCGCACGCATGCATACCTTCACAAACTTGGTGAGACTTACAACTGTGATATGGTTAGGATTGCTGTTTTACATTTGGTAGGCCTAACATTTTGAGCAGTCGATGAATAGTGAACCTTCAAGAGAAAAGTGAGGTTTAAGACATATTGGGAGAAGGATTAGTGATTAGGCTACTTTGTATGAGTCTGTGGAAAGGTACAGTCAAAGTAGGCCTCTTTCGGCACTTCTTTTGCTTCTTTTTGCACCTTTCTTCCTCTTTCTGGACTTCTGTTGCCTCTTTCTGCACTTCTCTTGCTTCTTTTTGTGCCTTTCTTCTTTTTTCTGCACATGTCCTACCTATGTCGGCATAGTTAGAAATTAGCATTTACAAAACCTTAGAAATTCACAGAAAAAAACGCAGGTTTCAGGGATGTTATAGTTAGGAATTAGCATTTAAAAAACCTTAGAAATTCACTGAAAAAACGGCAGGTTTCAGGCACGTTATAGTTAGGCTGACATTTTACTCATACAAAACCAGAGAAATTCGGCCGTTATTGTTAGCTGAGCTAACTAAAACTCACGCCCCCACAATGCACTGCTGATCACGTCAAATATTACATCACTCATGACATGGTCAGTGACATCACTGATGACATCACAGATGACATCTCAAATTACATCACTGATGACATCATCCACTTAATATCTGATGCATCGCTTCACACCATAATATAACCTTTGATACACCCACTCTAAAATACAGACTACCATTCTCGAAACCATAGACACACCAAGACCAGTTAGTACAAACCCACTCACTGATTCATAGGTGTACACACATCCAGTCACTCACCCATACAGTCACTCATTCACGCAGTCACTCATCTATATAGCCACTGATATATGCAATCATATACCCATACAGACACTCACACACCGCCACCCACCCATTAAGTTACTCACACACCTAGTCAGTCACGCAAAGAAACAATCACATTGCCATTTACTCACATATACAGTTATACACACACCACCTCACTTATTCATACAGATACTAACACATGCTTACTCTCTTATACAATCACTGACACAAGCATACGCTCATCCATACAGTCCCTCTCACAATCCTCACTCTCACATATAGTCACTTATATACTCCAACACTTACATATACTGCCTTTCACATATATAGTTACTCACACATATACTCACAGAGCCATACGTGTACTCACTCACCCATACAGCCCCTCGCACATGCATTCATGAACCCATACACCCAGTGATTCACCCACTCACACATCCATGCAGGGATTCATACCCCCCCACCCACCCATACAGACACTCAGGCACCCATACAGGTACTCAGACAACCAATAATTAACCCATATAGACACTCATGTAGCTACTCACCACCCATGCAGCCACTTACACACCAACTGACAGACTGATACATTCACACAGATTAGTCATTCACCCATGCATTCACCAAGACACGTTTACTCACTCACTTAAACAGTCAGTCAGACACGCACCCACTAAATCATCAATTCAGACACTCATACACCCACTCATTCTTCAATACACCTTGGCGAATATATATATATATATATATAACATTTGAGATGCCATCAGTAATGTCATGAGTGATGTCACTGACCATGTCATGAGTGATGTAATATGTGACGTCATCAGCAGTGCATTGCGGGTGCACAAGTTATAGTTAGCTCAGCTAACTACAACAGACGAATTTCTCTGGTTTTGTACGAGTAAAATGTCAGCCTAACTATAACGTCCCTGAAACCTGTGGTTTTTACAGTGAATACATATATTATAGTATGAGTGGTTTCAAACCTAAGTCCCGCACAATTCCAATTATAGCTCACAGCAACATTGATTGCTTTCATGAGATGGTCATCTATGATCTGGTTGAATTGAGAACCAGAAGTGGGGGATACAATGATAATTTAACTTCTGAATTGAGGAAGGCTTTGAAAACTTTAAAAGAAGATACCTCTATTGTAATAAAAAATAGTGACAAGGGAGGGAATATAGTTATAATGGATGCTGAGAAATACAATCAAGAAGCTATGAGGCAACTACAAGACGTAGAATGTAGAATGTTATCAAGTTATTACGCTTGAAGAATATCAGGCTAGCATTAAGATTTTTCAATTACAACTCAAGTCTTGGTAAGATGCCTGTATTTTAGATCAGGATGAATACAACTTTTTAAGATCTGAACATCCGAAGATTCCTGTATTTTATCTCCTACCGAAGGTCCATAAACAACTACACAACCCCCCTGGGAGACCTATACTCTCTTCGAATGAGAGTTTTCTTGAAAACACAGCCATTTATATTAACTCTTTTCTTTTCCCCTTCTTTAAATGATTACCATCTTATTGCAAAGATAGTGGAGATTTTCTTGCTAAGATCAATGGCCTTGCATAGAGTGATTCTTATATCATGATCACTCTTGATGTTTCTGCCCTATATACTTCGACTGGCCATGATTTGGGAATGCTAGCATGCGAGTACTATTTGAGAAAAAGACCGGCATGTTTTTTAGAACATACACGAATGCTGTTGCAGATGATTCAGATCTGCCTGAAGGATAACATCTTCATGCATGGCGGTAGGGTGTACAGACAGACTATGGGGACTGCTTTGGGCACCTGCTTCGCCCCCAGCTTTGCCAACTTGGTGATGGGCTGGTGGGAGAAGCAGGTGGCCTGGGCAGATGCCAATGCCAAATATATACAACACACCCTGATCTGGACCTGGTACATTGACGATTTATTTTTGTTGTGGAGTGGGTCCAGACTTAGATGAGAACATAGTGGGGATAGTTTTATTCATATTATGTTAGGTGTAAAAATGCTTATGTTGCTAAAAACATTTTTGTTTATGTGCATATTATTACTTTATTGTTGTTGCTTAACCACATGGTACATGAGTTGTCACAGCACTTTTATTTTTTCCACATTACTAATACCCTCCATACACTATGGTGGTGTACAGCGGTAGTTGTAGTTCAGTTGCCACTAGCTTCTCCATTAGGTATTCTTCACGGTATGCGGGTCATAGAAACAGTACGTTCATCTACAGTTTCGAACGCAACACGTTACAAGTACAGAGCAGCAATTACCTTGCAGCATTGATCACTATGCGGTGCGGTGTCAGTGTGACGGGGGAAGTCTTTGTGATTCTGTTGTGGAGAACTTTTCAGTTATGGGTACGCTCGTATTAATAATTTGCTTTTGAAGTTTGGATGGTAGCAACATAGAGTGTGCAGCCATACTTATGTGCACCACACCGGGTTGTATTATTACCATTTCAAGATGGCCAATATGGGAGCAATATAGGGCCCCTCGTCTTCAACGGAACCGTTTTTTATGTTTACCTCACACACGGGCTTCTTAGGCGTCGAGTTTCCAGGAAGTTTGAATTCCGGAAGTGACTGATGTCGAGTACGCTGATACTAGCGTTTCAACTCTTGAGGTAAGACGCAAGCGGGTTGTTTGCGACGGGATATTCATATTTGTCAAGCGGCCAGCTACTTACAGATATACCTTTCCTCACAGCTTTCTGAGCACGGCCCGCAGACGCGTGTGACATTACAGTATTGAATACTTGTTGAACCTCTATAGTTCAAGGTAACCTTTGGTTTTCATGACTGCAGGCATGTGTGTTCAGACTGAGCGTTTGTTCCAAATAGTTGGAAGCACTGATTCCATGTATTTACATTGTTGTTCTGCAGACAGGATTCAGGCGTGCGTTAGGCACCCGTTGAAGTGCAATTCATTGTGGAAGTAAGTTGCTTTCATTGAGTTTGGTATTTAGTTTGCAGGCACTCTGCAGCATGCAGTTAAAATCTACACACTTTGGTGAAGGCTTGTTTATTATCATTATTAATTCACAGTAAGTGGACACCACATCTAATATTTTATCACTTGATCATGTTGGTACAAGTTTATGCAGGTGGCAATCCAGGTACATTATTACATTCAATACTTAGTAACCCAATGAGTTATATTTCCTCCTTGTATGTCTGACACTGGTTTTTATGTTTCATTCTAGTTCCCCTGACGAAGGGATAAGGTTATCCCGAAATGCATTGGGAAACGACTATAGAAATGATTGTTTTTTGTTAATATTGTGCATAAACTGTTTTCAGTGACCAGATGTTATGCTCTGTACATATTAATGATGATTTGATTACGGAGAGTGATCCGTAATAAAAAGATTAATGTTTTGAAATAATGTGTGTATATCATATTTGAAAATTCATGTATTGGTAATAGTGAAACATTGTGAAACCCCAGAAAATAGTTCTTTGCTCCCCTAGCAGTGCGGGCAGGGGCAAGTGAATGTACACACTTGCATTAGCAATTCAATTGACACAGGGGCTGGCTACCTCATTCCCACCCGGCATGCTCAATTAATTTACACAGAGTACACAGGAGAAACGTGTTTACATACTGATAGGAGTGCGCGGTCCAACCCATCATAATTCATTATTGATGTTCTTTGCCATAGATAGGGTTCCCCCGAACATCAGAGGAGGAAAGAGGACTATCAATCTAAGACGTCTGGAATCTAGATACATTTTGGATTTGAACACCAAATTTCCCAACGGGTTGAATAGGGATGAAGAATTAGAAGTACACTTGGGGTGAGGAATTGCCCATCCATCTCCCTATTCCCCTATACTATATATCACTGTACCCTGCCTACTACTTTCACTGAATCCTTGGGGTTATTTTCTGACACTGATTGGCCTTGTGAATAGGAATGTATTTATTTATTTATTCCTGCCTCAGACACCTTATACTTCGGAGCACCTTGAATCCCTTATTGGTGATATTTAGCACTCGGCCACTTTATGCATTGAAGAAGCTTTGCACATATATGGCTATTGATTATATCAAAAGGAAGGACCCTTCATTGGTGATATCTTGCACTTCGTCACTTTATGCATTTTAGAAATTTTGCACATTGATTGGCATTGACTATATTCTAAAGGATGATTGGATTGATATATGGTATGCTGGTATTTTCAAAATGAATTGATTTATAGAGGATCTATATATATAGCATATTTTAAGAGGACTGACTCATCATATGTTATAGCATAGTTGTCCTTTATTTATTGAGATATTGACCCATACCCATTCACTTTTAGATTTAGGATTGCAGCATATGTGTTATATATCCAAGATTAATTGAATATCTAGGGGTTGTTAATATAAAATATACTGCTATTGCAGGTTTGCACTTCGACATTTTATGTATAAACAAGAAGTTTTGTATATATAGATCTACTTCATTATATCGACATGAATGATTGAATTAATACATTGGTATTTTATCGACTGATTTTCTCACTCAGAAGGGTATAATGGATTTGAAGGGTATAATATGTTTGAATGATCATGATACCCTGGAGTTAGTCTAGCTCAGTAAGTTGCGACTAATGATTTGAGCAACTAGATGAAACATGAGACTTCTAATTAGACTTGGGCACTGGCCCAAGAGTCTACCTCCAGAATTGCTTCCCGGACTATATCATGAATTATGGGTAGATACAACGTTGAGTTGGTTTGCTTTTATAAAAAATGTTTTTTTAAAGTACAACGCAAAAAAAGAGCAAAAAATATTTTTTTACAAAATTATAAAAATGATGGCAATAATATAACCAGTTCAATATACAGCATGCATAATGATGAGGACATTGGTACAACGGATGTTGTTTCTTTTATGTCTATATGCACTGTACCTTTAAATGTTGAAAAAATGCAATGGTAACATGACTTTGAGAAAGGCTGGGATCAACCAAAACGCGTCAGGACAGACAGCACGCTGTGAGAAAACAACAAGAGAATTCTGCTTACCGGGAGTGCCCACTTTGCTCTTCTTGTGGGAGTTGTTTGAAAAAAAAAAATTATATATATATATATATATATATATATATATATAAAGTTAATTACATAATTTGCATAATTACTTATCAATTAAACACTGAATAATAATTAACTAATAACAAATTGATTGTATTTAATTACTTCCCACCCTTTACCGCTACAAATCCAGCAACTCACACCTAATATATAACTTGGATAATATCTTAATTACACAATTGACATCATTATCAATTAAATAAGTATTATAAATTAACATTAATGATTAATAATTATTAATTAATATTAATTTACTTTCCATCCTATACCCCTACAAAACCCACAACCCTCACCTAAAACTATAAATACAAAAAGTTAGTTATACAATTAACATAAAAAAATTATCAGTTGAATAATATTAATTCAAAATTAATTATTAATTATTTATAATTAATTTACTTCACACCTTGTACCCCTATAAACTCCACAGACTATTAAATTAATTAACAAACTACTAAAAATGTACAAACTATATTAAATAACCTTAACAATATTCAGACAAACAATTTATAAGATACACAATTAAAATATATAGTAAAATACAGACATTTAATTAAAAACCAATATTATTATCAATTATATTTCTGTAAACGATATTAACAGCATAGATATTTTTAACATTGATATTAACAACATAGATATTTTTGTAAATGATATTAACACTTTCTATATTAATCAATATTACTTACCTTAAAATCGATAGTCTTGTCAACGATGTTCTTGCACACAATATTTATGTATCATGATATTTCCAATTCGATATTTATGTAGCTCAATATTACATTTTCGATATTTGTGTCTAAATACCTATTTTCGGTATGACCTTTTTAGGGTGGTTAACCTAAGGTTTCGGTCATTGTGATTGCTGGTATTTGCAAAGTGGATTCCACCAGCCAACAATAGAAGGGTGCCTTTGGAGAAAAAAGGGACTGAGGAGGAGCGTTGGTGTTAGCTTTGAGGATTGATATTTAACAGCAATAGTATGAGCATATAGAGGAGGATTAAGATTCTCTGTGGTATGAATGTTGTTATCTTCAGAGGCATACCTTTTTCAATTTTTGGCAGATATAAGTTGGTTCAGAGCAGCCTTGTTAGTAGACTCAAATAAGTTTAATTGTGTTCCGTTGGCAAGCAGTAGAGTAACCGTTTGTGAATTAGGGCTTTGATTAGATATATGATTGTGGTGAGCTCTGCAGTGGACTGAGCTTTATTTGAAGAGGGTGTCATCCTGTTATTGGTAGTATGCTACCTCTGCATTATTTGTTGTTGGTGGGTTTTTAAGGTTGTACAAGGAATTGGAGTGTGTGGGTTCTAGGTTTTTCATCAGTTGAGCATTCCTGTAGGAATGCCATTTTTGCTTCCTCTAGGATGAACTTTTGAAGGTTGGTACACACTGGATATAAATTAGTGTGCAACCTTGAATAAGTGAGGAAGTTCACAAAGGTTTTTGGCCTGCAGTTCATTGATGCATTTTGAAGTTTTTTTCTTTTGCTTACTTGACAGAGGTTTTGGTACCTCAGACATACAGGGGAAACTTCTGTGATGTTAGGCTAACCCTCTGGTGGCTGAGCCCTGTTCGAGAGGGACTGTTTGCAATATATTGGAGGGTACAAGCTCAGGGTCTGGTGCTAGGTCTATGACGGTTGGGGTAAGACTGCCTGTTTGACAAACCCCTTCCTCCAAATTCACTTGAGGAGTCATGGGAGGAGGTCAGGTAGCTGATGGATTTTCTTTAATTTACCAGAAGGGAGCAGGGTGATGGGAGATCAATCAGTTTTTCAATAATCAGGCAACAGTTACAAAATTGAAGGGAGATAATCTCACTTAATTTTGAGATCCTACTGTCTACCGAGTAGACAAAGGAAGCTAAGGTCTGCAGGGGGTCAACCTGAACTTCCCGTTTGTCCAATTGCCAATTTAGGACAGAAGCTCTTGCGGCTGAGGACCTGCAAAGAACATACAGAGTTTTATTTCAATTTGAGTTCATCTATTCCTTTTGTGACCCCGGAGTGAAGTTGAGGTGTGATTTTTTTGAGTAAGTTGTGATATGTTTGCATAACTAGCCCAAGAGATCAGGCCTGAGCCTATTCACTTGTATCAACTGGCAGGAATCCTAAAGTTCTGGGCCAAAAGACAGTGATTCATGCAGTAAGGCTGCTGAGGATGTTAGTAGATTTGCCGTTAAAGGAAAAGGGGTAATCTTTCTCTATTCAGGTGTGGTAAAAAGACAATGGCCTCTTTATGGGTAGGTAGATGAAGAGGTGCATAAGCCACATATCAATTATTGCCTGAACCAACACAGTTTTATTGGATAGTTCTGCTGTTATTCCGATTCCATCTAGATGCGCCGTGTACCTGGAGCATTTGGTGTAGGTTGAGCAGAGTCTTCCGTGCTTTTACAACCCAGAACCCATTTATAGAAGGTGAAGAATTATTCAATGTAAAGTATAATGTGGAAATGGTGACCCCAGTGAGAGTGAGAAAGAGATTTTTAATTAACAACAATGGAACACTGGTTATAATAAAAATGTGCAGAATTAACTTGCAAGCTTTGATGAAAATAATGTGTTTAGATTGCATGAAACTGTCAGCAATCCTATTTACTCGTACTAGGCCTCAAAAGGACTGAAGCAACACTGCTTAAATAGAAAATGCTAAATACGCATAAAGTGTTTGATTCTTGACCTCTCCATGATCAAGTTTTTTTAATAATAATTAATAAGTCACTTGAATGGTTTAAGTATTTCTGCTGAATGTTTCTACTTACACAAAGACCACTGCTTATACAGGACTAATTTTTGTTGTTTAATGGGGTAATGAAGAATTCTTACATTGAAATGCAGAGTTTAAAACGTGAGCTTGACTTTCTAACCTACTTCTTTTTCCCCATTAATGGTGATTCTGCAAAATATTTTCTATCAATTAGTACAGATGTTTTGACTTCTACATAGACTACTGTTTACATATACAATATTAGAAAGATAAAGATGTAGTATATCTATTGTAAAGTAAACCTGAATGAGGCAAACTCCACGTGAGCACTAAGGGGCCGATTCCGATCTCGGCCGGTAGGGCTCTGAATCGGATTCGGCATTACCGGATCCGATTCGGAGCCCTGTTTCCCGACCGATTCGGACGTGCATCCGGGCGAGCGAGTACGATGCGAGCGTACGCGAAATCGCCGACCGACTCGTTCGCGGGACCCAACCGCTCCGACCGACTCGCACGGACACGACTCGCACCGCGCAATGGAGACGTTCCCCGGCCGGGTAAGTATGATGCGCGCCTCGAGCAGTCCGACCGACTCGCGCAGTCCGGCTCCAAAGAGCAGTCAGAGCCGCACTTTGGGGGTCCGTGTCGGACTCCCTGTATGCGTAGCCGCGCAAGTCGCACACAGGGGGACCCATGGGTCCCCCTACCTGTGCATGTATGGCGCAAACCGCATCGATGCGTACCCGCTGTAGGGGGCGCCCTCGTTCGCCTCGCACCCATTGAGTCAATGGGAGCCCGCGTACGCGTTGTACGACCGGCTCCCATTGACTTCAATGGGAGTCCGACCGACTCGAGTCCGATTGCATGCATGCGCATCGTACTCGTTCGGTCGGACTGCCAGAAGCCGATTCCGTCGGAAATCTCTCCGGGTTCGGCTCGGTCGGAGAGATTTCTGGCCTGAATCGGAATCGGCCCCATAGTTGTTATAGTTTATGTGTATACGGAACATTGCTGTCTATGGGCTATTGTATTAGTATGAGAATAGGTAGTTCTGCTTTGATATTTTAATCTTTTTTAGCTGATTTAAATACTAAAGCTTAAGCTTTTTTCGCACTCACTTGGACTAGAACCCTTTATGGGTTCTGACTAACTCTATTTTCACCTGATTCTTAGAGTAGGGATTCTTTCCTTTTTGGAACATGCTTGAAATGCATTTATTACATGATTTGATTAACCAATATTGATTTTATATTTCTATCATATATATTGACTACTGAGATTAATCAGAATTTAACTTGTGATTTGCAATAAAGATAATCTGCTAAAAAATGTAATTAATAAAACCCTTTAAAGTAATGCCAACTCTATTTATTGACTAAAATTAAACTAATGATTGTGAGATGATTTACCTGATGCATTGCTTTCTTCTTCTCTAAAACAACGGCAAAGAACCCTATGATCAGAGGCCAACAAATAGAGCAGGAATTAGTCCATTTGATGGTAAACCAAAATACTTCTTTCACTAGTTTGTGAACTGATTCCTGCTCCAGCAAATTTGGGAGCAGGAGGACGGTTTACGTTATGAGAAGAAGAGCTCGAAATAATGACCCTGAGTTAGAGTTATGCCCGAGTCCCATAGTCCAAAGCCCAAAATCTGAAGACTGACAAGGTGCAGTTTAAAAGGCAGTTGCTGTATTAAGAGGGTTTTGCATTGCAGTTGTAATTATTGTTGTGATATTGTCGAATGCTGCAGTTGAATAAATTATTGATATTTATATGCTTATTTTGAAAAAGTTGAAGAGGTTATCTGGCACAGCGTAGCCTAAGATCCTGGGATATTAAGATAAGTCTAGAATACACTTTATATGGTTTTCTTGTCTGCTAGAGATTTGTGGTGTAGGTTGTGAGGTACTGTTGACTACACAATTGAGATGGGGATTATAACAAACTGTTGTGAATGTACTAACATTGGTTGATGTTGTCGAGTGCTGCAGTTGAATGAATTATTGATATTTATTTGCTTATTGTGAAGAAATTGAAGAGGTTCTTGGGCACGACATAGCCTAAGAAACCGGGATAGTAAGATATGTGTAGCATACACTTTATATAGTTTTCTTGTCTGCTGGATGTTTGTGGTGTAGGTCATGAGGTAATGCTGACTACACAATTGGGATGGGGATTATAACAAACTGTTGTGAATGCACTAATATTGATTGATGTTGGCAGAACCAAATTGCGCAACCGGTGAAGCTACATTGATTGAGGTGATTTCCTGCTGGTTGAGATTTCATTTGTGTGTGTGAAATTCTTTTTGTGTGAAAGGTCAGAGGGTGTAAAAAATATAATATTCTGATTGTTGAATTACCTTTTGTTTTCTTTAGTGGAGCAGACAAAGATTGTTTATTTGTGTTCACTTAAAGTTGTGGAAATTGTGTGCACAAGAGAATTTGTAAAGGAGGATGAGCCGCTGCAAGGAGTGAGATCATACGTCATAGTGTGCCAAGCTGTGATTGGTTTGTTGGTGTACTGTTGCACTGCTATTGGTTGATGACGACGCAAGGTGCTACGCTGCTATAGGTCAATTATTGTGTAAGTGCCATATTGAGGATGGTAAACTGGTCTTCAAGTATTAAGGCTTTTACAGGATTGAAGAAAAGAATTCTGATGTTTACAGAATAGAATCAAAACATTTGTGAAGTTAAATAATGTTGTTTGTAAATTGTCGAATAATCTGAAATCATGAAATGTTTTAAAGGTTTTAAGAGTCTTGTGAGAGGTGATACCGGTACAGGAAGGTGAAGAGGTGCCTCCTGACAGTACACCAGCACATTATAAGACAATGGATGTGGGGTTACATACATGTTTGTGGCTATGTCAGTGGTGCAAGACCACTGAAAAGGAAAGTCCTTTGAGCTTTCCAAGATATGGTGCATTTGAATTGAGAGTAATTGAAAGGTTGAAAGAAATGTTATATGAGATGAAGCCATTACCTAGACCCACACAATACAATGCTTTAAACATCTGTGAGAAGACAGCACATGCTAAAGACAAGGAGAAATACCAGAATTAAACTAAAAGAGCGGCGTGTAATTATGCAGATGCTCGATAGGATGAGGGACACCAAAGATGGAGAAATGCTCTAGTCGAATGGACTACGCTGTATCCAACTATTACTACTGACAAGAAAAAGAATAAGATAAGTGGAAAAGATGATGAGGGAGCTACAAAGAAATCAGATTCTGAGAGTGATTCAGAGGATAAAATTTGGGTGCATTGTTAGCTACGTGTCCACCACGTTATGTGGCCCCTGTAACAAATGCTGAGGTTACTTCAACATCTAACGTAACAGTGGCTACAGCCCCGGTTGACCAGAATACAATTCAAATTGAAAGACCATTATAGATAACACAGCATGTTGTACAACCTGTTATATATTAAATGTATATTAAATTTTGTGCATGCATGAACTGACAGGTGCTGAGACAGAATATTGAGTTGGAAATGTCGACTTACACAAATACCGAGTTGGAAATATCGTGATTTAGAAATATCGACAGCAAGAAGGTTGTGGCCAAGAATATCGAATTTAAGGTTAGAAATATTGTTTTAAAAAATATAGAAGTCATTCATATTGTTTGCAAAAATGTTGATGTTTAAAATATCGATTTTTTAATTAGTGTTATGTATTTTAGTTTATGTTTTAAATGTAGGTGATGTATGTTTTTTGTATAAGTATTGTTTATGTTTTTTAATACATGTGTTAAATTTTTAGTAGTTATGAATTTTATTTTTCTCATTTTTTAGTTCCGTAGTGGGTTGTGAGTTTATAGGGGAATAGGGTGGGAAGTAATTTAATTATAATAAATTAATGATTATTTTTTATTTATTTAATTTAGATTTTATAGCGTTAATTGTGGGAAGTAATTTATTTGTAATTAATTATTAATTGGCTGTTAATTAATATTAATTAATTGATAATTACTTATGGTAATTGTCTAATTGCTTTAGGTGCGGGTTGTGGGGTTTATAGGGGTAGAGGGTGGGAAGTCATTTATATTTGATTAATTAATAATTAGTTAATTTATATCAATCGATTGAAAATTAATTATGGAAATTATTTTATTAATTTTAGGTGTGGGTTGTGGGGTTTATAGGGGTAAAGGGTGGGAAGTAATTTATGTTTAATTAATTAATAGTTAATTGTTAATTAATATTAATTAATTAATTGAAAATTAAATATGGAATTTGTTTATTTTAGGTGTAGGTTGTGGGGTTTATAGGGGTAAAGGGTGGGAAGTAATTTTTGTTTAATTAATTACAAATTAGTTGATCATTAATATTAAATTATTAATTTATATTTAATTAGGGTATTTGTTTATTTTTTGTGTGTGAATTTTATTGTTATAGGTGGGGAGTAAATTAATTTTGCTTACTTTATAATTAGTTGTTAAATACTATTAGTTTTTTAATTGAAAATAAGTTTTAATTGTGTAATTAATTTTTTCACAGTTTAATTTTGGTTGTGGGGATTATAGGGGTTAAGTGTGGGAAGTTAAATAATTTTTAGGAGTTTTTTAATTTGTTTTTAAATAATAATTTTTCTTTAATTGGTAATTAATTATGTTAGTTGAGGAAGTACATTTTTATTTTTATTTAGATGTGGGTTGTGAATTGTGTGGTGTTATAGGGTAGGAAATAAAAAAAGTAAATTTATGTAATAATTAATGATTTTGTTTCTAAAATATTTTAATTAAAAATATTTATTTGTTTAGAAATTGTTTTATTTTATTTAATATAATATTTGTAGGTATTTGTTATATGTAGATAACATTATATGTTTTTTTGAAAAATTTAATATTAAATATATTTGAATTTTTAAAATATTTATATATTTTTTTATTTATTTTGTTTTTTAAATATTTTTATTGTTAAAATGTTGTTTGTTTTTAATTTTGAACTGACTGGAGCGAGAATATTAATTGTTACTCCTCTGCAATCCAACACTTTCCCTACTGTTGCACTAACTGGTGTGGGAATAGTAATTTTTACCCCTCCGCTATCCAACACTTTCCCTTATGTTGCACTCACTGGAGTGGGAATAGTAATTTTTACCCCTCCGCTATCCAACACTTTCTCTACTGTTGCACTCACTGGAGTGGGAATAGTAATTTTTACCCCTCCGCTATCCAACACTTTCTCTACTGTTGCACTCACTGGAGTGTGAATAGTAATTTCTACCCCTCCGCTATCCAACACTTTCCCTACTGTTACACTGACTGGAGTGGGAATAGTAATTTTTCCCCTCTGCTATCCAACACTTTTCCTACTGTTTCACTCACTGGAGTTGGAATAGTAATTTTTACCCCTCCGCTATCCAACACTTTCCCTACCGTTGCACTCACTGGAGTGGGAATAGTAATTTTTACCCCTCCACTATCCAACAATTTCCCCACTATTACACTTACTGGAGTGGGAATAGTAATTTCTACCCCTCCGCTATCGAACACTTTCCCTACTGTTGCACTCACTGGAGTTAGAATAGTCATTTTTACCCTTCCGCTACCCAACACTTTCCCTACTGTTGCACTCAGTGGAGTGGAAAATTTAAGTTTGAAGATTTTCAAATAGTTTAATGTTTTTATTTATAATAGAATGTTTTTTTTTATTAGATTTTATGTTATTGGTACACGCATTTATATATATTTATATATATATATACATATATATATATATATATATATATATATATTCACTGAAAAAACCATAGGTTTCAGGCACGTTATAGTTAGAAATTAGCATTTAAAAAACCTTTGAAATTCACTGAAAAAAACCATAGGTTTTAGGGAGAGTTATAGTTAGTTGGACATTTCACTCGTACAAAACCCGTGAAATTCCCCCGTTATAGTTAGTTCAGCTAACTATAACTCACGCCCCGCAATGCACTGCTGATGACGTCACATATTACATCACTCATGACATGGCCAGTGACATCACTGATGACATCTCAAATGACATCACTGATTACATCATCCAGTGACTGTGTGTTTCTATAAAGTTTAAATATGTTTAATATATATGCCAAGGTGTATTGAAGAATGAGTGGGTGTATAAGCGTCTGGATGGATGATTTAGTAGGTGTGTGACTGACTCTATAAGTGAGTGATTAAACGTATCTTAGTGAATGCATGGGTTAGTGACTAAACTGTGTGAATGTCTGTATCCGTCTGTCTATTGCTGTGTAAGTGGCTGCATGGGTTTGTGAATAGCTACATGAGTGTCTATATGAGTTATTGATTGGTTGTCTGAGTATCTGTATAGGTGCCTGAGTGTTTGTGTGGGTGGGGTGTGTGTGACTCTGTGCATAGATGTGTGAGTGGGTGATTCACTGGGTGCATGGTTTCAAGAGTGCATCTGTGATGCACTGTATGGGTGGGTGAGTGTGTGTATGGGTGTGTTAGTGAGTGAATGTATATCTCAGTCGTACATGTGTGAGTAACTACATATGTGAAAGGCAGTATATATGTGTGTTGGAGTATATAAATGGCTATAAGTGAGAGTGTGTGATTGTGAGAGTGGCTGTATGGATGAGTGTGTACTTGTATCAGTGATTGCATAAGAGCGTAAGAATGTGCTAGTATTTGTATGAGTAAGTGAGCTGGTGTGTGTATAACTGTATAGGTGAGTAAATGACAGTGTGATTAATTATTTGCATGACTGACTAGGTGTGTGAGTACCTCTATGGATGAGTGGCGGTGTGTGAGTGTCTATGTAGGTGTATGAGTGCATATGATAGTCCTGTACTGAGTGACCATAAGTATGAGTGACTGTACGGGTGAGTGAGTGGATGTGTGTGTAGACCTAAGAATCAGTGAGTGGGTATGTAGTTATTGGTGTTGGAGTGTGTATGGTTTTGAGAATGGCAGTCTGTAATTTAGAGTGGGTGTATTAAAGGTTATATTAGGGTGTGAGAAGATGCATCAAATTATCACATGGATGATGTCATCAGTGATGTCATCAGTGATGTCATTTGAGATGTCATAAGTGATGTCATCAGTGATGTCACTGACCATGTCATGAGTGATGTAATATGTGACGTCATCAGCAGTGCATTGCGGGGGCGCGAGTTATAGTTAGCTGAACTAACTATAACGGGGGAATTTCACGGGTTTTGTACGAGTGAAATGTCCAACTAACTATAACTGTCCCTAAAACCTATGGTTTTTTCAGTGAATTTCAAAGGTTTTTTAAATGCTAATTTCTAACTATAACGTGTCTGAAACCTATGGTTTTTTCAGTGAATTTCAAAGGTTTTTAAATGCTAATTTCTAACTATAATGTGCCTGAAACCTATGGTTTTTTAAGTGAATTTCAAAGGTTTTTAAATGCTAGTTTCTAACTATGCCTACAGAGGTAGGACATGTGAAGAAAGAAGAAAAAACGCACAGAAAGAAGCAAAAGAAATGCAGAAAGAAGCAACAGAAGTCCACAAAGACGAAGAAAAGTGCAGGAAGAAGCAAAAGATGTGCAGAAAGAACCAACAGAGGAGCAGAAAGAGGCCTTGTTCCAAAATCATCCTGTGCCCACAACTTTTTCCGACGTGTACTGGTGGTAACTGACTCTGACTAACCAGAGCCAGTGCTATGCTAAAAGACACTTAGAATACAGTGAATACACCTACATACACTAGGGAACACTATGCGTTGGGGTACCCCTGTGATTAGCATGACCTCCTCTGTAAGTCCCTAGTACATAATAGGGCAGGGGGATTAAAACTACCTCTTAAAATGCGCTACAGGGCGCGTTTGCACAGTGGTGAAGGGAGGGGGGGCCTGAGGTGACATGTGTGCAAACGCTCCCCGTGGCGCGTTTTAAGTTGCGGGATTAAGTCCCCTTGAATCCTGAGTGTCCCTGGGGCCCAACTAGCCCCCCATGTACCTCCAGTATGCGCCAGGAAGCTGCGTTGCAGAGAGGTGTTCAGAGGCCATGCCCCTTTTTACACCTCTCTGCAACGCAGCTCTGTGGCGCTTCTGGACGTACCTGGTGGGCTAGTTGGCCCCAGGGACCCTCAGGATTGAAGGGGATTTAATTCCCCATCTTAAAACGCGCCACAGGGCGTGTTTGCACACATGTCACCTCAGGCCTCGCCCCCTCCCTTCACCACTGTGCAAACGCGCCCCGTGGCGCGTTTTAAGTTGGGGGATTAACTCCCCTTGAATCCTGAGGGTCCCTGGGGTTCAACTAGCCCACCAGCTACCTCCACTAAGCGCCACAGAGCTGCGTTGCAGAGAGGTGTAAAAAGGGGCGTGGCCTCAGAACACCTCTCTGCAACGCAGCCCCGTGGTGCCTACTGGAGGTTCCTGGTGGGCTAGTTGGCCCCCAGGGACCCCCAGTATTCAAGGGGAATTCGTTCCCCATCTGCAAACGCGCCAGGGGGCACGTTTGCAGAGTGGTAAAGGAAGGGGGCGGGGCCTGCGGCAGAATCGTTTTTTTTTTTTTTTCCCCCGAAGGGGGGCTGTGTGGCCCCCCTTCCTTTTTCCTTTTTTTGGGTCCTGGGGACCCCATCCCCCAGGGCCTTACCCCTCTTTTTTCTTTTTTTTCTAAATGAATCGGGAAGGGGGCCGCGTGGCCCCCCTCCCGTGGCCGATTCCGGCCCCAGGGACCCCATCCCCCGGGGCATGGCCACACTTTTTATTAATTTTTTAAGGAGGGGGGCTGCGTGGCCCCCCTCCTCAGGCCTCCTTTTGCCCCGGGGACCCCATCCCCCGGGGCAGGCCTTTATTTATTTATTTTTTATTATTTTTTGGGGGGGGAGGGAGGCCGCGTGGCCCCCCTCCCGGGCCACTACTTGCCTCGGGGACCCCATCCCCTGGGGCTGGCCCTCTCCGTTGGGGACCGTGGGGGGTCCCCAATCCCCCCACGGTCCCGCCGGCTCCCCGCGTCCCTCGGGAGCCGGCATTGCTTTTCCACATGGGTAGCTGCTAAGATGCAGCTCCCTGTGTGGAAAAGCAATTTGCTTTGAATTTTGGAAGAGAGAGCAGGTTTCCCTGTTTGCTATGGCAGGACGGGAGCCGCGAGGCTCCCGCCCTGTCATAGCAAACAGCAGTGTCCCGGGGGTGGGCACCCCGGGACACTGCAGGAGCCGGCCCTAGGGGGTGGTGGTCCCCAGGGCCATCACAGGCTCCTGGAGGGGGGCCGCGCGGCCCCCCTCCCAACATGTTGAAAGCCCCGGGAGGTGGTGGTCCCCGGGGCTTCGAGGGTCCGAAACGGACCCCCACTTTAGAATTGTTAGTGCCCCGGGAGGTGGCGGTCCTCGGGCGTGTGGGGCTGGAGCCCCCACACAGGTAATCATATTTTTTTAAAAGAAGCCCCGGGGTGGCGGTCCCGGGGCTGCGGGAGGGCCGAGAGCCCTCCCGCACCATTTTTTTTTCAAAGCCCCGGGGGGTGGCGGTCCCCGGGTCTTGGGGGGGCATGCCCCCGGGACTTGGCCCACCCGGGGGCCAATTAACAACGAAGCGCCCTAAGCGCATCCCACTGATTTAAAAAAAAAATAAACAATTATTTTTTTGGGCCCTGGGGGTCCTTGTGGGACCCCCCTGAGCAGGCCTAGGGAGTCAGGGTGTTTCTACCCTGCCCCCTTTTCTTGTTTTGCGCACTTCTTTTACTGCTTTCTTGTGCCTCGGTTCTACCGAGGCACAAGATGGCTGCCAACACTTCCTGGTTTGGATTGTTGACAGCCAATTAGCATGCAGCTCGTGATCGGGAGGGTACACGGACCCTACGCGGCCATAGATATATATGTGATTTTACTTGTGATTTTCTCAGGAACTACTGAACGGATTTACACCATTTAAGCAAAAGGCACGACTCTGAACCAAGGGCTACCTTTTTGGCAAATTTGGTGTAATTCCGTTCAGCAGTTCGGGCTGTAGCTGCGATGAAGGTTCCTATGGAAAATTGCATGGGGAAAACACGTTTTGGGTCCCCCCTTTTTTCTCGGCCCCCACTTGACGAATCACCCCGAGACTTTCAGGATAGGGGCGGACCGGAGCGGGCCACGAGTTTTGAAAATTTCGCAAAGATTTGTCAACCGGCACCAGAGTTATTTCAAATAGAATGTTGCAGATTTCCTATGGAAAATAGTTCCTAACTATAACTATCTACTGGCGACCGCCAGTAGATAATATATACATATATATATACATATATTTGTAAATTTTTAAATAAATTTAAAATGATAAAATAAATTAAAATTGTTTATTAATTGTTTCAAAGTAAATATATATGAATTATTATGTATGTGTGTTTAACTTTTTTAATTAAGTTTATTTATTATATTTTTTACATTTATATTAAATCTACTTTATTTTTTATATTAATTTTATTATTTAACATATTTAATATTTATTATTTTATTTTATAAATATATATAGTATTCGATTTTTTGTACAACTATATTTTTTACATCAATATATTTTTTTCAATAGTTTTGTACTTACCTGTTTAAGTATAGGGAGTCAATATTTTTGCATCAATCATTTTTACTTCTATATTTTTAACATCGATATTTTGTCAGTGAACCAAACTGACAATGTTCCTACAGTGATGCCTCTAGGTGTTACTGCTTCAATTGTAACTGTACCTGCACCCGTTACTATGGTTGTGACAGTACATAGATTAGGAATTTGAATAATGACTGGTAAGATTAATGCCATTCCAAATATAGTAGCTCAAGGAGCTGTTGGAGGAACACCTGTGACAAGGTTTATCCCGACATCAGAGAATTCACAAATAGTTGCTTGGACACCACCGCAAGCAGTACAATCATTGAGAGAAGGAAGAAGGATCACCTTAACGACACTAACAACACAGGGTGAGACTATAATTTTTGAGGATGGGATTTTGCCCCATGGGTTAAAGAAATGGCAGAGAATTAAAAGACAGAGGGGCCGATTCCGATTCGGGCCGGAAATCTCTCCGACCGAGCCGGACCCGGAGAGATTTCCGACCGAATCGGACCCGTGCAGTCCGACCGAACGAGTCCGATGCATTCGTATGCCACCGGACACGAGTCGGTCGGACTCCCATTTAAGTCAATGGGAGCCGGTCGTACAACGCGTACGCGGGCTCCCATTGCCTCAATGGGTGCGAGGCGGACAAGGGCGCCCCTACAGCGAGTACGCCGCGAGCGCCTCGCGGCGTACACGCACAGGTAGGGGGACCCATGGGTCCCCCTGTGTGCGCCTCGCACGGGTACGCGTACAGGGGGTCCGACACGGACCCCCAAAGTACGGCTCCGACAGCGAGTTCGAGTCGGACGGCGCGAGTCGGTCGGAGCGGTCGAGGTGCGCATCGTACTTACCCGGCCGGAAAACGTCTCCATTGCGCGGTGCGAATCGGGTCCGAGCGAGTCGGTCGGAGCGGTACGATCCGGGTACGAGTCGGTCGGAGCGGTCGGGTCGCCCGGACGAGTCGGTCGGCGAATCCGCATCGTACTCGCTCGGCCGGACCCGCGTACGATTCGGTCGGGAAAAAGGGCTCCGAATCGGATCCGGTAAAGCCGAATCCTATTCGGAGCCCTACCGGCCGAGATCGGAATCGGCCCCAGAGAGTCAGGTTCCAACTGCATTACAACTAGAGGAGGAGATACCATTAAATGTCCAGAGATTAAAAATAGAATTAGAAGATATTATCAGAGGATATTAAGATCTTGAGCATGTGAACCAGTACCAAGAGAAGGATCTGATATATTTATGTTAATAAATTACCAGACATGCAGCAGTTTCTTACGATAAATTGACAGAAATAGCCAGAAAATATGAGGTTGATATTTAAAAAAGTATCCCATTTCAGAAACGCTTTAGGGTACAATAAGATGATGAAGCTATTGAGACAATGGGTACTTAATGGAGGCGATTACACGTTACTAAATTAGTAAAATGCGTTTGGAAATGGAGCAAATTTGATAAATTAGAGAACAAATGGGCAAAGAAAAATTAAGAGAAGAAAAAACAGTAAGAAGCAGATGAAACAAATAATACACCACTGACAAGCCCCCAGATGAAGGAGAAGCATTTGCTTATCTGTTGAGAGAAATACAAGGAGGAGTATATGTTCATGTACTGTGGAGCCAATAAAAGATGCTCGCACTAATGCGCCATCTCCTATAGTCATGGAAAAATACGAAGCAATGATTACATTTCTGAAAGGCAAGGTTTCTCCAAAGAATATTTATTGGATAAAGATCAAAAGAATGTTACAAGAGCCAAAAGAATCACTGCATGATTACTGTGAGTGATTGCTTCAGGTGTTTCAACAACACAGTGGAAGAGAATATCCTGAGCTAAGTGATATGGGATTTTTTTGTGTCTCAGTATGTTATTGTTTTGAGACCAGAGATCAGTATGCACATACAACAGATTGTGATCTACTGGCAGACAAAATTGTTGGATGAGATTCTGAGGAATGCCAAGTATTGCAGTGATGAACAAGAAATGAAGCAGAAAACACTTGATGAGAAATTATTGTTGGCCCAGAAGAAGTTTGCTCAGAAAGGTTTTCAGAATCAAATTTCAAATTCATTTGGAGGAAATCAGGGTAGAATGCAGGTTGTTGGATTGCAGAATCAAAATGTTCAAGGATGATTTGGTGTTGCTAAGGGTAGAGGTAGAGGTTCCAGTTGATCTGAATTCTGGTGTAGATGTTTGCAGCGCTGAAGAAAATGACCCCTTGTCACCTTTGTAATAAAATCGGGCATTGGAAGAGGGAGTGTAGACTTCATCTAGATAGAATGAGTGGAAATGGTCAAATACAAGGAGGAAATCAGATGCAGATGCAGAATGTACTGGTTCAGAAGATGCAAGTGCCAATGTAGAAACAGGTTCCAATGATGCAGGTTCAACAAGCCCAGATGGTCCCACAAAACATGAGAAACCCTAGATTCAATATGAATCAGATGCCCAAAGAAAATATAAATCCATTTCAGGATCAGAACCCATTTCAACAGTTCCAAAGTTAGACAGTGATAGTTTTGGCTCCGACAATTCCCAATGACAGTGCCTGAGGGGGAAGGAAGATTGCGTGCTTGGTGCAGTCTTGGAGGTAGACCAGAGCGGATCATTTATAGAAGGAGAAGTTAATGGCTACCAAATGTCATTTTTGATTGACACCGGTTCTACCCGATCCACTGTTAGAACAGCAGATGTCCCAGACCTACACTCCTCAGGAAATAAGATCCAAGTTGTAGGATTTTGAAATAAGATTTTCAAATAAACAGACTACCAACCCAATTTCAGAAAAGGTCCCTGTAAAATCTTGTTCATTTGAAGAAAATCATCAATGTTTTGTCTGTGATTCTAGTCCTGTAAACCTGTTAGGGAGAGATTTATTGTGCAAGTGAAATTGCACTATTAACTGTACACTGCATGGTGTTGAGTTTCAAACACATGATGAGTATGCAGAGTTTAAGATGGTCTTACAAGAAACCACTTTTGGATTCTATTCAGTGAGAATAATTAAAGAATTGACTCCAGATTTAAAATGTACAGTGAACCCAGAAGTGTGGGATTTTAAAGCAAATTATATCAGACTGATAAAACCTGTCCAAGTTACAGTGAAACCTAATGTTGTGTATCCTAGAATACCACCATACAATTTGAGCCCAGAAATAATTGCTGGAATAACACCAGTTATCGAAGACATGTTGAGGAAATGGATTTTAAGAGAAATTATTGGAAGCCCTTGCTCTTCAATCATTGGTTTACAGAAGCCCAATAGTAAATATTGGATTGTGCAGGACCTCGGAAAGATTAACAGCATTGTTGTTCCATGATGTTCCGCGGTACCAAATCCATTCACTATACTTTTCCAAAGTCCGTGCACCACAGAATGGTTCACTGTTGTGGGCTTGTGTCAGGCTTTCTTCTCTATTCCATTGCATGATTTTTTCAGTTTGAAAGACAATTAGGACCAAAATGCATTAAGCTCCAACCGCGTTCATCTCGTTGCACTTGACCGGTACTAAGGTGAACGTTAAGGTTGACTGTGATGGAGCATGGGTCAAATACAAGGACCAGGTTTTTGCTTTTGACTTAGAAACTTTTTTGGAGGTCAAAAGTCTTCAGCGGGACCAGTCAGCAAGCATTGGGTGAGGAGGGTCTCGTTGACCTCAGATGGCCAGAGGACGAAGTCTCGGTGAAGCAGTTGGCAAAAGCGGGAAAGTCTCTTGAGCAGGAAAAGTTCACCACTTGTGCCCAAGAATTCCTCAATGTCAGTCCGAACCCCTTCAACAGTGGCACCTGTGAAGCTCGCTTTGTTTCGACTTAGAAAATTTTCCGGAAGTTAGAGTTCCTCAACAGGGCAAGGATGAAGCCAAAGAGGACACTACATCGGCAGATTGTGGTATTGGGAGGCCCCACTGAAAATAATTTGCTGCTGCAGTGAACAATGTAGTATGAGCTAATGCGTACATAGACCAAGTGGCACTGCACCTTCATTGGAACGGCTGGACATGTTAGCCCCAGGCTCTCAACTGTTCTTCAGGCAAAAAGTTGGAAAACACTCCTAAGCCTCAGGTTTTATGGTTAGGCTGGAATGAGTACACTTTGACTAGGCCTAGAAGGAATTTTTAATTCCGTCAGCGGAATCGGAAGAATGTGGTAATAAAAGAATCACTGATAGATAAAAAATCTGTCTCTCCGCCGGCAGAATTAAGAATTATGCAGTGGTTTCTAAAGTTTAGAAACCACTGCATACCACTCACAAAGAGTGCACCCTGTAGGGAATCTATAGTAATTACTGGAATCAAGTTCACCAATAATGGAAATTTAATGGGTAAAATAGAGACCGCTCTGGAGGAGCACTCTGTACTGGCAACTGCTAACAGGCAAGTGCCGTTGATCAGTCAATTGACTGCTAACATTCCAATACATAACATAATGACCTCATGAATGATACACGGAACATCCTGACATTATAGACATTGATCACTACATTATCCTCTCCCGCTACAATTTCAACAATAATAAATCAAACGTAGGCATCTAAAACGAAAACAAATGAGTATATAAAAAACTACAAGTATATAAACTAAGGTCTTCACTATGTGTAAACTAAATGTACTAAGATGTGATGGAAACAATTGGTTAATTACAAACAATTTTGAATGTTACTAACACCTGTTCCATATTTGCATTTTAAGAAATATTGAAAAATATCAGACTATTAGCAGTGGAATATCAGCGATATCTGACAGGCAACATTCATTGTTGAGTTATTCATGAGATTGCTGTCATTCAACCTTTTGGGGACGATAATGGGCTTTTCAGTGCACTCCAAATTAGTATTTTTAACTTTCACCACTCTCCCAGCATTCTACCAATTCTGCTTATTGACCGTAACTGCATTGCCACACACTTTATCAATAATAAATGGATTGGTATATTATGTTTCTCCTTTTTTGTGTGAACAGGAACTTTTACATGTAGTCTGTCACTAACTTCCAGTTGATGTGGTAGAACTCTCTTTCTTGAGTCAAAATACCTCTTTTTATTTATTTGAACCTCATGTACATTTTGCCTGATTACTCTGTCCACGTCTTCCAACACATTATGTTTTACTCATCTTGACATCCTCCCTGGGCATTATTTGGGAAGATTGTCTCCTACCTCTCAACAATTCAAAAAGTGACTCTTTTGCAGATGAATGTGGGGTGCTGCGATAGAACAATAGCATGGACCCTACGGCGTTTTGTATCACACATTTACTAGCAATCGCCCACTGAACACAATTAATTAACACACGATTCATATGCTCAACTAAAAAGTTGGTTTGTGTGTGATAAAGTGAGCTTTAGAGATGTTTAATAGCACTTCGTTGGCAAAACAATTGAAACTCTTGACCAACAAGTTGTACTCCATTATCAGAAACAAGAAAATCCTTCCCTTAAAAAAACATCTTTCAAGAAGTCATTCACATTCTTCAATGTGGGTTCCCCATAAAACGGACTTCTGGCCATTTCGAGTAACAGTCGATCAAGACTACATAAAATCTGGAGGAAAATGGTAATGAATTGAAAGGACCTATAAGGTCAATGCCTACCTTATCCCACGGTTTGGAGCGCAAATTGATAGGCTGTAAAGGTGGGCCTCTAGTTCTGAGACCTTTTTTACAATTATTGCAAAGTACACAATCACCCATATGCTCATCGATGTGTTTGTCCATACTAGGGCACCAGAATAGTTCATGCACTCTGTGTTTAGTGAGTGTTCTCCCCAAATAGTTATCTTCTTTAAACTTACCAGAGGCACAAACCTCTTCCCCCACATACGTATATCATCTTTGACTGATAGTTCTATAGAAACCTTTACGAACATTTGAAATTGATAGGTTACATTCTTCTCTTTGGGCCACCCATTCTTAACAAAATTCATTATTTGCTTCAAAGATACATCTTTACTCAACTCTCTTCTCTATTCCATTTCACTAATAGCACACATGTTTGATAATCAATAGATGCTATGAACTTCTTGCTTCTCTTGCAACAAGATTGTGGGAAGCCTAGAGATGTGCGGGGTATGTTCTTTAATCCTATCCCCTGAAAGTATGGAGGCCAGTGGAATATGATCATTTCACATAATGAATCGAGTACCCCATATGTATGGATGAAATTTCCTAATAACCCACCATCAGGCTAACAACTCTTTTTCAATTACTGAAAAATTCATTTCAGATCCTGTCAATACACTAGAAGCATAACACAATGTGTTTTCAACCCTATCTTTTACTTGGGTTGTCGTGTAGTTCCTATAAGACCTATATAGGATCTGCGCGTTTAGACAACATACACTGTGGGACTGGTATCCAGACTGATTCCAGACACCCCCACAGGTATGTTAGCCTGTGTACCAGCTAGCTCGCAATGCCACTATAACCTCCTCTTACCAAGGAAAGAATAGTTCTTGGCAGCTATCGAACATGACAACCCTGATCCCCCAGGACCGTGGAAACAGTAACTTACTTTTCGCTCAGTCACTCGTGCTTACTTGTTCTCAGAGAGATACACAGAATAAACGGTTGGGACATTTTTCAATAAGCATTTATTGAACAGTCGTTATTTATGTGTAAAATAAGTGTACTCAAATCACCAGTAGACAGTAGCATATATAAATGAGTAGCAGCACTAAGAAATTAAACAGATGGTAGGTTTCTACCATTTTGATAAAATCCTAACTACAGGCAAGTTTATAAAATACATGGCAATAAAATACGTACTCCTACGATGCACCCTAACTAGATGTACCTAGCATGTGAGTAGGTGTAGAGCCAAGAATCCCTCTAGGATAAAGCCAACCCCATTACCTGATGTGAGAATGCGGGACCCCGTTCGTGTTTCGAGCTGAACACCCCACAAGGGATGTCAGACCACTGCGAGCTGGAGTATCTGCATGCAGGAACCTCAGCATCTTGCGTCAGTGTTTCGGCCGGGAAGCAGGGCCGTACTGGCTACCGGGCGTTTTGGAATGCTGCCGAGCTGGGGGCTGATGTCACTGCGGTGGGGGCTAATTTCGTTGATGGAGACCTGCGTGTGCTTCGAAATTATCAAAGCAAAACGAATTTCGTTCAGCACACGCAGGTCCCCATCAACGAAATCAGCCCCCAGCTCGGCAGCATTCCAAAACGCCCGGTAGCCAGTCCGGCCCTGCCGGGAAGTCCTGATCTCCTCTGTCTATCTCAGCAAGATGTCATGTTTATATTACCCTAAGGTATCCCCAGGGGTTCTACCTTGCTGTGCCAGTGTCGGACTTAGGATGACATCGGGAATGAACTTTATACACAGTTATTATGCAGGAGATGGTGGTCCTGCTGTGTTCCAAGAAACTAAGGGGCCCATTACAATGCTGGACGGAAAAGCCTTCCGTCCTCCATGGTGTCGTAAAAATACCCCCAGCATGACCCGCGGCATTTCCGTCGGCCAAGTTACGATGCAATGTACGCAAAATCACACCGCGGCGGACGGATGTCACAAAAGACCGTCCACCACGGTCGGAAAAGCTGCAAATCCGACCGCGGCGGATGGGGAAAGCTGTTCAATGGCTTGAAAAGGCAGCTCCTGCTGTGGCATGACCGCACGGCTAATTACGATGAGAATGCGGAGCTGTCGGACCGAGCACTGCATCCGACCGCCGCGCACGCACATAGGCCAAATGAATGGCGGACGGAACCAACTTCACAACAATGCCCGAAGTGTGCCTGTACTCCCTGCCACCCTCAATCACAACACACACGCCACAATGATACACCCCAACTTGCTCCTGGTAAGGAAAGCCATGCGCAGCATGGAAGAGACATCTGGAGGTCATCACTCATGTGGACACATCCACATACCACAGCATGAAACCAATCCCTTCCTGGACCAGCATCCTTTGCACACCACAAGCCAAGACAGAGAGACAGGACACACCTCACACACTTCACATATCTCCACCACTACCTTGCACCCTGAACCCCTCATTCAATTGCACCATGCCACCCAAGACAATGCCCAAATCCACCGGCTCAGAGTTGAGAGTGACGGTAGACGAGACAATCAGGGTAGAACCACATTTGTCTGGGCACCTGGTCCAACACACCCTACTTGCACGCAAGACTCAGATGTGTGCAAGGATCCACACCAAAGTCAATGCCGCAGGGACCACCCTATGCACTGTGCGTGACATCAGGATGTGGTGGGGCAACCTCAAGGGCCGGTTCAAGCAGCGGCAATAGGGAGGGGTGAGTCACACCACGGCAAATCTACAGAAACCTCTGAGCAGGCAGCAGGTTCCCCCCTGGCCAAATGGCAGAGGGGTCATCCGAAAAAGACCCCGTCAGGATCACGTGGCACAGCACCATGCCGTACCAGTTCTCGGAGCAACCGCTGGCGTCACCACTGTAACACCGAGCATTGACTGTCGTTGTAAATACCTAACCACATTGCCACAAGGATAGGAGTGTTCGCTTGGACGTTTGAACTCCACCATTGTGTGTCCTACCCTAACTATCTGTGTACCATCACCTCCTACTTCACCCCTCACCTGTCACACATCGCAAAATAAACACAACTCACAACAGTATGCCTTCGTGTCAAGAGCATTCAATCAATCAATCAATCACAGAATTTGTAGAGCGCACTACCTACCCACGAGGGTCTCAAGGCACTGGGGAGAGGAAAGGGGGGGGGTGCTGCTACTGGTCGAACAGCCAGGTCTTGAGCATTCTCATCACAGTAAGTGGCATGTTGACTCACATTGCAATGTATCCGATTATGTAAAAGCGAAAATCCATTGAGAGAGTGGAGGTACCTGGAAAGACTCAAGGAAACAACAGTGCGTTGCCATAATATGCAATAACCGCAAAAGCACACCACGAGGCAACACTGTACAATATGCATTACAGACAACACCGGCAAACACCATCAACATGGACAGCAGCGGGGCTGGAGCACCCGACTGCACCTCCCAACACAGTTTCGCCCTTAGCATCCTGGTGAATGCAGTCCAGTTGAAAAGCTTACTTCTGTTACCGTTGTCGTGTGTCACCTAGGTTGGTGCATGTCAGTGCTGTGAATCTCTAAACACATGTGTGTCACGTTATCCTCCCACATCAGTAGGGTTAAGATACATTGTGATCGATGTCTGCTGAGGAATCTGCCAGATTCTACTCGGGTCTCTGTACCTCTCCCTGCCCAACTCATGTGAAACACCTCAGTCACATGACCAGTAAGCATCATGACTGAACTGCATTTACCAGAATGCCAAGGGGTGAACTGTGCTGGGAGGGGAAGCAGTGTGCTCCCATCCCCCTAATAACATCATCATGGACATGACGGAAGTTATCACAGATCACACAGCGCAGAACAATGAAATCCTTAGCAGCGTGCCCACAAGATCCAGCATCACAACACATCCTGTCATGTGGACGATGGTGACATTGTCAAATTCACACACTCAAGTACTGTTGCACAGGGATTTTCAAGTGACATGTACGGTCTATGCATGTTTACTCCCATGTACACCAGTCTCCGACAACATACCCACGCTAAATCTGTTTTACAAACAAAGTTATCCTCTCCTGAATGGGCACAAGTGCTGCGGTCACAGGGCAGGCATTGCGTACATAGGCACTGTTGCACGCTGTGTTCCTTGCTGTAGCAATGTCCTCCTCACTCCCCCATATGTGATTGTGGATATCCCTTTCTGGCCTCACATTCCCACAGCAAAAGTGGACTTCAATAAGTGTGCAGGCACAATGGGCTTCTGTTTCAACAAGTAGTCGCTCCCACATCAGCCCTGAGACCTTCGAATTCCAGGTGCCTTGACCGTCCCGCGCAATTCAGTCACTGCTGAACACGGCACTTCCTCTTTTTACCGGGGGACTGACACAAGAATCATCGAAAGCCTCTGATACTGAAGGCCGTTGCACACTTTTTAAAAAACATGTGGGCTCTGGCCTTGTCCCTTCGTTTCATGCGATTTCTGGAGTTCTACCGGGTGTCATTCCTCCAATTTCCCGACTGCATATAGCGGTTTGATATCACTACTCGTGGCTGTACAGCTGAGCGCTGGTTCTAAGAGTGCTCTCACACCATGTCTGCTCGTCCTGTGGTCCAGGCAAACCCCGGTCAGTTGCAACTGTACCATGACCGCATGCAGCTCCTCTTTGGATGTGTCCCATTAGCTGTGCTACACACCAGTTATAGGCTAACCTTCCGCTATGCCTATTTCACCTGCGTGCAGCCTGTGTTCTACTGCCAAAGATGCCCCTTTCAGTGGTCCCTGGATGTCTGCCTTTCCAACACATCCCTTGCTGCCCTGGATCATGAGCTGTGGGTGAGTCCTTTGTTGGTCCATGATCAGTACTGCTCCGGTTATACACGTTTGTGGGATGCCTTCCAATGTGTGAGACAGGCTGACAGCTGCATCTGTGTGTTTGCGCAAAGGCTCCTGTGCCATGCCTACATCGAACCTCTCTCCGTGTGCCATGGGATGCTCCTTTCATCCTCGTGGTGCGAGGAGCACATCTGTTCCTTCATACTGCTGGATTGGATGGTGCTCCTTTTTGCTGGAGATGATTTGGATCATCTTTTGGAACTGATTGCCTTCGAGGCTACCTGTGCCTTCTTGGATTCGTAACTACTTAACAGCAACAGGAACTGTTGGTGACTAATTCAATGTCCTTTTACCTCTTTCACGCCTACTAACAGGAATTGTCATTCAGCTCTCTGACTTTTGCCCTATCTGCATTTGCTTTGACGTTGCTGACCTCTGCGGTCTGTTTCGCTTGGTACCACAGACCTGAGCAACGGGGAGGCTGTCATCTGACCGTTTGGACATTGTCGACTGGCATGAGCCCGGCTTCCATCATGCAGCTGTAACGCACAAAATTCACAAGGCGTAATCATTTTGCAAGTACATTAGTATTTGTCTGTCACATGAGAAGTGTCTGCAGAGCTTGTTCTCTGCGCGGTCCAGGGGCACTGCCTGTACATGCTGTCTGTGGTCGGAGGGGATTGTCCGTTGTCATTCTGTTCTGGTCAGGCCCTAGGACCCCTACTCAACTAGGTGTCACTGCTGCTAGAGGACACGGGTGCCTTTTAGATGTCATGGGGAGGCGGGCTAGTTGCCCCACACTTTAAGAGTGATCCATCCAGTGATGTGAGCGACACAGCACATGGGATGTACATTTCTCCATGTACTGACTGAGCAATGGGTCTGCTGGCAAAGCCCATAGACCTGGGACATCTCATTCAACTCCTCCCAGCAAGGGGTGGGGGGATATTCTCGTGGGTCTTCATCCAGAGGGATTATTGATATGACATCTTGCTTCATGTGTTATGGATGTGTCACTATGGAAACTGTATATGTACTCATGCATTCACAACTTCTTGTGGCACTCATGTTGCCTGTAATGCAACTGTAGTAAAAAAAGCACATTTCAAAGCATGTCTTGTCTGCAACTTATCGACTTGTGTACACGCGCTTGCAAACCTCTGAGTGAGTGGGAGAGCTAGTGAGGCACTATAGCAATTGGGTCCTGTGCTAATGGGTATTTCTGGATGCTCAGTCCCTGCCTGCCCAAGTTCTCCAATCCCGCGCATAGTCCTGTATGTGTACAAAATGCCAGTAACAGATCTCAAAGTTTGTTAGACAACAGCAAGGCACGCAGACACAGTCATAGTTGCTCATTGTTCACTTACACTCAACGGAAGTAGTTGACAATGAGCTGTTGTCGCTGGTCAAGGCCTTCTTCCTCACCACTGCCATCGTCACTGGGCATGTGTGGGTTGGGTGCGGGGAGCTGTGCTGTTCATCGTCGTCCAGAATGAGGGGGATCCTTCTGCGCATGGCCAGGTTGTGTAGCATGCAGCAGGCGACTAACATCTGGCATACCTTCTGTGGTGAGTACTTAGGTGCACCACCAGTCTGGTCCAGGCACCTAAATATTGACTTCAGCAGTCCAAAAGTGTGCTCCACCACATGACGTGTCCTCCCATGTGCATCATTGTATTGGACTTCTCCCGGCGTTGTTGGATTCCGCAGTGGGGACAGCAACCACGGACGATTGGGATGCCCAGAGTCACCTAGTTGTGAGACAGACAGGAAAACAGTGTGATCTGAATGTGTGGGGAGAGCAGCATGTCACACATACATCACAGTCATTGACACAGCCCACTCACCAACAAGCCAGGCCCGCTCGGGGTGCAGATTGGCCATCAATTGGTGTATGGTGCTGTTTCGCAAGATGTAGGAGTCATGTGCCGACCCAGGATACCTTGCACATACGTGTGGGATGATCTGATCTGCCTGGCATACCACTTGTACGTTGATGGAGTGGTAGTGTGTGCGGTTCCTATAGATGTGTTCACTTGCCTGTGGTGGAACAAGGGCAATGTGGGTACCATCAATGGCTCCCACAACATTTGGAATGCCTCTCAGGTCATAGAACTCCCCCTTCACAGCTGCCAATTCATCCCTCCTCGGGAAGTGGACAGGTCTGTCCTTGTAAGGCATCAATGCTGACAGGACGTCATGCAACACCATGCTGAACATGGGCTGTGACATCCCCTCGGCGCTGGCCACAGTGTACTGGAAAGACCCAGTACCGGAGAAATGCAGTGCAACCATAACCTTCACTGTAGCAGACAATGCTGCTGGATATTTTCTTTTGGAATTCAAATGGGTCTCCAACTGGGCACATGGGTTTCGTAGTGTGCGGCGATCCAAACAGAATCCCCGGATGATTTTGATGTCCTCCATCGTCGTCAGGTCGGGGACAGGGTGAAAGATGGGTGGTCTCCTCCTACATATGTCAGGGTACACAGGCATGGGCTGAGTTCTAGATGAAATGGGGTGCACAGCTTACCCAGAGACTCGCACAACCACAACATTGACAGGCCTCATGGTCACGTGAAATGCACAAGTGACCTGCATTCAGACGTTGTTTTTCAACACTCACTCAACATACTGACACTACGACATCCAAAGAAGTCGATGTGTATGGCATGTAGTACACTGCTACATCAAGGACGAGCTGCCCTGTGGTGAGATGGCACGGCACTAGTGTTTCCCAGCATCAGTGCAGAGTTGTATGTTGCTGCTGTCACTGCACGAGCGCAAGCGTCAGTCCCACAATACGCAACACCATTACAGGATGAGGGCAGTGAGTGTCATCTGGACAACGCTACATGGTTGTTCAGCACGGTGGACAGACACATGTGGACATTATGGGGTCAGTCCTGCATGAGTGTGTGTGGAATTTGTGTATCAGACATTGCAATGTTCACCTGAATGAGTTACAAATGCACATGGATTGTGTATACATGCCCACACGGCTGCCAATGAGCGATGATGTCGGTCAGAGCTATGTTTGATTGTTCCACATGGGCACTCCTATGACGTGTGTATGAACATTAACGGGCAATGGCAGCTGTGCACACTGCACGCCACACCAGTACCTGTGTTGGGAGTGCTAGGGGTTACAAGTATGTCTGATTTGCAGACAGTGGACACCTCTGATTGTCTGCCTACGTCACTGGCCCTTCACAAGTCGAACCCTTGTCAAGGGACGCCAGTCAGTTGTCAAGGGATGTACAAGCGATGTTCACAGGTTGGATGTTTCATTACACAACATTGGTACAGTGCGAGAGACCTTTGTCCTTTTAGACTCCTTCCCTCATTTCGGTCCATGCTGGCCACGGGGCATGACTATGTATGTACTTTCACTCTCCTTTTCTTGGACATGCCATGTGTGTGTAGACTTGACTCAAAGGTCACACTCTGTCATACCTTCACTGTGTAGTGAGCAGCTGGTCACTGTTCTAGTTGTTATGATGTACCAGCCACTCACAGAGGGCTGGCTTATCCCCCACCCCACAGCCACCCAGCACAGGCATCACTGGACATGTGGCCCTGCCAACAAACGGGGCCGAACGCACGTGCCCTGGGCCAGTTCTCCTATACATGTGCGGTGTCTGTGTGGTTACTTTATATGCATGGGGGCCTCGTGCCCCACAACATTACACATGGGGTGCACCAATCACTTTAGGCAAATGAGTTGTGATGGATGATGTAATTCGCAAGGCGCCAATGCAAATGCAGTATGTTTTCGCATGCGCGGTAGCTGGCATCCGCGGCGATGACACACATTGGCCCTGTTGGACTTGACCCTTTTTGGCAGGTTCACCCCTGAACTTTTTGCCTTGTCTGTAACCTGGTGTTGGTGATTTTAGGCCTCTGGGCACTTTCGCACTGTGGTCCAGTGGAAAGTTCGTGTGCTCTCTGTGTACTTGTGGTGAGATTGGCCTGCCCTCCCATAGGAATGCATGGGGGATTCCCTGATCAGTGTGTGTCAGTGGTAATTCCTGTTATGAGAGGAGCAGTATGGTCAAGTCTGGTATGTATGAAATTGTGTGAATAAATGCTGCGCAATGGTGTGCGCAGATTTATTAAGACTGGTGTAGAAATGCCACTTTTAGAAGTTGGCATTTATGTGTGCTCTGTGTCTGCCTGCCTGATGTGAATTGCATGTCTGGCTTGTGAGTGACAGGGGCTGGGAGGTGTGTGTGGCTCCAGGAGGGGCAGGGTGAGTCAGCACAGTGCTGAATAGAGAGATCTGCATGTAGATGAGGGGAGGAGTTGCACCTGGGTCTGAATAGGGCTATGCCTTCCCTCCACAATGCTGGCTCCACCTCCTGTGGTGCGTCTGATGTCCCTGGCCTGTCCTGTGAAAAGAAAGAAGGAGTCATGTACACAAAGTGATCCTGAACCAGTTGTATCTGGTTCCCCCAAACCCCTGCACCTTTACACAAAGGAAATGTTTGTATAAAAAGAGGGGCTGTGACCCCATGAAGTTGTTCAGTTCCGTTCTGTACTTTGGTGCTGATCCTGCTGGGGCGTGCTGCTGCTGGGGCCCACGGGTGCTGCCAGGAGGGCTTGCCTTCCTGGGCCCTGCGTTGCCCCTCTTTCCCTAAAGACTTCCAGGACTTCTTGGACTTCTAGCGCCTTGGGAGCGCTGTGCTTCATTTCTTTGTTTGCCCCAAGAAGAAGGAGAGCCTGAGCTGTGCAGCGCTAAGCTGCCGTCTACGGAGAGGGAATCCCCAGCGTAGGGATTCCCCCATGAGGCTGAGAATCGCGGGAGCCCACCCCGCTTATTTTGCTACTTTTGATTACGGGAGCCTACCCCGCTTTTTGCTTTATTTTAATGGCGGGTGCCCACCCCGCTTGTGTGCTGTTCTGGTGGGTGCCCACCCCGCCAGTGTCTTTAAATCGAAGCGGGAGCCCACCCCGCGTTTCACCGCTGCGGCCCGGGTGAAAAGAGGAAGTCAGGCCAGGTTGCCTGGCATTGGGCGGGACACGCACAGGAAGTCCCGCCTGCCGCCGAAAAAGCCGCCTGGAGCCTCACGGGCTCCACAGCAAAGTGAAGAGGTGAGGCAGACGAGGCCGTCGGTGGCAGCGCGGGTCTCCTGTGAGGAAACGGAAGCCCCGCGTGCAGGAGAAGCTGCTCCAGCGCGACGTCCGCCTGTGAGGCAGAAGAGCAGAGTGCCGGTGTCCCTGTGCACCGCCGAGACCGGAGGAGCCCGATCCCAGCCCCGGTGAGTGGGGCCAAGGCCGTCCTCTTTTTCTTTATTGTTGGTGCCTGTTCAAGGCACAGACCCAAGGCCTATTTCCTGAGCGGACCCGCCATTGCGGGCCGCTCCAACAATGGGGGCATGTTTGTTTTTGGAGCCACGTGGGGGGTCCCCAGGGCACCGTGGTGCCGGGCCCCCTTGAGGGATATTGCCACAGCTGCGCCACCGTAGCGGGCAGCTGCAACGTGGGCACATTCGTTCCTAGGGCCCCAGTGGGGGTCCAGAAGGCGCCGAGGTGCCCGTGCCTGCTAGTTATTTGTTCCCGAGCGGCCCCGTCTGATAGGGGGCTGCTACAACGATAGGGGGCATATTTGTTTAGGAGAGCCCAGATGGGCCCGGGCCCCTACCAGTTTGGCGATTTTCCCAGCTGCCCCGTTTGCAGAGGGCAGCTGCACCGATGGGGATTTGGGTACAGAGCCCCAGTGAGGCCCAGAGGGCACAGTCGTGCCAGGGCCTATTTGTGCATTCAAAGCTGCCCCAACAGACAGAGGGCAGCTGCAACGTTGTACATTTGTTCTAAGGGCACATTGAGAGCCCAGGCCTTCATTTGATCTTCACAGCTGACCAGCAAGTAGTGGACAGCTGCATCGTTTAGGCCATTCTTTCTTTGGGGACATGTCTTTTGAGTTAGGAGTGAGATACACTCCTTTGCCCCAGTACTTTAACAGCTGTGCAGCACTTAGTGCCAGCTGCAACGTTTAGGTCCGCGCAATTGCGCACCTGGATTCCGCTGCCTTGGCAGCCGCCCTGACATTTTGGACACAGGGCATTTGAGCCCCTTTGAGAAGGCCAGTTGGCCAGGTGGACTGTTCGGTTTATAGGGCGCCAGGCCCTAATGTGATTATGTGGTGCTAGGAAATGTGATGCATATAGTGTGATTCACGCACCCTGATTGATGCCTCTACTATGATTTTTACTGTGAGGTTATGTGCTAATGTGATATTGTGGTGCTAGGAAATGTGATTCCTATATTGTGATTTACACACCCTGCTTTATGCCTCTAAATATGGTTTTCTGATTATGAGGTTGTGCCTACTGTGGTTAGGTTTGAGATATTCTCTACTGTGGTTTATGCCCCTAATGTGAGTTATGCTTCAGAGGTTATTGTCTAATGCGTTTAGACTTATGAGATAATTGCATAGTGCGTTTATGCTGGTGAGGTTGGCGCAGAATGTAATTCGCGCCTAATGTGATACTGTGCATAATGTGGTTTATGTTACAGGATGATGCTGAGTCCAGTGGTTACTAGTGATTACTGGTTGTACGTTTATGATGTGTGCTACATTTATTATAAGTGCTACAGTTACTAAGTTCGCTTTGTGCTGGTTCTGACAGTGGTCCAGTTGGCCCTGTCAGGTGTAAATAATCCCTTGTAAATATGACCCCGTGCCAGGTGGCATGATGTATATTATGTGAGTACTATTCTAATGTGTTTTATGATAATACAAAGGCTATTTTTGATATAACCTTGTGTGGAGTTCCTTTTTGTAGTGTGCCTGGTATGTTGTTGCTGTGTGCGTGCGCAAACGCTTTACACATTGCCTCCGGGATAAGCCTGACTGCTCGTGCCAAGCTACCAAGGGGGTGAGCAGGGGTTATCTTTGGCGTGTAACTCCCTCACCCTGACTAGAGTGGTGGTCTCTGCCTGGCTTTGGCACAAGCCTTAGCCAACCAGAGATCCCATTTCTAACATTGGTTGTCAGCGGTGAGGATAGGACTTGCGTTTGCGCAGTACCACAGTGACAACTGGTTACACTACAAGCTCTGCATTTTAGATAGTCACATGGAAAGGGATTATTGTGTCTGAGTTTGTTTTAAGTGTCATTTCTTTTTGAAATGTGTTTTATGTTACACTATGAGTTGGGGGTCCTGCCAAGGACAGAAACCAGAGAATCTGGAGGAGTGACTGCCCTTGTGCAGACTGCTATCTTGGGTTGGCCTAAAGCTGAAGGAGGGACTGCCCTTGTGCCATCGTGCTATTTCTTGGGTTGGCCTGACGCTGAAGGAGTGACTGCCCCTGTGCTGTCTGCTGGTTCTAGGGTTGGCCTACAGTGGTAACTTAATTGGCATGGAGTAACTGGCTCGGGAGGGTAGATTATCCCCTAAGTGCAGTGTGAGTTTTCTGGAATCCCCAGTAAGGGTGGGATCCAGTGGTGGAAGCAATATGTAGTCCAGTGCAGGAAGTCCTATTCCCAGTTCCCAGAGTATGGTACCTGGTTCCCGGTTAAGAGGGGGACAGGTTGTGTTTCAGGGGCAGTAAGATGCTGTCTCACCAGTCTTGGGGGGGGGAGTATGTGGATGAGTGTTCTGGTGCACTGGACGTTTGCGTGATTGGTTAGCACGGTAAATGGTGTTAAAGGGCTCTTCAGTCTGTTTTGTCAGAGAGAACATGCCCCGTAATTGTTTTCCGGAGTCGCGCCAGCACCTGTTGGAGTGTGTGAGTTCTTTGATTCTAGGGAGCTTGCATTGGGGAGTGAGAATAGAAGAATGGTACAGGTGTCTTCCAACCCAGAGTGGTGGAAGTGGTTCAGAGTAGCCCAGCTAGGTGACCTTATAGTGAGGAGGTTGTAGGGACTCACATCCTGTCTCGCAGGAGAAGGAGTGAGATTGGGCTGTGTCCCAAATTGCCCGCACCTCAGTCTCCAGTACTGGATGGTTCTTAGAGGGAACACCAGGTAGGGAGCCTAGTCTGTCCTGTTGGACTATTCTTCGAGGGGGATCTCCCTTGTTAGGTGAGCTGGGAGTGCCTGTAATCGGGCCTCCATCAGTTCTGGTGTCTGGCAGTGCCGCTTCTAAGTGGAGGGTGCAGAAATCCAGATTGAGGGGTGAGAGGGGGAAAGAGTCCCCAATGGAAGAACCAGTGGGTCAGGGGCCAGCCAGAAGGGCTGAGTTCCCATTGATTGGCCATGGTGATGCCACTTCTGTCCTGGGGCATCTTCACGCACTGTCAGAGGGACAGGAGGTCGTGAGCTCTGCGCCAGGTTGCTGGGGCATCTTCACGCACTGTCAGAGGGACAGGAGGTCATGAGCTCTGCGCCAGGCAGACTGTCACACGACACATTAGTTATGTGTCACCCTCAGGAAGTCCTGGTTCGCCGGGCAATTGTCTGACCAAAGGGTACCGTCCCTGGGTTGGGGAGCCAGGTTCAGGTGTTTCCTGACCTGGACGGCAGGGCGACTGTAATCAGTGTCCTGGCCGGTTTGCCTTCTAGGGGTACCCCTGTGAACACAGGTGGGGCCCATCTTAAGTGAAGAGACCCTGTGTTTCCCAGAAGGGGTGGTGCAGGCCTAGCCGGGATCTTTAGGGTCCCTGGCTGAATGTGGTAGTACTACCCTGAGAGCAGGTGTGGCCCATCTTAAGTGAAGGGACCCTGCTCTACAGTGGGAGGGTGCAGAACTCTGGAAGGGGGTGCAGAGGGAGGGAGTCCTCACCTCTGACCCCGGTGCATCCGGTGAATGTGGATCCCAGGTGGTAGACCAGTTGATGGAGAGAGGTCCTGAACTGGTGGGAGAGTTGTGTTCTGGTGGGTGCTTCCCCTGGGAGGGTGCGTAACCCCAGAATAGAGGTAGGGTGAGGAGATGCTTCGCCCGTGACCTCTGGTCAGCCTGAGGGTGCGGACCCTAGGTTGGAGGATCAGTGGTAGTTTGGAACTACACTGAGAGGAAGAGTGGAGATTGGCTATTATGAGCCAGGGGTTACTGCCCCCCACTCTGTGGATTGGCAAGGACCAGTGATGTCTAGATGGCCTAGGGCCTGGTCCTGGCCGTGGACAACTAGGGAGTACCAGTGGGGTAGCCTAGTTGGTCCTGAGAGGTTTTTTTTCAGAGGGAACCACGTGGGTTCAGAGTGGCGTAGAACCGGAGGGTGTACCTGCAGAGCGGGCCCGCGTCCGTGTTCTATCGCCCGAAGCAGGGAAGCCCATCACAGTAGTGATTGGTCTGCCCTGCGTTTTGGCTGGAAGGGGGTTGTGTTGGACTTGGCCCTTTTTGGCAGGTTCACCCCTGAACTTTTTGCCTTGTCTGTAACCTGGTGTTGGTGATTTTAGGCCTCTGGGCACTTTCGCACTGTGGTCCAGTGGAAAGTGCGTGCGCTCTCTGTGTACTTGTGGTGAGATTGGCCTGCCCTCCCATAGGAATGCATGGGGGATTCCCTGATCAGTGTGTGTCAGTGGTAATTCCTGTTATGAGAGGAGCAGTATGGTCAAGTCTGGTATGTATGAAATTGTGTGAATAAATGCTGCGCAATGGTGTGCGCAGATTTATTATGACTGGTGTAGAAATGCCACTTTTAGAAGTTGGCATTTATGTGTGCTCTGTGTCTGCCTGCCTGATGTGAATTGCATGTCTGGCTTGTGAGTGACAGGGGCTGGGAGGTGTGTGTGGCTCCAGGAGGGGCAGGGTTAGTCAGCACAGTGCTGAATAGAGAGATCTGCATGTAGATGAGGGGAGGAGTTGCACCTAGGTCTGAATAGGGCTATGCCTTCCCTCCACAATGCTGGCTCCACCTCCTGTGGTGCGTCTGATGTCCCTGGCCTGTCCTGTGAAAAGAAAGAAGGAGTCATGTACACAAAGTGCTCCTGAACCAGTTGTATCTGGTTCCCCCAAACCCCTGCACCTTTACACAAAGGAAATGTTTGTATAAAAAGAGGGGCTGTGACCCCATGAAGTTGTTCAGTTCCGTTCTGTACTTTGATGCTGATCCTGCTGGGGCGTGCTGCTGCTGGGGCCCAGGGGGGGCTGCCAGGAGGGCTTGCCTCCCTGTGTCCTGCATTGCCCCTCTTTCCCTAAAGACTTCCAGGACTTCTTGGACTTCTAGCGCCTTGGGAGCGCTGTGCTTCATTTCTTTGTTTGCCCCAAGAAGAAGGAGAGCCTGAGCTGTGCAGCGCTGAGCTGCCGTCTACGGAGAGGGAATCCCCAGCGTAGGGATTCCCCCATGAGGCTGAGAATCGCGGGAGCCCACCCCGCTTATTTTGCTACTTTTGATTACGGGAGCCTACCCCGCTTTTTGCTTTATTTTAATGGCGGGTGCCCACCCCGCTTGTGTGCTGTTCTGGCGGGTGCCCACCCCGCCAGTGTCTTTAAATCGAAGCAGGAGTCCACCCCGCGTTTCACCGCTGCGGCCCGGGCGAAAAGAGGAAGTCAGGCCAGGTTGCCTGGCATTGGGCGGGACACGCACAGGAAGTCCTGCCCGCCACCGAAAAAGCCACCTGGAGCCTCGCGGGCTCCACAGCAAAGTCCCGGATCCCAGGAGGGGGCCCGGGTGAAGAGGTGAGGCAGTCGAGGCCGTCGGTGGCAGCGCGGGGCTCCTGTGAGGAAATGGAAGCCCCGCGTGCAGGAGAAGCTGCTCCAGCGCGACGTCCGCCTGTGAGGCAGAAGAGCAGAGTGCCGGTGTCCCTGTGCACCGCCAAGACCGGAGTAGCCCGATCCCAGCCCCGGTGAGTGGGGCCAAGGCCGTCCTCTTTTTCTTTATTGTTGGTGCCTGTTCAAGGCACAGTCCCCAGGCCTATTTCCTGAGCGGACCCGCCGTTGCGGGCCGCTCCAACAATGGGGGCATGTTTGTTTTTGGAGCCACGTGGGGGTTCCCCAGGGCACCGTGGTGCCGGGCCCCCTTGAGGGATATTGTAACAGCTGCGCCGCCGTAGCGGGCAGCTGCAACGTGGGCACATTCGTTCCTAGGGCCCCAGTGGGGGTCCAGAGGGCGCCGAGGTGCCCGTGCCTGCTAGTTATTTGTTCCCGAGCGGCCCCCGTCTGATAGGGGGCTGCTCCAACGATAGGGGGCATATTTGTTTAGGAGAGCCCAGATGGGCCCGGGCCCCTACCAGTTTGGCGATTTTCCCAGCTGCCCCGTTTGCAGAGGGCAGCTGCACTGATGGAGATTTGGGTACAGAGCCCCAGTGAGGCCCAGAGGGCACTGTCGTGCCAGGGCCTATTTGTGTATTCACAGCTGCCCCAACAGACAGAGGGCAGCTGCAACGTTGTACATTTGTTCTAAGGGCACATTGAGAGCCCAGGCCTTCATTTGATCTTCACAGCTGCCCAGCAAGTAGTGGGCAGCTGCATCGTTTAGGCCATTCTTTCTTTGGGGACATGTCTTTTGAGTTAGGAGTGAGATACACTCCTTTGCCCCAGTACTTTAACAGCTGCGCAGCACTTAGTGCCAGCTGCAATGTTTAGGTCCGCGCAATTGCGCACCTGGATTCCGCTGCCTTGGCAGCCGCCCTGACATTTTGGACACAGGGCATTTGAGCCCCTTTGAGAAGGCCAGTTGGCCAGGGGGACTGTTAGGTTTATAGGGCGCCAGGCCCTAATGTGATTATGTGGTGCTAGGAAATGTGATGCATATAGTGTGATTCACGCACCCTGATTGATGCCTCTACTATGGTTTTTACTGTGAGGTAATGTGCTAATGTGATATTGTGGTCCTAGGAAATGTGATTCCTATATTGTGATTTACGCACCCTGCTTTATGCCTCTAAATGTGGTTTTCTGATTATGAGGTTGTGCCTACTGTGGTTAGGTTTGAGATATTCTCTACTGTGGTTTATGCCCCTAATGTGAGTTATGCTTAGGAGGTTATTGTCTAATGCGTTTAGACTTATGAGATAATTGCATAGTGCGTTTATGCTGGTGAGGTTGGCGCAGAATGTAATTCGCGCCTAACGTGATACTGTGCATAATGTGGTTTATGTTACAGGATGATGCTGAGTACAGTGGTTACCAGTGATTACTGGTTGTACGTTTATGATGTGTGCTACATTTATTATAAGCGCTACAGTTACTAAGTTCGCTTTGTGCTGGTTCTGACAGTGGTCCAGTTGGCCCTGTCAGGTGTAAATAATCCCTTGTAAATATGACCCCGTGCCAGGTGGCACGATGTATATTATGTGAGTACTATTCTAATGTGTTTTATGATAATACAAAGGCTATTTTTGATATAACCTTGTGTGGAGTTCCTTTTTGTAGTGTGCCTGGTATGTTGTTGCTGTGTGCGTGCGCAAACGCTTTACACATTGCCTCCGGGATAAGCCTGACTGCTCGTGCCAAGCTACAAAAGGGGGTGAGCAGGGGTTATCTTTGGCGTGTAACTCCCTCGCCCTGACTAGAGTGGTGGTCTCTGCCTGGCTTTGGCACAAGCCTTAGCCAACCAGAGATCCCATTTCTAACAGGCCCCAATTGGATGAAGCAGGGTTGCGGTCGCAGCTTCCCAGACGCCTCAGTATGGCAACCACTATGCGAATGAGCCATCGGCCAATGGGGCCCTTCGGCGTACATATTTTGATGTTGCAGTGTAGGCGCTCTGCTACTGCGGGGCTCGTCATTGGCCCCGATTACCTTCAGGGGCACTGAGGGTCACTCATGAGGATTGGGTGGGCCTCGCACTGTGCATTTGGCAGGTTGCCACATTCATCGTGGTGCCGCCACGCTTGCTGGGAGTTGTAGTATTTCAGGGGTTGCATGCGCGGAGATGTTTGGTACGCACCTCTGCTGTTGAGTGCGGCGGCGTCTTATCTGCCAGAGGTGCAGCAGGTAGAGCAGCGGGAAGGCCTGTAGCATTGGATCCAGGGCGGCTCCGCTGGTTTAGATGGGTGCTGTATCGGCTCTTCCTCTCCGTTGTTATGTTTCCAACATCTGCAACGTGGTGGTTTTTACGCGGCGGTGGGAAGGGCTGTTTGCCACATCGTAATCTGTTTGGCGGACGGAACGTGTTTCCGCATGCCGGTCCTGCTCTATTGTCTCCGTCCGCCACCCTTGCGTGCGCTAAAAACGTGCAGAGCCTGACAGACCGCGGTGGACAGTAAATGGCCTCTGTGGGACCATTGTAATTTGGTGGTCGCAATGACCGCACCTGGGGCGGGAAAATGAAAGTTTGGCGCCACCAGCACAGATGGGCTTCCGTCCGGCACCCTAATGAGCCCTAAAAGAATCCTCATGCATAATTTATGAGGCCCTACGTACTGTGTATAGTATTGTAACTAGGCAAAAGGTCAGTCCCTCTAATCTGTATAGTATGTAGTATAGGAGATAATGTAGGTGAAGGGTTATGATGTTACCTGGACCTATATTGGGGTACCTATATGAAATAGAACACCCACTCTTCATCCGACTGGACGACATAACTAAAATCTAGCATACTACCAAGGCGTCTAGAGTTTTGTACGCAACAAAATAAAAACATTTTTAAGAGAAGTTAAAAAGCGTTAAAAAACCCTTCAAAAGTGTTCTACAAAAAAAAATCATTCAAGTAGTGGCTCTAAAGTGTCCGTTTATATAGTCCGAACAACTACAAGCATCTGAAAGCCATGCAGGTCAAAAGGCTTCAATTTGGAATTTCGTAAAAAGGTAAAAAAGCCAAATCTTCCCAGCATGTGACATGCTAACTGTTTATGTGTCCTTGCTGGTAGACGCAACATTGCTGCTGTCTGCATGCGCAGCTGACGATCCCTGTAACACCTCACAAAGAATGTCAATTGAGCACAGATGATCTTCCGTACTGCCTGCAGCAGATGCCGAGGCAGCCTGTGCCACATCAAAAGGCCTGAGTGTTGGAGGAGCCGGTGTCCATACCAACAGGAGCAGAAACTACTTGGGGTGGCTCTAAGAATGCTGCCAACAACACGGGAATGCGCTGAGGACACTGCAGAACATGGGCCGTTATCGGGTCCAGTAAAGCATCAACGTCTGGTGGCACAACCGATGGAAGTGTCAGACAGAGGTCCAACACGCATTCTTCTCCGCAGAACAGGCATCGGAGAATAGGTAGGACACATTCCATCCAGACTGGTCTAAATGACAGGAGCCAAGAAGCGCTCAGTTCCCGTAGGCGAGATGTGCCCAGATGTTGTACCGTGCGATCACGATATTTGCGCTCCAGGAGTGCTGTTGCTATCTCCTTGGTGGCTGGGACGTCCATTGCGTAGCAGAAAGGTGACAATCAGGATTACTGCTATTAGAAACAGGATCAGCGGAAGCCCTCCAAAAATGCTTCCAAAGACGGAATGTATAAAGTTTGGTATAACTCCGAGGACTGTCTGAAAGGTGCTTAACATTCCTGAACCTATGGTTTAAAATAGGTGTACAATACCCGTGAAATCAGACATGTTAAAGATACGACTTACCATTTCTGTGAAATGGAAGGGGCAGTTTGCACGTATAAGTGCCTGTATCTCTGCAGAGGACCTTGCGGTCTGGAGATCAAAAGTTTCCCAGGCAGAGGTTAAGTGCACGGTTTGCGGTAAAAGCATGGCTTTCATTCTGCTCAGAGTATCAAACCGTATAAAGGAAACATTTAGCGAAGGCCATAAAGGCGCCTCCCTGACTGTAAGTGATGGTGGAAACAATACTTGCACACAGCAAGTAACCCTGGAGCTCGCGGTGACTAGATATGCGATGCCCGGAAGCATCCCACAACAATCTTGATCATTCAGCATCAAGTAACTCCCATTCGAGAGAAGCCTGAACGCCGGATTAATCACAGCTGCCGGGGTACCTCTTAAATGACAGGACAAATTTGCCACCGACCCATTACAAGCCCCGCGTAGCATAATATCCTGGCATATGAGAGATCCACTTAACGCGTTCTCGCAGTTAGTTCCACTTAGAAGCACTTCCAGATCCCCACTTCTGCATCGAAATCTGTATGGTAAATCCCAGGATTCCTTGAAGAATTCCTTACCCATTTTTTCATATCTGCCTGCCTGTTGCTGTTCTAGGCAATACTGAAACTGGAAAGTTGCGACCGGTAATATTATATGGCTGTGGATTAACCACTCTGTGGACGGTGACTCTGCCACAGTAAAGGGTAACCTATCCAGTTTTTCAATATGCAGCATTGGATATTTTGCTCCCCTCTGTGCCGTTTTCATCTGTTTTTCTGTTAGATTGTATGCAGAAAACAAGGACTTACTGTTGCTAAAACACCAAGGCACATAACCGGCGCTCAATGACTGCAGCGTCCAGATCAACAAAATAATAGAACGTAACTGTGACTGTCCGTGTTGCAATATGGACAAATCCTGTTCTAATAGTTCGATAGCAGAAGATAAAATGTTGCCTAGTGAATATATCCTGGATGTTAATGTAGTCATGCCATTGTTAACTACGGCTAACACCTTTTCTAGGTTAATTCTATCTATTTCTCTTAATCTCTCTGCTGCTTCTTGTTGTGAGGTTTTCCAGATTTCGTTATAGACAGCATATAAAAAATGTTTTTGACGTGGTTTTCTGGGACCTAATAAAAAATCCCGTAGGTCCACATCCTCTGTGAGTAAGAACAAGTGTTGTTTCACCTGGGGTAGTGTTGAGGTCTTTAGCCAATCGAGGCATAACTTCCTAACACTATATGATGTCACCACCCCCGGATGTTCTCGTTGTACATATCGTGGGTCTGGCCTATGGATACTTAACCCTTCGCTTGTACCCCAGAATCTTTCCTGACATCTGTTTGTGTCTGTGGGCCAAACCAACCATCCCTTCCAATTGGGGTCTGATCTATTGTATTGCAATATGTCATCCAATTTAGCCCCTTTTTCTGATGTAAAATTCCCCTCGGTGTTTAATGGTGTTGGAATTTGAGGCGTGTTCAAGTCCTTATTCTTGGCTATTCCAAGACAGGAAGTCTGTTGCACAGTGTCATTCAAAAAAATAATCTGCCATGGAATGAGGCATGCTCTAAATAGTGCTTATGTTCCCTGGACTTGCCAGGCTCTAGAACCCCAGATTGATTTTAAATCTACAGTGTCCATCCATAAGTTGAAACCCTGTTCAGACAGCTGGGTACCATAGATCAAGACATCGTCCTGAAAGACAGCCACACCTTTGACATCCTTAAACATCTGAAACATTATTCTCTGAAAGAATGCATCCACTGACCCCAACCCGAATGGCATCCTGCAGTATGAAAAGTGCTGCCAAATCAAGTTTTGAAAACCGTTTGGAACCCCCAATCATGGTCAACAATTCAGTGATCTTTGGGAGAGTATATATTGTTTGCATGACTAAATAATGTAAATACAATATAGATGAGGTACTAATCTTGCAGTTTTTTTGTTTTAAATAAAATGTTCCTACTATTCAGTGTTATTCAGTGTTAAAAAATATCAAAAATATCAAAAACAAAAAAAACACTTCAATATGTGTGTGTGTGTTTGTGTGTCAATGTGTCTGTGTTTGTTTGTGTTTCTTAATGGCAACCATGTCCACAATGTGGCAAGATGGAGCTCTATTCTTTTGTATGGCTCCTATGGCCTTGTATTATATCTGGTTAGGGAACATCTGGGCAGATGAAAGTAAGCTGTCTGTCCAAACGCAAAGTACATGCCTCTATATCCTATTCCCTCTGGTGAAAGCTCTGATTCCTCTATACTGAGCTGTAGATCTATTCATCTTTACAGGTGCTGTTTCCTACATATATGCTCAAATCCTACTGCATCTCTTGTGACAGCAGCACCAGCAGAGAGATAGGGAAAGGTGTCATGGCTGCAATTTTTGGCAAAGAAAATCATCAGGAACAGGGGCAGCTTGTGTACATAGTGGGGCCACTAGTTGCTATTCTATTATCAACCTGGGATAAATTCAAACTGTAGTTCTTCAGCCCTGTCCTAGCAACTCTATTAAACTGTAATATCAGGGATACTTCTCCCGTTCTTATACATTGTTTTATACAAGCATTAATGGCTAGAGGTTTGTCATAGTGATATTAGGCTTATTTTTCAGAAAAAAAAATATTTCCTTGATGAAAACACAGCTTACAGCCCTTGTCAATGGTACTACACCATACGTCACCCCGTCCTTATATGAAGATGTGTGCAAACATAACATCGTGAGACATTCATAGCTGAAACATACTTTTCCAACAGGGCAAAATACTTGTTTCCCTCATATTCTTGTTCTAACTTACCCACTCTTCTGTAGTGTTGGCAGGAGCAAGGATTTAATTCATCATTCATAAATTCAGAACAGTTAATGTGCCCTTCTAAATCTGGTATCTTTATATGTTCTCTGAAAAACAATTAGCAATACAGAAACTATTGTCGCTAGCACAAAGTTAGACAATACTGCAAGTGACAAAGGCCACTTCCTGGCATTTCTTGTCGAGGTCTCAGCCATTAATCACAGAGAGGTCACCGGTACTTTTTCATGTGCCCTTGCTGCAGTCTGACTAGGCCGGTGGTTGCAGAAAAGGAGGCTTCTAAGACCTTCAGTTGTAGCCCGTTTCTGTGACTAAAGGAGCAGGAAGCTCTTCCTTAGTGCTGGTGATCTGTTGGGGCTGCTCCGGTGAAACTGCTTTTTTTGTATGCGAGGCGCGGCACGGGCCGAGGAGGCCAATCCAGAACATTTCACTGCTGTTCCTGTTGTCAAGAGGTCCTGAAATGGCTCTTCCCAGCATGGCTGAAGGCAATGGCATCTGGCATGTTCTTTTATACTCACCCAGTCTCCTGGCTACAAAGAATGTCCTGGTGTTGCCAGTGGGTCTGGGAGGACCTGTAGCACCTGATGATGAAGAGAACATAACGTTTCTGTTAGCCTTTTGCAAAGCTGTAATACAAAATCAGTCACTTGCAAGGGAGCAATATTTTTGTGGCCTGGAAAATGCATCAGTCTCCCAAAGAATATTTCATGCAGATTTAATCTTGTCACCTTATCAGGGGTTCTCCTCATTGCCAACCGAGCAAGCAGAAGCGCATCAATCCAAGACAGTTCAGAGGATGCACAGATTTGTCCTATTTTTAGATTTTAGTACCCCATTCTTGCATTCCACTGAACCCGCTGTGGGTGGGTGGTTGGCACAGTGGAGTTTCTGCATTATCCCAAACCCCTCACAGGTGCCCTGTATGACTTTGGAAAAAAAGGTCAGTCCTTTGTCTGAGCTAAGAAGCTTGAGGATCCCAGAACAAGGGATCAGTTCCTTCAGGAGGCATTTAGTCAATCACAGTCGATGCATCACTGTGGTGGAATAGGCTTCAGTACATTCGCTAAACATGCATACAAAAAGAAGGATATACTTGAATTTCTTTTTTGGGGGACGTTCAATGAATTTTTCATCTACAGTCTTTTAAAAGACGGAAAGTCGCCTGGTGCAGTAGGTGTACTCTTACCTCAATTGTATTGTGCAAATACAGTACAACTTTTGAAGAGTCAGTCAACTTCCTGATGAAATATGGGGTGATGCCGACATTGAGAAAACGGTCCTACCATGTCATCACGGCCAACATGCGAGGGTCCATGGAACAACTGTATCATGGATGGAAGCCAAGTCATTGGCAAACATATTCTTTCCATTAGGACCTACCCAGATCCCCTCCTCTGATTGCACATATCCACCTTGGAAACAAGACAGTAATTCACCTTTAGAAACTCGTCTGCTACTGGGTGCCATTGGCTGGTGAAATGGGTCCCCTGCAACATTAGTTAGCTGTTAATGGGTCTCCTCAGTTTGCAGATCGTGTGACAATGTGCTCATAAATAATACTGTTTGGCAGTACATGACAGAGGGGTGTGGGATGTCGGCAGATATGCAGAGCAAACAAAATTGGGAAAGAAAAAAGATGAAATCGGAAAATAGGGGAAAACACAAAGAGACAAATAGAAAAAAGTAAGCATGAGAGAAAGGTAAGAAAGAAAGAGTAATAATGAAAGACAAATGACAGGTAAAAAGAAGAAAAAGAGAAAGAATGGGAGGGAAACTGAAGTATTAAAGGAAGGAAAGGTAAAAGGAAAGGAGGAAGAAAAAGGTGAATGATATGATAGATGGGTAAAAACATTGATAGATTGAAAGGTGAGAGAATTCATAAAAAAAGCATAAGGCTCAATAGGTTATGGGGTAAATAAGTGGATGGATGAGGAATGCAAAGATGGGGAAAAGTGAAAGGATGGATGAGTGAAATTATGGTTAAATGGATATGTGGACATATTGGTGGGTGGATGCCTGAAAGGATGGATGGATGATTAAAGGGTGAAGGTAACTCTCCTAAGGATGGTCAGGTTTGCTTTTCTCATATGCTCACTGTAAGCAGAAGAATGGCTCAAGTGGGGGGTACTTACATTTTCTAGTTACTCCCTTGCTTGTGAACTACGTTAAGTGATGTTGTGTTGGCTGCATATTAAGAAGACAACCTGAAAATGCTAGTTCTTTGCTTTGCAATCTGCAAAGGCATTACCAAGTGATTCATATTCTATTGACGACATATGAGCTGCACATATCATGATAGTAATTTTTTATGTCATTAAATGAACTTGCAAAAGGTCACATAGCAACTCTGTATGCTGTATTTCATGTCTTGCTGACATGAGAAATCTTCTAATGGTCCATAACTGAACAAAGTCATGAGTGACCACAAATGCATATTGACTGTTTGTACAGATGTTAACTTTCTTATCTTTTGCTATGGAGCAGGCTAAAGCTATCAGTTGTGCTGCTTATGCACTTCTGATACTGGTTAACTGTGCATCTTGTATGAACCCATGCGCATTGCAAACAGCACAGGAAGCCTGTAGTGTCCCTATCCACGAACAAATCCCCATCAATATCAGGGAGCTGTGTATCTTGCAAGTTTGCTCACACCTTAGTGTGAAGCTCAGTAGCTAATATGCAATCATTAAGAGCATCATCACTCAACAATCGATTTTGCATCATTGGTAACAGTGTGGCAGGATTTAGAGTTTTACAGTTTTTTTATAACAATGTGTGATGCAGTGTCAGTTTATATCTACTTAATCTAGTATTAGTGTGGTATTGAGTTACTTTCATTGTTAATATTATTTCTACTGCATGTTGAACATGCTAACTTAATTGGCGTACAAAGTCAGTACTTTCAGACTGTTTAATAGCCATGGCGCTGCTGCCACTGGGCTCAAGTAAGGTGGCAGAGCCCCTGCAACTGCATTTAGTGTGGTGGAATAATAGACACCTAGGTGAAGGTAGCTTTCATGTTTCTGAGCTAGCACAGCCTTCTTTTTCATGACAAAATGAATGAAACTATTTAGAATAATCAGGGAGCCCCAAAGCTGGAGCCAGGGACAGACGTTCTTTATTGTGCAAGAGGTGTCTTCACACTGTTGGGACCAGAGGACTGGATCTGGTACCTCCTCTGGGGTCAAAGCCTGCGGACGATCAGTGAGAAATAAGGAGTCTAAAGACAGCAGTACTGGAAAAAACGGGGTGGGGGGTGGGGTAAGGGCGTGGGAACAAGAGGAAAAACAACAAAGGGGCCCGTCCTCCTAGACATTGATTTGCAAAAAACAAATAGAAGGCCCGTCTGTTCTGAGTGAAATAACCCTCCACTGACTAGGGAGAAAACCTTTGGTTTTCTTATAAAACTGTCACCCACTAGGATTGCCCCTTGGTGGCATGCTTCATCATTGGGTTTTTCCCATTCTGTTGCGGAACCGGGCGTGCCGTGACCTGCGAGATACACAAGAGCACTGAGTGGTGTACTATAATGATGGAAGTGAATAGGAGTGGCGGGTGTTACGTAAATGGTTAAAAATACCCGCCTGGTAGGTAAATAAATACTTTAATCTGTCCTCCCGGTGGTATGATTGAAAATGAGGAGAAAGTAGAAAGTGTAGGTGATAATGTACCTGCTGTTCTGATGGTCTACATGTTTTAAGCCAATCCCCATGGCTTTTCGTCAGGACCAATGATCTAATTCCCTGATTCCACCCCTAAAGTAGTGCTTATGCAAAATTCCAGCGCACACTCTGCATGCTAATGATAATGATAATATAGATTGATCGCACCTACTTGGTGTTACTGCTTGAAACACATAAATGGCAAAATTTATGCTTAATGGGTCATCCAGTGGTATGGGGTGCTTGTAGTCACACTTACTCCAAAGCGTCTCCTTTGCTCGTTAACCTAAGGAAATCTCCGTGGCCCAGATATTCTTGTATTGAAACATGTGGGTGAAGGTTTTATAAAACCAAAGGCTTTCTCTCTAGCCTGTGGAGGGTTATTTCACTCAGAACAGATGGGCCTTCTATTTGTTTTTTGCAAATAAATGTAAAGGCCGCAATAGCTGTCCATGCAGAAAAAGGCTCTAACATCTTTCTTGGTGATGGTTTGAGGGAACTGGCGACAGTCTCCTATGCCCCTCAGACAATTCATGGTCCAAAATGTTTCTGAAATAGCACAATACTGCAATTTCTTTGGGGATACCTTTTAACCCTTTGTTGCAAGATGAAAGAGAAGACCAAGAGTGTCTTGCTTGCAAGTCTCTACCAAAGGGGAGGCTAAACGCAAATCATCTATGTACTGATTCAAAGTGGAACCTCCAAGTAACGTAAGAGCACCTAGATCACTTTTTAAGGTCTGTGAAAAGATGTATGATGTCTCAGTATATCTTTGCACTGTGTCCAAAAGTAAGATTTATTGTCAAATTGAAAGAAGAGTGGGTATTGACTCTTGGAATACAAACGGATTGTGAAAAAGGCCAAAATGAAATCTAGAATAGAGAAATATTTCGAATTAACAGGAATATTGGAACATCTAGTAGGAAGGTTTGGTACAGCTGGGCTGGAGGGTACCGCTATCTTTATAATTTCCCTCAAATCCTGCACAAAAAAAAGATAGGCCTACCATCTGGCACTGTAGAGGCTATTTTTACTGGGTGACTCAGATTATTACATGAACTGCCTCGAATTTCTCTCAGTATGTCTTGTTGTAGAAGGTCTCTAATAACTGGTCGGATTCGTCATTTACCTTCCTTTGAGATTTTATATTATGGTATTCATGGTAAAATTGCTCCGGGCGTGTGACATTATTTGTACAGGAGAGTAGTCAGTGACCTGGCCTACATCCTTTGAGTATTGGGCCCACATGTGTGTGGGGACAGGTCACTCCATCAGGCGTGCAATGAATTATGCATTGTAATTTACATAATAAGTCTAGTCGCAACAAGTCTAGACAAGTATGACTGAAAAAACTGATTTTGTTCTGTTAAGGGACCAATTATAATTTTGAGAGGTGAGTTAGTTGCTCTCTACCCAATTCTCCTGTAAGACTGACTGCTTTACTGTTGTTCCTGAAAGGAGTGCATGAGTCCATCCATGGGGCTCCTCACACAATTTAGGGAAATCCCTAGTAAATGATAATAAGTCAGACCGTGACCAAGGGACGTGAATCTAAGCAGTTGAATGACTGTCGTTCCCCGAAAGGACTTCACACAGGGGTAAAGGAGTGTTTCCTCAATACTGTCTGGGAGAAATTAATGAGTAATTGCTGGGCCTTCAAGTCCTATTTAAGCTTTTGCCTATTGGCATCTCTATTTGCTGTATTGGTAGATTTCCAATTACATAATACCTCAATGAGGTGCAGAAGCAGTTTGCGCTTGTCCTACATGTGCATCAGGTCTTGAGCAGCTTTAACGTCATTGGGTGACCAGTTATATTTGTCACTGGGGGAGAATGTTTGATATTGTTCAGCATACCGTTCATGTGTTCTTTTTTGCATTTGTCACCCTAAGTGCGAAGGGTATGCCAAGACATGGGCCCCAAGCTCACCATGCCACCGGAGTCAAGCTATCCTGGCGGATGAGGAATGATATCCCGAAACCGGTCTTAGGAATCTTGTTACCGGTCTGGGAAGGACCTGAGATGGCAGTTTGGGCTGGACTCTTCCCATGGGGTGAAGGGTCAAGACTGATTTGCATATGGTTGGGTCTAAACTGGAATGGCATGGTGAGCAAAAAGATGATGGATTTAGGAGCAGATCTCTGTACTGGGGGTGAGCGTTTGACATTGTTCGGCATTCCGTCTATCCTTTTTACTTTTTGCATTTGTTGCCCTAAGTGGGACGGGTATGCCCAGACGTGGGTCCCGCGATCACAATGCCACAGAGTCAAGCTATGCTGGCTGATAAGGGATGATATTCCAAAACTGGTCCTAAGAAGCTTGTTTCTGGTCTAGCAAGGACCTGGGATGGCAGTTTGGGCTGGACTCTTCCCATGGGAAGAAGGGTCAAAACTGATTTGCATATGGCTGGGTCTAAACTGGAATGGCATGGTGAGCAAAAAGATGATGGATTTAGGACCAGATCTCTGTACTCGGGTAAGTGTTTGACATTGTTCAGCATTCCATACATCATTTGTACTTGCATTTGTTGCCCTAAGTGGGACCGGTATGCCCAGACGTAGGTCCCATACTCACAATGCCAATGAGTCAAGCTATCCTGACTGTTGAGGGGTAATACCCCGAAACCGGTCCTAGGATGCTTGTTCTGGTCCGGGGAGGACCTGACCTGGCAGATTGGGCTCAACTCTTCCCATGGAGAGCAGGATAAGACTAATTTGCATATGGCTGGGTCAAAACTGGAATGGCGTGGTGAGCAAAAAAATGAAGGATTTCAGCCCAGATCTCTGTTCTGGGTGTGAGTGTTTGACATTGTTCAGCATTCCATCCATCATTTGTTTTTGCATTTGTCGCCCTAAGTGGGACGGGTATGCCCATACGTGGGAGCTGTGCTCACCCTGCTAACGAGTCAAGCTATCCTGGCCGATAAGGAGTGTTACCCCAAAACTGGTTCTAGGATGCTTGTTTCTGGTTCAAGGAGGACCTGGCCTGGCAGTTTGGGCAGGACTTTTCCCAGGGGGAGCAGGGTCAAGACTGATTTGCATATGGCTGGATCCAAACTGGAATGGCGTGGTGAGCAACAAAAACAATGGATCTAGGCCCACATTTCTGTACTGGGGGTGAGTGTTTGACATTGTACAGCATTCCGTTCATCATTTGTTCTTTTTGCAGTTATATTTGTCAGGCGTATTTTGATCAGTAAGTGGTGAGTCCAAATTCACCTCTGATGTATGGAGAAATTGTTCATAGTCACCGTGGAACAGGAAACAGGCACAAGGGGGCATGTTCATCAAGGAGCGCATTCCCATCATCTGTATCCGTACAGGTGAGTATTTTGTCTAGGGCAGTGTTAGGGTTGATAGTATTTTGTTCCTGTGTTTTGTTATCAAGAGCTTCCTTTCCCTCACTGGGGAGATTATCGTTGGTGGGAATTTTACCCATTACAAAGACGCACATTGAATAAAGGGACATCATTTGTCCCAACGTATCAAAGTAACGCTTTGGAAATTGAAGTATCAATATTCAAATTCATGAGAAATCTTCGACTATACCACTTTTTCACCAATGTGTTACCGTTGTCTGATTCGACTTAATCGGATTTTTCTACACAGACGGAGACCCAGTACAAAGAGTTTAAACCCCAGAGTACCTACATGGCACCCACGTCACACAAATTGTTAGACACATTTGAGAAAATGATCAAATAAGACATTTCCAAACTCAATTTACATTCTAAAACTAAATCTAATTTGACCAAAACTGAGGAACGGATCATACGCCAACTAGCCATGGATCAACGATTAACATTTCAAACGGCTGATAAAGGTGGTGCGTTAGTTGTGATGGACACATTTTTTTATGAAAAAAAAGTCACTGAGCATCTTCAGGACACAAACACGTACATTAAATTAGAACGGGACCCAACTAACGACATCATGATGACATTGGATTGGATAAGCAAGACGTGTTTGTCATTCTTGGATGTGTTGATTACAAGAGGACCCAATAACTTGGATACCACAGTCTTCAAGAAACAGACAGATAGAAACAACCTTCTTTTATTCTCAAGTTTTCATCCTCCTAGTCTTCTTCACAATCTCCCGTTTTCACAGTTGCTGAGAATCAAGAGAATTGCATCAACTGAAGAAGCCTTGATCAGGGCTATGGAGAGTCAAATTAGAAACTTTAAGCAGAGAGGGTATCCATCATCAACTTTGTCTGATGCTGTGACAAGAATTTCTACAATGCGAAGACAAGATTTACTTTCAACACACATCAAGACGCCACAAAACCAGATGGTGTTCGTGTCAGAGTATTCTACGAAATCAGTGGCTATAAAAAGGATCATCAAGTCCAGATGGGAACTCCTGCAGTCACAACCTGAATTTAATGGGTTATTTGAACAACAACCACTGTTTGTGCATACTAGGAGCCCCAATTTGAAAGAAATGCTAACATGATCCAAAGCGCCTACCAATACCACAGAATCCGGTATGCACAGGTGTTTTAATTGCATCAACTGTAACAATGTCATGTTAGGGAATCCCATTAACCATCCACATTCTGGCAAGCTAATTAATCTTAGATATACAGGAGATTGCAACTCTTCATTCGCTATCTATTGTAAAAAATGGCCGTGTGGTTTAACGTATGTGGGGAAAACTGAGCGTAAGATAAAAACCAGAATAACTGAGCCCAAAAGCACAATCAGGACGAAGAATATCAAATCTAATCTTGTCTCACACTGGCTAGAACACCATCATACGATAGCACAACTAAGATTCACTATTTTAGAATTGGTGCAGATCAGAGCAGGCAGAGATAATGCTAAAGTGTTATCATAGCGTGATATTTGGTGGATCAAGTTGTTCAACACCATGACTCCATTTGGTCTGAATGATAAAATGGATATGATATGCTTTTTATAATGAATCTTTATGTACATGATCTGGTTCACTTGCCACCAGTGATATTGTATACCAAAGTTCACTTTATTGCATTATACAATGTTCGTGTTGGTAACAACTTTATTATTTGCCTGATTACTGTTTTTAGATTTTCTAGTTAGGAACTTTGTCATTCAGGTGTTAACGTCATTAACACTGACCATCTCTTTATGTGTCTTTTTATTCCTGTGACCATTCATATTGTACATGTGCAAATTCATGGCAACTTGATGCATGGGTTATGTAAAAGAAAAAACATAATTCTCTCTTTTTCTTTTTTCCTTGGTATCTGTTTGACACCACACAAGGTAGATGACTTTCGGAGAGCACCCTATTCTTTATCTATATTTTTTCTTTTCGTCATGATTCTTTCATGTGTCATTTGATCTCACTGGCACTTCAGTTTAATACACTTGCTATCTATCACTCATTATTTCATCCAACTATCACCAGGAGTTGTTGTACAAGTGGACATCCGTGTTTTTGCAGGAAGTCCGTTGTATCAAGGTATTGCCTGCACAAGGCTTCCTATAAGGCTTCCTGAGGACATACCGATTAATCATCATGCCACATGCATGGTTAAACAGTACTTTTATGGTGTGTATTTATTAGTAGTAGTACAGACTGTCCTCTCATAAATGGCTGCCGATCTGTGGTATGGTCACTACATAGTTGGTTTGGGTGAACACCAGGTAATGGTCGTGAGTTCCATTTGATTCGAGCAGTAACAAGGTTGATTATTTAAAAATGGCGGCCGCACTGATGCGCGGTCGCCATGGAAATTCTTTTGTTCACCAACAATACTGTGAGTTTGTTATACCTGACTGCGTATTCGCCTGACATAGGTGTTAACAGTGAGAGAATTTATTCAGTAAGTTTACACAGAAGATTTAAAATAACAAGCTTGTATTTGACAGATTCGTAGTGGACAACATATTGTTGAGCGCTTACATTAAGATGGCGTCCGATATTGATGATGGCAGAGTCCGTCTTCTGTGCCTAACATCAGTTTAAATTTTGGCATGTCTCTAGGCTTCCGATAGATTGGAGAGCCGATAGAGAGTTTGTCAGGCGTCGGACACGTTGATGATTCGTATTGGTAAGTGGACTTACATGCGTTTGGCAGCGTACTCGGTGTTGGCAATAGTGTGATCTTTTTTTAAATAAGTCCATTGTGGTTTTCCTAGCAATCTCCTGTGTACGAGTGGCACACCGGGACTAATACACCGGTAAGTGCATTTTACGAGGGCGGTAGTGTCAGTGGTTTTCATGATAGTGGAACAACTTTGTGATCCATGATTTTTGCTTTACCAGAAACCATCAGGGTACGAAGGCTTATATCTGAATTGTTAGCGTATGACGCTATATGAGGTAACTGCAGAACTTCTTCTTGTTGACAGCACAGATATACAGAATTGATTCACATTTATTGTCTTATTTTAGGGAGACAGTTCAGTGATTTTTCGACTGTGGCAGTTGTGATTAAGGTGTTGCGGTCACAACACGCAAAACACACAAGATGATGGACGGAATGCTGCACATTGGCAAATATTCACCCCCAGTCAAAGATCTGGGTTTAATCCATCGTTATTTTGCTTCACCACGCCACCCCAGTTCAGACATAGCCATATGCAAATCAGTCTTGACCCTGTGCCTCATGGGAACAGTCCAGACCGAACTGCCAAGCCATGTCTTCCCTGGACCGGAATCAAGCATCCTAGGACCGGTTTCAGGCTATCAGCCTTCATCAGCCAGGATAGCTTGACTCCAGTGGCGTAGTGAGCACGGGACCCACGTCTGGGCATACCCTTCCCACTTAGGGCGAAATGCAAAACACACAAGATGATGGACGGAATGCTGCACATTGGCAAATATTCACCCCCAGTCAAAGATCTGGGTTTAATCCATCGTTATTTTGCTTCACCACGCCACCCCAGTTCAGACATAGCCATATGCAAATCAGTCTTGACCCTGTGCCTCATGGGAGCAGTCCAGACCGAACTGCCAAGCCATGTCTTCCCTGGACCGGAATCAAGCATCCTAGGACCGGTTTCAGGCTATCAGCCTTCATCAGCCAGGATAGCTTGACTCCAGTGGCGTAGTGAGCACGGGACCCACGTCTGGCCATACCCTTCCCACTTAGGGCGAAATGCAAAACACACAAGATGATGGACGGAATGCTGCACATTGGCAAATATTCACCCCCAGTCAAAGATCTGGGTTTAATCCATCGTTATTTTGCACCACGCCACCCCAGTTCAGACATAGCCATATGCAAATCAGTCTTGACCCTGTGCCTCATGGGAACAGTCCAGACCGAACTGCCAAGCCATGTCTTCCCTGGACCGGAATCAAGCATCCTAGGACCGGTTTCAGGCTATCAGCCTTCATCAGCGAGGATAGCTTGACTCCAGTGGCGTAGTGAGCACGGGACCCACGTCTGGGCATACCCTTCCCACTTAGGGCGAAATGCAAAACACACAAGATGATGGACGGAATGCTGCACATAGGCAAATATTCACCCCCAGTCAAAGATCTGGGTTTAATCCATCGTTATTTTGCTTCACCACGCCACCCCAGTTCAGACATAGCCAGATGCAAATCAGTCTTGACCCTGTGCCTCATGGGAACAGTCCAGACCGAACTGCCAAGCCATGTCTTCCCTGGACCGGAATCAAGCATCCTAGGACCGGTTTCAGGCTATCAGCCTTCATCAGCCAGGATAGCTTGACTCCAGTGGCGTAGTGAGCACGGGACCCACGTCTGGGAATACCCTTCCCACTTAGGGCGAAATGCAAAACACACAAGATGATGGACGGAATGCTGCACATTGGCAAATATTCACCCCCGGTCAAAGATCTGGGTTTAATCCATCGTTATTTTGCTTCACCACGCCACCCCAGTTCAGACATAGCCATATGCAAATCAGTTTTGACCCTGTGCCTCATGGGAACAGTCCAGACCGAACTGCCAAGCCATGTCTTCCCTGGACCGGAATCAAGCATCCTAGGACCGGTTTCAGGCTATCAGCCTTCATCAGCCAGGATAGCTTGACTCCAGTGGCGTAGTGAGCACAGGACCCACGTCTGGGCATACCCCTCCCACTTAGGGCGAAATGCAAAACACACAAGATGATGGACGGAATGCTGCACATTGGCAAATATTCACCCCCAGTCAAGTTCGGCAGTTCGGGCTGGACTGTTCCCATTGGGCGCAGGGTCAAGACTGATTTGCATATGGCTGGGCCCAAACTGGAATGGCATGGTGAGCAAAAGAACGATGGATTTAGGCCCAGATCTCTGTACTGGGGTGAATGTATGACATTGTTCTGCATTCTGTCCATCAATTGTTGTTTTTGCATTTGTCACCCCGAGTGGGACGGGTATGCCCAGACGTGGGTCCCGTGCTCTCCATGCCACTGGAGTCAAGCTATCCTGGCTGATGAGGCCTGAAAGCCCGAAACCGGTCCTAGGATGCTTGTTTCCAGTCCAGGGAGGACCTGGCCTGGCAGTTCGGGCTGGACTGTTCCCATCGGGCGCAGGGTCAAGACTGATTTGCATATGGCTGGGCCCAAACTGGAATGGCATGGTGAGCAAAAAAACAATGGATTTAGGCCCAGATCTCTGTACTGGGGTGAATGTATGACATTGGTCTGCATTCTGTCCATCAATTGTTGTTTTTGCAGTTGCGGTCACAACAGCCAGGAGCTTAACTTACTAATACGCAGCATTTTGTTTCTGCATACAGAGAGGTATGGCAAATAGCGTACAGTTTTCAGAATCCATCGCATTCGTTAGCAACACTATTACTGTTTTTATATAGCTGGCATATTTCTTTCATACTCTGCAGATTACATACCAGGAAATTTTAGCATCTTTTGCGCGATGGTTCATGCACTGGTCAAGTCATCCAGTAAGTTCTCAGTCTTTTCTTTCATCTATCCTGTAACTTAGGTGACGGGCTTGTATCTTCTAGTCACACCATTGTTCATAATTTTTGGCACGCGCTTTAGCATGTGGAGGTAGGCGCTGCGTCTTATTCTGTCACCAACTGGCACACAGTGGTGTTGTTTGGTTGCTTCATGGTGATTGGTACTCATTCCACCTGAATCTTTTTTGCTTTTTGAATTGTTGCCATGTCTATGTGCATCTTTGGTGTCATAGCAGCTATCCCTGTATATTAAAGGTTGATATCAATTTGTTCTATTGAGATTGTTTTTTATTATTTCTTTCAGAGGCCCCTGAAGAAGGGATTTGATGATCCCGAAATGCATTGGGCAATGCTATTCTTTGGATGTCTACAACTTACTTCATTACATGAACAGTGTGATGTTTATGCTACATACACCTTTGTTATATTGTGTTAAGAGCAATTTTACATAGTTTAATTTCAAAAGTATTTTTGGCCAAATAAATGCTAAAGCATTTGTTAAATGAGGAAATGTATCATTGTTTAATTGTGGTGACCCTTTGTGCACACTGATTGTTTGATTTTTGATAATGTGAGTAACTTTAATCCACACTGTGCAATCAGACACCGAGTGAACAGTCACTCGCATACATTCTATATTCGAGGGGTAGGCAACCCCTTTCTGGTGTGCACGCATACGAGTTCAGCAAGTTTTATTCATTGAAGAATAGGTTTCATATTTAGAGGTGTGTGCTAACACATTTATTCAATTTTAATTTTCTGCCATACTTAGCATTGTATTCCTCTAATGTAACATGCATTCAGCATAAAGACAAACAGAGAGAGCTGTGTACTTGTTTAGGTTTTCGAGATGTCTGGTGCTCTAACAATGCAGGGTTGAAATATTTAACTTGTTACTCTAAACGTTTACACTCCGCTTCTAGAATTGATTTGATTTTGGCATCTTATTCCCTGGCCAAATTAGACGTATCACACCATTTTAATGGATTTTCTGACCACTCAGCTGTAATATATAACTGTTCAATCCCATTGTGGGTGCAAGGCCAAGATGGATTATGGATAAGTCCATTCTTTTAGAGAGGGAGTGGAGTGAACAGGTGAATCTGGGGATCCAAATCTTCTTACTAACAAATGATGCCTAGGCAGATCCATCGGTAGTCTGGGAGGACTTTAAATGTACCATCAGGGGGGTCTTTATGTACCAGGCTGTGTTTAAAGGTAAAAAGGATAGGGAAGCAATCTCTTCTCTACAATTAGGATGCTGGAAAAACCTATCAAGATGCACTATCTCATAGTTCTAATAGCGCCCTTCGAGACAGATGGTTGGATGTGAATGAGTGGGTCAGCGCCTTCTATCTCCAAAAAGAGCTGATAAATAATCAGACCTTTCAGCTACAGGTGTATGAAGAATGAGAGTACGCATGACGGTTCTTGGCATGGCAGGCCAAAGAGAAAAGAAATTGTAACCTGATTCAGCAGATTAAAGACCCATGTATGGATCAGTTTACGGACAGGGCTGAGGACATCAGATTAATTTTCCATCAATATTATTCTACACTATATCGGGGGGATAGGATATGTGGGGGAGAAGCGGCCACAGAACAGGAATTAGAAGAATTGTTAGCAGATCTGAACCTGCTGCGTTTGACAATAGGGCCTCTACATTATTAATTAATCCAGTTACAGGGAGAGAGATCAGATCAGGGAGGCAATAGGACAAACGGTATGGTGCCAGGGGAAGATGGTTTGGACCCAGATTTCTATAAAGACTTTTTACCTAGCCTTCTAGGTCCTCTCACCACCCTGTTTAATTACCTTCTGGGAGGTGGACGGCTACCTGACTCCTTTTTCAGAGCGGTTCTGATTAATATCCACAAGAAGGGAAAATTGGCAATGGACTCAAGGTCGTATCAACTGATTTCTTTATTAAATACCGATTATAAGATATATCCAAAGATATTAGCTAATCGGATTGGGCTGGTTGCTCCAGTATTGGTCTCCCCAGATAAAACAGGATTTATCAAAGGTTGCACTCTGTTTACCAATACCCAGTAAATGGCATATTTTATTGATCTGGTTATAACAGATTCTGTGCTGGCGGTTATTGTCCTACTGGATGCAGAGAAGGCATTTAACCTCGTGAGATCGAAATATCTTTTCTACATCTTGGGTACATTTGTATTTCCAGTCCAACTCACAAGCTCGATTGGGGATTCTACCAGGGAGCGAGATCTCAATTGATTTTTTAATAATAAGCAGGCAGAGGGAGTGATGTTGGAGCTGGGACGAGGCAGGGCTGTCCTCTCCATTGCTATTTGCCCCATTTATTGAGCCCCTAGCTTAAGCACTGCGTTAGAACAGCTTGATTTTAAAACCTATTTCAGAGACCCTGGTAATAAAGCTGTCTACAGACGTTGCAGCGCTGTACCTAACATCTACAGTGGATAATATAAACAGGGCTTTACAATTAAATAAGACCTTTACAGATTTAGAATGCTATAAGATAAATGAGTCCAAGACTGAATGCCTACTCTTTAACGTTTTCATAGAAGGCCTCCCGCCCCTTTTGTTGATGAATTATAAACCAGGTCCTAAGAGATACTTAGACATATATTTCCCTGAAAGGCAAGAGGAATTTTTATGTTTACATTTATTTTTATTGTTGCAACAAGAGGCACACAGACCGAATTAAACATTATGTCATAGCAGTACCAGAATACATTAACGTCCAACCTCTTGGCAACCTTTCATTAAATTCCCCCCAACCCCTTCCCGGAGCCCCCCCACCCCTGGGAGCTCACCCAGTGTCTAATCCATACAAAGGTAATAGCGTAACAGCCTCTCCCAGAGAGGAACCACAATTGGGATCACTCCGGTGGCACGGTCAGGTGCAGCAGTGTCAGATACCTGGGACAGGTGAATTCTGTAAATTCCTGCAAGAGGAGCATGGGAAACGGCAGCCACATCTCCCGGTATGAGTCCCCTTGTTGTGTGAGTGTTAAAGAGAGCCTCTCCATCCCCAGAAGATGCCAGATCTGGTGCAACCAGTTCTGCCGAGACGGCACCCTGTCCATCCCCCTAGGAATAGATTGATGTGCTGCCCCCAGTGCCAAGGCTATGTGTCGTCCCCTTTTGGATTAAAGTGGAAATGAGCACGGATTAAGAAGACCCAGCCTGACATAAGAAGGAAATCTGGGTAGCTGGGTGTTAAAGTGTGTGTCAATATCTGATAAGATCTTGTCCCAGATCTGCGTCAGTTTAGGGCACTCCCATAATATGTGTACCAGCGTCCACGGGGAGTCACAATGCCTCCAGCACCTGTCACTGCGCTCTGGGTTCCCCTTATGCAGACGGACCAGAGTTACATACCAATATGTGGCGATTTTCAATGCTGTTTCAATACTGGAAGCATTAGAGGCTGTGTGTCCCGTCCGTTAATAGACATCCTGCCATTCACCTGCAGACAGTTGTCTGCCCAACTCTCACTGGAGCTGCGCAGGGGATTTTGACTCAGGCTCACCATCCCACTGCATCCCATACAGCTCGGTGATAAGAAGCCTATCTGAATCCTTGCTAAGAAGCCACCTCTTAAATCTTGTCAGGTGCCATTGTGCCGCCCCCCCTCACTGCCGGCTGCATCAGCCAGTGCCTTATCTGAGTGTACTGGTAGCATTCTCCCTCCGGGATCGCGAATCCAGCACGCAAGGCCTTAAACCGGATGGGATCCTCCTCATCAAAGAAGTGACCTACAGACCGGCATCCCTTCTGCAGCCAAACGCCGAACGAGGCACCATCCAGGCCTGGAGTAAAGTCTCCATTCCCCACCACCGGAGTGAGGGGGGAGGGAAATGATGTGAGGCCCCTTCGAGTCGCGACTGTGTCCCAGATTTTCAAGGTAAGCGCAGTGATCAAAGACATGTAGAGATTCGCGGGGTGATGTATATGGGCCAGAAACGGAATCTTCCAGAAAGCTGTTCCCGCTAATGCCCTATCCATAAATAACCATACCTTTTGGGACTCGGGGCAAGACCATTTGATCAAGTATCTTATCTGTGAATTCTGAAAGTAATGCGGTAGGCACGGGACTCCTAGGCCACCCTCCAATGGTGTGTGCCAGCTACGCTCATGCCTCATACGGGATCGCCTACCTGCCCGCACAAAGTTCTGTAAAGCGCCCTGTAAGGTCTTAAGCATCCCCGTTCTGGGCTGTAAAGGGAGCATCTAGAACAAGTACAAAATCTTAGGTAGGATCGTCATCCTAAGAGCAGCGATCCGTCCATCCAGTAAAGGGAATACAGCTGCCAGTGCGCCAGATCCACCTTCACCCTACAAATCAAGTTGCAGTAGTTAAGAGTGATCACTCCAGAAATAGTTGGGGCTAGCTGAATGCCCAAATAAGAGCTAGATTTCAGAGCCCATTGAATCAAGAGTGTCTGGGTCAAATAATGCCTGGTGGCGGGTGAGACCGTATAGTCCAATGCCTGTGATTTGACAAGAATTATATGAAACCCCAAAGCTGCATTGAATAGCTGCACCTCTTCCAAGGAGCTCGAGAGTGCCTCCCTCGGGCCCAACAGGAAAACAATAACATTGTCTGCGTAGAGTGTGATGAGATGCTCCTTTCCCTCAAAACGCATCCCAGTAACCTTCGGCTTATCCCTAACCCTCTGGGCGAATAGATCCATGTAGAGCGCAAATAACAAGGGAGACAGGGGGCACCCCTGCCGGGTGCCCCGTCAGATAGGGAAGCGATCAGAGCTTCTATCATTAACTCTAACGGAAGCCATTGGTGCCCCATAACCACTAAGTACCCAGACTCGAAACCGCTCACCCAGACCAAAATGTGACAACGTCTCGGCCAAGTAAGGCCAGCAAACACGGTCAAACGCTTTCTCTGCATCAATTGTCTATAATGTGTAGAATCCGTTTGGTGTTTTCCGCGCAGTGTCTGTTGGGGATAAACTCTGCCTGGTCAGGATCCACCAGCCTGGGCATTAAGGGTGCGAGACAGGCCGCAAGAACTCCTGTGAACAGCTTTGCATCCTCATTTAAGAGAGAGATGGGTTGATAGGAGCCACACTGTCTCTTGTATTTACCAGGTTTCCCTATAACTGCTGTGGAGGCCTCCGTCATCAAGGTGCGGCTGAGCTCGTGAAGGAGTTAAAGACCCTGGTGAGGAGAGGGGGCCAAGGACGGGCAAAAGGTTTTATAAAAAGTCACAAGGAAGCCGTCCGAGCCAGGTGACTTATGGGGCTTCAGCCTCGAGATCGCAGAGATTACCTCTTCTGTCCTGATCGGACTATCCAAGCTCACTGCCTGCTCATCCGTTAAGTGAGTCACCTTGGCTCCCCCCTGATAAGCCGGAATACCAGAGGGGGAAGATCCTGTGCCGAGTAAAGGTCGCTAGAGAAGGACCCGAATCTCGCCGCCACCTGTTCATCTTACGCAACCAGGACCCCCTCTTCATCAACAAGGCATCTACCATGGTGGCCTGTCTCTGCCCCTTGAGTTTATTCTCTAGCAATCTCCTGCATTTATTCCCCCTCATATAGAAGGAATTTTTGAGATGTAAGATTGAATACTCCACGCTATCCAGGTCCAACCCGGCGAGCTGTTTTCTAGTGAACTCCAGCTGTGGTCAAGGCAGCAAGGCACAACTTACTGTACCACCCAGTATAGTCACTCCTAAGTGACAAATTATATACTGCCCACCTCAAATGACCAGCTGCCACATGGCCATAAAGGAGGACTACTAAGAGGAATTGAAGAATTGTGGCAGAGATCTAGAGTTTCCTATTGTGATCCACACATAGTGACAGTACATCACAGTGCCCTGAAGAAGCCCTTGTAGGGCGAAACGCGTTGGCTGTGCCCACATGATTGTGAAGTGAATGAAATAAAGAATTTCCTGCTCACATTGAAAACAGTGGACTGAATATCATTGAAATTTGAACATCTCTTAGGATTATATTGTCTCTCATCTTTCTGTTAAACTTGGACTCCAGCTGTCTCCATACTCTAGGCGCCCCTGTTCAGTGATGCGTACGCTCAAGCTCCCATACCTGCTGTTGTACTTGTGGCCGCTTATCCCGCCTCATTTTATTATCTGCTGCGGAGAGGCGATGAATTCCCCCCTTAGTACCACTTTCATAGCATCCCAAACCAATGAGATTGGCATATCCGGGGTATCATTGGCCCCCATGTAGTCCCCTATCGCCTTTTCTATTTGTCTAACAACTTCCAGCCTGGGGAGAAGAGTTTCGCCCAGCTACCAAGTGTGGGTGGTGGTATCATGACGCGCAAGGGAGAGGTCCAACAGGACCACGGAGTGATCGGACAGTGAGCGGGGCTCTATATCTACTGAAATAGTCACCGCCTGTACTTCCTGGATGCCTAAGAAATGGTCCAGTCTAGCATAGGATTTATGTGCGTGGGAGTAAAAGGTGTAGTGGTGTGTTGCTGGGTGTTTGTCATGCCAGAGATCCCGCAGCTCCATCTCGTGCAACCAAAGGGCTCACCCTGTGGTGATGACTCCCGTTGCTCCATGCCTCTGTGTTGAGTGGTCCAACTAGTTGTGAAATACCAGAATGAGATCCCCCCCCCAAGAACCACCCATCGATCTTGTATTGACATAATATCCACAACCCCTTAGGGCACAGGTATCTTTCAGGGTAGCGCCATGAAACCAGCCCGGTGTACGCGCGCTATATAAATTCTTTTTAACATAACATAACATAACACAACCACTCTGTGTAAAAACTGTTCCTGACCCTCACTGGGAGAATACACAGAGCCTATGATCAGGGAGTGAGGACCAAAATGAATGCAATACCTCAGCAGGCGACCTTTAATTTCAGCTATTTTTATCCCCACCTTCCCTCGGAAAGAGTGTGAGAAAAGCAGCACTACCCCAGCTGCCTTACGTTGTAAAGAAGAGAAGAACTGCTGGGAAAAAGCTCTAGATTTAAGTCTGTGCCGGTCACTGGCCTGGAGATGGGTTTCCTGCATTAAGCAAATGTCGGCTTGAGAGTGTTCCAGGTAAGAGAGAATGGCCCATCTCTTAACCGGATTATTAAGCCCTTTAACATTGAGGGTCAAAACCCTCAAACCCTCCCTTATCGATGCCATTGGAGACAGCGCTCACCCAAATAACCAGCTCCCAACTCCTCTGATCCTCCCCCACCCATTCGAACACAGTGATGCCCCTTCTGACCCATGAATGAAAAGATACCTAATTTGTGACTTCATGGTGAGCACCCAAAAACAAACCCCACAACAAAAACAGTGAACAACAATTGTCCCTGGAACAAGGAATGGGTAGAAAAATCTAACCCCAGTCCAGCTGAAAAAAACCAGTTGGGGACTGTGGCCATCTCCTCCAGTTCTCATTTGCCCCCCCCCCCCTTCCCGACCACCCAGCAACCCCCTGCATCAGCCCCAAATATCAATCTGCTTATTCTCAGGTGGGATTCTTGGCTGCAGAGTCCTCTGAAAGCTTTTCCAGCAGAGCCTTCCTCTCTGGCTCAATAACCGCATATTCCGGCCTGGCCCCGCCCCGTCAAGCAGGGACCCGCCTCCACCTCTGCCACCCATCTGCTCTACGACCTCTCTTCTCTGCTCCCAATATCTCCACCTCCTGTGCCTCAATCTGCAGCAGTTTGCACGCCTCAGCCAGGGAGCGGAATTGGTAGAGTTGGTCCTGCCAGTGGAATATCAATACCCAGAGGATCCGCTCTTTCAAAGAGAAACTGTGTACACAAGTCAGAATGTCCACAGGCCACAATGCTCCAGCACTCCAAAGACCCACCCTGTGGGTCCTCTCCAGGCAGATCATGGATGAGGGCGTGTCCCCTAATATCTGGGCAAACAGTGCCACCACGTAGGATTCAATATTGTCATCCCCCCGTATGCAGATATTATTCCGCCTGGAGCTGTTTTCGAGGTCTTCTGCATGGGCCTGCAGATCCAGTTGCTGATCTGTGAGACGAATGACCTCTTGCTGCAGTTGCTCTATTTCCTCATCCCGGGAGGTCTCATGTCCCTCCAGGGCATCCACTCTATCACCAATGTCCGTCACCTCCTTCCGCATCGCCTGCAATTCACTCGTTAAATCTCTCTTTACTGCCAGCAGGTCATCTCTCAAGGAGGAGAACAAAGTCTCCATATAGGAGCGTGTGACCAGGGCCTTCAACTCCTCCCCAGATGACAAGGTGGCTCTGCCAGCCGCCCTCTGCGTCAATCGCTCCTGGGGGCCTGCGGGCTTCACAAACATATCTTTAAAGGTGCCTCCTTTTTTTGCATGTGAAGACGCCGTTTAGCTGACCCCACCTGGCCTGCCGCAAGAAGGCGAAGATGCTCATAGCACTATCCCAATCGCTGCTCCAAATTCAGTCAAGCGCACCACCTCTCTGAGGGACGGGTACCCTGCCCCCGATTCGCCACTGTGCTCTGTGCAGTTCCAGCCCTGAGCGGAGGCCCCCACCAGAAGGCCCCCCTATGTTCAGCTCTCCAACCGGGCTCGCACCACAGGGCCCTCTGCACTCTGCAGTCCAGGCCCTCTGCAAGCTCGCACACTGCAGGCCCTCTCCACGACCCACCTGCTTCGAGAAGACAAACTCTACAGCCAAGGAGGGGCCTCCCCATTGTCTCTCCCCGCCTCGGGGCCCACCGCCGCTCACCTCCTTCCTCTAGGCCTTCGCACTCTGAAGCCACTCGCGGATGAGCCGGTTGGCCCAGCCGACCAAGCAGGACACAATGCGTGCCGGCATGATCTCCCCCATCTGGGGTCTCATTTGGTTCCAGGGTTCCACCTCTACATGCCTGGCAGGAGCTCCTCGAGTGGACCCCCCAACACAGTCCTCCTTGGCCACCATGCTCCACAGCTGCTCTGAGGGACCATCTAGGACCAGCACGGCCTGGTCCCCGACGACCGCACAGCTCCTCCGATCTGCTCTTGGAGCCATGCAGCCTCACTCCAGCCCCAGCTCCACACTGCAGGCGGTCTCCTCCCGGCACAGTCACTGTGTCTCCGCCGGGTTGCCCAGGCATCAGCTCTGCTCCGGGCCTCCTCCCGCAGGGGGTCAGTCATGCCCCCGAGCCACGCTGCCTTGGCCCACTCCGCCTCACCCAATGATGCGATAGGGAGCCCCCTCCAGCATCCGAGCACCAGGACACCAGCAAATGGTCCCGGCCGCCCTCTCCAGATAGAAACTCTATATGGACCGACCATCGCTGCATCCACTTCACCTTCCAGAAACCCACCACGCACCACTGCACTCAACAGATCCCCCGCCGCAGCTGGAGCAAAGTCACCGAAGACCAGCTTAACACCACCCTCGCCCGAAGCCCGCCTGCCGACCCCACCGACACCGACACCGCCGCTCGCAACCTCAGGCGATGGATCGACGACTGCGTCAACACTCTCGCCCCGATCAAGAAACCCTCCAACAGACGCACTGACAAGAAAGCCAGCTGGTTCACCGCGGACCTCCAGGCCTCCAAGCAAAACTGCCGAAAACTCGAGAAGGAATGGCACCGCGAACAAACACCGGACAGCTATGCAGCCCACAAGAATGCCATCCGCAGACACCATCACCTCATCCGATCCGCCAAAAGAGCCTCCTTCAAAGACCGCCTCGACAACAACGCACACAACAGCAAAGAGCTCTTCAACATCATGAAAGAACTCTCCAACCCCAGCTCCAACACCAACGACATCCCACCATCGCAAGACCTGTGCAACTCCCTAGCCACCTTCTTCCACCGCAAGATCGCAGACATCCACGACAGCTTCAAGAACGAGACCGCCCTGACAGCCACCGACACCTCAGACCCTCCTGCCAACATCCACATCGACCCCCTGCTCGCCTGGACCAACGTGAACGACGACGACACCAACAAAATCATGAGCACCATCCACTCCGGCTCCCCGTCAGACCCTTGCCCCCACCACATCTTCAACAAAGCCAGCGCCACCATCGCACCCCATCTCCGCAAGGTCATCAACACCTCCTTCGAGACCGCAACCTTCCCAGAGAGCTGGAAGCACGCCGAGATCAACGCCCTACTCAAGAAACCCAAGGCGGATCCGAGAGACCTCAAGAACTTCCGGCCCATCTCCCTGCTCCTGTTCCCGGCGAAGGTCACCGAGAAGATCGTCAATGGACAACTGACCCGCCACCTCTAGGAGAACAACATCTTGGACCCATCCCAGTCCGGGTTCCGCAGCAACCACAGTACCGAAACCGCCCTCATCGCCGCCACCGATGACATCAGGGCACTCCTGGACCTCTCAGCCGCCTTCGACACAGTTTGCCACCGCACCCTACGCACCCGCCTCCACAACGCAGGGATCCGAAACAAGGCTCTGGAATGGACCACCTCCTTCCTCTCCGACAGAACCCAGAGTGTCCGCCTCCCGCCTTTCCGATCCAAAGCCTCCGAGATCATCTGTGGCGTACCCCAAGGATCCTCCCTCAGCCCAACACTGTTCAACGTCTACATGGCACCTCTCACCCACGTAGCCCGACTGTTACAACCTCAACATCATCTCCTACGCCGACGACACCCAGCTGATCCTCTCCCTCACCAAGGACCCCGTCACTGCCAAAACCAACCTCCATGAAGGAATGAAGGCCGTCGCCGAGTGGATGAAGAACAGCCGACTGAAGCTGAACTCAGACAAGATGGAGGTCCTCATCCTTGGCTCCACCCCTCAGCCTGGGACTACTCCTGGTGGCCGACCTCTCTGGGAGCAGCACCGACACCCACCGACCACGCACGCAACCTGGGGTTCATCCTCGACTCCACACTCTCCATGACCAAGCAAGTCAACGCCGTCTCATCCTCCTTTTTCAAGTCCCTCCGCATGCTCCGCAAGATCTACAGATGGATCCCCATCGAAACAAGAAGAACGGTTACCCAGGCCCTCGTCAGCAGCAGACTGGACTACAGAAACGCCCTCTAGGCAGGAACCTCAGCTAAACTCCTGAAACGACTACAACGCATACAGAACGCCTCTGCACGCCTGATCCTCGACATCCCTCGCCACAGCCACATCACACCCCACCTAAGAAACCTGCACTGGCTCCCCGTCAACAAGAGGATCACCTTCAAGCTCCTCACCCACGCACACAAGGCACTCCACAACACCGGACCGGCATACCTCAACAGACGACTCACCTTCTACACCCCGAACCGCCAACTCCGCTCTGCCGACCTCGCACTCGCAACCATCCCCCGCATACGAAGCGTGACCACCGGCGGCAGATCGTTCTCCCACCTCGCCGCAAAGACCTGGAACACCCTCCCCATCCACCTGCGGCAGACCCAGGACCTACTTACCTTCAGGAGGCTACTCAAGACCTGGCTGTTTGAGCAGTAGCAGCACCCTACCCCCCCCAGCGCCTTGAGACCCTCACGGGTGAGTAGTGTGCTTTATAAATGCTCTGATTGATTGATTGTTTGGGAGCGCGGCCCAGTCAGCTTCCGGCTGCCGCTCCCAGGGAGCTCCTCTCAGCCAGGCTTCCTGGTCTCGGGCCCCGGCCACGTCTGCCGCACTCCGGCCTCGAACTGTGTTTCGGGGTTGCCAAGCTCAGAAAGGGACCCCCCGTTACCACTGCAGCCCCGCTTTCCCCATTCTTCATCTCTGCTATGCCAGCCCCCAACACAGCCCTCCTGTGCCACCATGCTCCACAGCTGCTCTAAGGGATCATCTAGGACCAGCACGGCCTGGTCCCCGACGACCGCACAGCTCCTCCGATCTGCTCTTGGAGCCACGCAGCCTCACTCCAGCCCCAGCTCCACACTGCAGGCGGTCTCCTCCCGGTACAGTCACTGTGTCTCCACCGGGTTGCCCAGGCATCAGCTCTGTTCCGGGCCTCCTCCCGCAGGGGGTCAGTCACGCCCCCCGAGCCACGCTGCCTTGGCCCACTCCGCCTCACCCAATGATGCGATAGGGAGCTCCCTCCAGCATCCAAGCACCAGGACACCAGCAAATGGTCCCGGCCGCCCTCTCCAGATAGAAACTCTGTGGGAGCGCGGCCCAGTCAGCATCCGGCTGTCGCTTCCAGGGAGCTCCTCTCAGCCAGACTTCCTGGCCTCGGGCCCAGGCCACGTCTGCCACACTCCAGCCTCGGACTGTGTTTTGGGGTTGCCAACCTCAGAGAGGGACCCCCCATTACCACTGAAGCCCCCCTTTCCCCATTCTTCATCTCTGCTATGCCAGATCGGGACCAGCGGGAAGGCCATGCCGGAGACGGAGAGACTGAGACACACATCTCATTCGGTCGCCATCTTGCAAGAGGATTTTTTTCACAATAATTATTACCCTGTTTTAAGGAGCGTGGGCAATTCACTGTTATCCTGGAAGCGACTGCCGCTCTCAATTATTAGTAGGATTGCCCTAATTAAAATGATGATATTCCCCTTATTTTTATTCCTTTTTTGCCTGTTTCGTTTAAATTAGATAATGTTTTTCTCTTCTAAGTTTCTGGTATGTTTGGAATCAAAAGCACCCTCAAGTCAAAATAAGTACTCTGCTATTGCCAAAGACCTGGGGCGAGTTGGGACTCCCAGATCTATGGTGTTATTATATAACTTCTCTGGTAGTATAGATATGCCATTTGTCAGTAGAATCCACTAGTTTTGACAATTGGGTTCTTCCCCAAATGCTGACTGCCTTGTACTTCCCCGATTTTTCTTGGTGTATGAAAGCCCCTCACTCCCAAAGAAAGTCAGATATAAAGCGGTATCTCAATTGAAGTTATGCATGAATAAGATTTTCTCAGTGAAAGGTATTCTCAATATTAATGCTGAGACGCCGTTAGGCTATTGTAGTTCTCTGTCACTGGGATTAACTAAGTAAACTATTGGCAAATTGGCCGACCTAGGTCTAACTAAGATGGGGGACTTCTTTTAGAGCCCCAGGTTAGGATCCTCACAGGCGCTGTTTTTGGGCAGAACCCTGTATCGCCAACCCAAATAAGAGAAATTTCAGGTGACATCAATGGGGTAGACATTGAGTCTTCTAAGTAAATCATAAAACATTTGTTATGGGGGCGTGGAGTAAACATCTTGGTTTGATTTTGATAAGAGGCCTTAACCCCAGACTCTGTGCATCCAATTGAAGGGGTAAGGAGAAAATGGATGCAACGTACAGGGATTGATATTAGTGATCAACAATGGGAGAGGTACATTAATATGAGCATTACCTGTCTCAGGGGCACAAATTTCCAGTGCATGGCCTTTTTCAATGTGTGGATGCTCTATTTAATGCCTTCTGCTTTGAACAAAATCTTTCCATCAATTGCTGAAAGGTGCCCATGATGCAACGCCAAGAGGGATTAGTTCCACATGTCTTTAGTCCTGTAATGCCCATAAACGTTATTGGGTGAGAGTATTTTATTTGGTAAGCTGGATCATTCAAGAGAATCTTGATCCCTCCCCAAGAGTCGCCCTTTTGGGCCTTGGAGATCGCCATTTTTACAAAACCCCAAAAGCTGAGAACTTCAATCTTATTCTACTTATTGGAAGCCCCTGGCAGGGCCTAACTTTGAGCAATGGGAGATAAAAATTAGGAAAGTCAACCAAAGGGAAACCTGATATTATGCAAGAACGGATAGGTATAGTATCTATATAGAAAATTGGAGAGACTGGTTCAACAAAATATAGGTGATGTAAGCGCGAACATTGGTGTAGGAGGGGAAAAAGGTGTTCTACGTTGTCATGATTAAGGATAGACCAGCCAGCCTAAGTGTGTCTTCCGAGAGGTTTGTATTAAGTCAGCACCGTCACTTTAGAAAGGTAGAGGATAGGGCGAGGCAGCAGGTCGGAGAGTGTCAGGTATTTCGAGGTGGAGAACAAGTTTGCTCTCTCCTGTTGGAGAGGACATTGAGGTGAAGAGTCAAGGCTTAAGGGGGTGGAGGAGGGTTAGTGAGGAGGGAGGGGAATGAGATTTTAGTGATAAGTTTTTATCAGGGAGGGAGTTATTTATTTATGCATTCGATACATTTTGATATGAGCTTCCTCTGACTTGATTTGGTCCAATGTGATTTGTGTTTTGTAATGTGGTTTGTTATTGCTGTCAAGTATCACCTTTCCTAATAAAACTTTTCGGGGCATATTCACAAGAACGTGTGATAACCACCGCAATTTTAGCTTAACACAACTTTTCTCATCGCAGTCCATCGCGGGAAAACAACGCCGTGTTAACGTAGCATTCTCAACCTGGCGTCACCATGCGATAGTCCCACGATAACGCGTCAAATGACCACGTTCAAAATAACGCGACGCCGACAAAATGCAAAACACCAACACGAATAAAGTTGCAATGAGGCCAACCACGATAAAAAAAACAGTGACAACCAGCGATAGGCCTGCAATTCCCACGCGTCTGGCGGAAAAATGCACCATAAAAGCTGAACAAGGAAAACAAACCATAAATAAATCAAACTGCGCAGCAACATGGATGCACCCGGAACGAGTGCCCAGGTCAACGTGAATCCCAAAAGCCCCACAGACCACCAGCAATGAACCTCGGGGTCGGGGAAGGCAAAGGAGAAGAGGAAGAGGAAGACGGGGTACAGTCCGCAGGAAAACCCGATCGTCGTCACGGAGGTGACAGGACAACAACAACAACTGTCCGTCACGACCACTGTGTCATTGGCAATACAGACGGAAAAATGGCATCCCATCGTGAATGCAGTGGGAGTGCCGAGGAGGCCAAGATGCGCTGGCACGATGTGAAAAGCCAAACCAAGCAGAAACCCGCTGCCAACAGGAAGGCAGCAACGGCGAATGGAGGTGGGAGTCCTGCGCCACAGGAGGAGCTGGAGCAAATGGCGCCAACAGTCATCAGTGTGGAGACGGTGCAAGGAGTTGGGAGTCCGGAGACTGCTCGACATGACCTGACACAACAGGGTGAGTAACGAACAGGGACTGTGGGGACGGTCACAATGGCACACATGCGCAACAACTTGTAGCACACCGCACACCCACAAAACCCTGGGTCATGTCCCTGATCCCCGTGGCACACTGCAGCACACATACAAACATCAAGTAGGCCCTCGTTCACCATGTGCCCAAAGGGGTCCCACCCCACACATCACCAATTACACAACACACACATGCACCTGTGCGAAACACAGCAAAGATGCGTATGTGAGAGCCACACTGGCAATGCAAGTGACACCACATGACCAGCAGCATGGCTGGAGTACAATCACCATGACACTGTGCACGCCACGAGACTGAGGTGGCTGAGTGTGGACCACATCCGGAAAGGAGCAGGTCACACTCTGACACATCCACCTGCACAAACAACCACTGACGTCAACAACACATCTGCAAACAAACAATACACAAGAGTCCAAAAACCGTCCAAGAGCACAAATGACCCAAGTCGCCAACATCACAGCACCTCAAAAGCACAAAAGCCAAAGGCACACCGCCTCCAAGGGATAAGGGCCAGCAAAATCACAGCTGCAGGTGCGACTCCCACACAAAGCAGCACCCACACATAGCAATTACAGCACACCCACATGGATGACAATGTGGTACACAGTCCAACACCTACACTGCAGAACAGAGGACACAACTGGGTCCGCCTGTGCGTAGAAAATGGCCAATCACCTCTGACATAGCAGGAAACTGTGAGATGCAAATGTACGTGTACAACCTCACCTACGTCATGTAGTCCAAATGTCCACTGACCCGCATCAAATAGTCCGCCCCTCCCAAACATTCACAATGTACAATGTCATGAAGTCTGAATGTAAACTTGAGCAATGCGGCAACATACATGCCAACACAATGTCAACAAGCATCTCCCCTTCACATTGCAGAGGGACAAACAACACCTCCAGCAGAGCAGACCAGACAACTCTACAGTGATGCTGAAGAGAATCATCACACTTCCGACACCTACGTCCCACAACAGTCCATGGATATCTTAGACAATCGACCTCCAGGAGCAGGGCAGCACCGCTGCATCGAGGATACCCCACCCCCTGCACAGACAACACAGCTGGACGCACCCACCACCCCGGCTGGCTCCCAGCATCCCACCGAAGCACACATCGCATTCCAAGGCCAGGTGTCAGACTGCCAGAAGGGGGTGGCCGAACATGTGCGGTTGGGGTACTACCTCATGGAAGCCGAACCAGATCACATACATGGGTGTCTAAGTCCCGTCAGGGCCCACCTACACTCCCCAATGGAGACCCACACTGCGACAGAGACACATGCCTTTGTACATTTCCGGTACTGAACCACACTCAGAGCCATGGGATGATCATCCACACCCCCACGCTGGACTGGCGTACGCCGGGCCAGCCCATTCCACACACGCTTACAGGGGGGGACGTCACAAGCTACATTTCCGCGATCTTCCCCACTGGCTGGGGTGACATGGTTGCGTCCACTGTCCACTACACTCCAAACACCAGCAGTGCATGTAGACATGGCTATGTCTGTGGTCTGCATACTGCAGTCTGTCCAGCACATCTCCGCCACACTTGGCATTGTGTACATACTCATTCATGGATGACTTGCCTCCTTCGCACATGCCTGGTTCCCACCTCTCCCCACATTCCGGTATTGTGTGGCTGAGGTGCCATGCCATCGATGGCTCATGCACATAGCTGACGAAGGTTGCCACAGTAAGTTGTGCTGTCGTGTCTGGTGGGGGGGGCACGTTGTTTGGCATGTTGATTGTGATTTTGTGACGTGTGCAGTGTCAGAGTTGTGAGTTGCATGATTGTGGGGTTGAGGTGTGTGGTGTGTTCATTTGGTACTTGCCAACGAGCAGTGCATTCCCATGGGTGCCATCCTGGAAGCGCTGGTTGATGTTGGACTGTCGGAAGATGAAGGGATCATGCACACTGCCTGGGTAGTTGGCTATGACATTGGTGAGGAGTCCCCTGTGGTCCACTATTGCCTGCACATTGATGGGAAGCGTGTGCTTTCTGTTGCGGTACTTGTGTGCAGTGTTGGCAGGGGGCACAAGTGGGACAAGTGTGCAGTCGATTGCCCCCGACACGTGCGGGGATCCAGCTATGGCGTATAGTCCTTGCTTGGTCTCCAGCTGTTCCTGCGCATTGTGCGGGCGTATGGGTGCTGGGGTCCATAGCTGGTGAGGGCATCCAGGACAGGTGTGAGGAACTTGGATGGGGCTGGCTGTGAGACTCCTCCGACTCGGGCGGTTGTTGTTTGGGAGGGTACCAGAGGCCCTCAGGTGCTGCACAGCCAGCAGCTTTGTCTGTGGAGGGATGTTGGTTGTCCGCTGTGTTGGTACCGTCAGCCTGTGGGCAATGATGTTCAGGATGCGGAGGATGGTTGTCCTTTTGGGCCTGTAGTGGGCATTGGCATTGTCTGGTGTGAGGTCTGTGGGGCTGGTGCATTTCCTGAAGGTCCGTTGTCTTTGTCTGCGCTTCCTCTGTGGTGGTCCTGGGGGGGGGGTCCGTTGGGGGGGTGGCGGTCCTGGGGGTGGTGGCGGTGGGTGTTGTTGCCCTCTCGGGGCTCCGGGGTGCATGGTGAGTGGCTCCATGGCATCTGTTGTTCTTTAGGTGTGGCTGTGGGCTGGGCTCCCTTTTCTTGTGCAGGTTGACGTCCGACTTTGCACCAGGTCAGAGCAGGTGTTAATTTTCTGCTGGTAACGCGCCATATCGCCTGTTTTGTGTTCCTATCGCCGATGTGGCTGGTCGTTGAGAATGTTGCGTTGTGGTGTTGTCGCTGCTTTTTGCTCGGGAACGCCTACTCTGCATCTCATTAGCGTTAGTTGCCGGGGTCATCTGTGGCGATGTTTTTTGCGACTGCTTTCGCAGGAAAACTGGTGTTATGGGCTGTTAGCACCAGCTTGTGAATGGGGCGATAAATTTAGCGTGACTTTGGATGCGTTAAAGTGCCGATAACTCGGCGATAGCTCCTTGAGAATATGCCCCTTCGTTTAAAAAAAAAAAATAGCTTCCTTCCACAATGCTAGCAAATCATAATAATTGGTCTTGCTGTCACTGGTTATGACTGTCAACTCTAGAAATAAGTTAGAAGGAAAGGCAGGAGAGACATTTGCAACAACTGAACGGTCGTCATATTTCTGCTGCCATGAAAGACCATCTAAAATTTTTATTGGGGACCTCTATGTTCTCCTTGTTACATTGTATTACAAGGGCATTTAGTGCACTATACCTATTACACATCTCATTGTGGCAGCATCCGGGGTCTGGTGCAAGAATACCGGGTCAGTGACAAGATGGAAATCAGAGTTCATTAATTCTTTTGCTATCAGTTTATCAAATAGTGCTGCCCATGGTATTTGATGGTGCGGTGGGGTTGGGAGGTTTGTTCTTCCGTTTTTACATAGGGAAGTTGTCCAGGGATATGTTCAAGTAGCATATCCTCCACCAGGGTGGTCCTCTTAATCTCCTCTTCCGATTCCGGTGCACTAGGAACCGGTTGAGTCAGATAAATGCCCGTAGTGGCTGCAACCTACTTGTGCCACACCTCTTTACGTTTCTGGGCCCTGTCTTGTGTGTGAGCACATTTGCAGACGTCTACGGACTGAAGGTCTTTGTGAACTACACCTTTTATTTCACTCACTGTATGAAGGTCTTGAGCAGTGAAATTCCAGTCATTGAAAACTTCCCATTGAAAACTTCCCATTGAAAACTTCCCATCTAATCTTATGACCCTTGAGCAAGAGCAATTGTTTTAGACAACTGAGTGGCGACAATTTGAAGGAGCCATTAAAAGGAAACTTTAGTTCTTACCTTTTAGATGTTCAGGCATACCACTTAGGAGCCCAAATACAGGACTGCAGGCCCATGGCGGTGGTCATTTGATAAGCCGGCAATGCCTGTGGAGATGCAGGTCAGCTCTCGTCAATGTGTTCACTGTTTTGAGAGCCCATTGTTTACACGACCTGCTCGAAATGACCCTTGGACTAATTCAGGCAAACATCATAGAAAACAGAATAATTAGAGAAAACGTGCTGTCCCTGGAATTAGTTTCCCAGCTTCATTCCTTTTATAGGAGGAGAATTAAAGGGAAAAGGAAAAAACAACGTTTATGATGAAGCACACAGCCTCTCCTCACACGTACAAAGGGGCTTATTTACAAGCCCCTTGCGCCACTTTTGCGTCATTTTTAACATGGTAAAAGTGACGTACGGGTGGCGCAAGGGGCTTGTAAATAAGCCCCAACGTACGTATACAGAAAAAGTAGGCGCTAGGGGTGTTTGGTCGCAAACGGACTCACATCCTTGCTGCCGAAAGGCTGGAAGAGAGAGCAGAAAAGATTTGCAAGGCAAAGCAGAAGGGAGAAATTGCAAGCCTAGTATAAAGTCAGGTATACTCGGCCCTTGCGGTCGATTATGAAATTTCACAATCGGGCAGTAGTAAGAGAAGAGCCTGATATGGCCCTAACTTGGTGAATTTTAACCTACCTAATGCGCCTTCTCCACGTCCAATCCGTACATTACAACGTGCATGGCAGTAAACATCCTGCATTGTCATACAGCTAACATTTCTACATCTAGAAAAATAAACCAACTCTATGTGCGCAAATCAACCATTGGTTCTGCCTGTAACAGTTAAATGGTGCTGGGACTTGAACTAACGCTTATTTACAGAATACATGAATGGGTACACAAAGCTACAGACTGAATAGGATTATTTTGCTAAACGAAGAATACTTTGAGCCAAACTGCAAACAGAAGAGCAAATAGTGTAGAGAACTAGCACTCATCTCTTGCTTATAATTTGGATAGTGTGAATGATAAGCGCAAGATAAAAAGTTATGAAATTTCATATTTAGATTTACCATTTAAATAACTACTGCTAATAGAAGGACATATTTTAAGGGTCAGTCGCCTTTTTTGCCTGATTACCACAGAGGCTAATAAAGACTATACTTCACAGAACTTGAGAGTTATAACAAAGTTTCTGCATTCAATAAACGCACAGCAATTTGCATGAACACTTTCACTGACGCCAAGTAAATAAAGCAAATTACTCTTCATGTTCAACATCTAAAAGAGTATAACTTTAACGATCCATTTACTGTATGATCTGCAGGGCCAACAATGTTGAAGAATCTTGTTTTTAATTCCTTTTGTAGTTTTTGCTATTGCTTTTGTCATTTTAGGGTGCATATTCATCTCTTTCTATATTAGAATGAGAAACGTGTGCAAAAATGATGGTGTTAGCAGCCAGTCTTCTCGTCGTCTTTAACCAGTATATATGTGTTCAAAGTATTTTATTGAAGAACATTTTTTCATATATATGAAACACAATACAAAAAATAATACCGAACTATAGAGTATAGAGAAAAACATATTACAATATATAAGAGAAGTACAGTTGCAGTACCAACAATGTATAACAATATATAAGCATAATATAAATAATAATAAAACAACATAAGAGGGCTACATTTTAAGCAAAGATTAATTCTTACAAAATAGAAATAAATATCCTAAATTGCAGAACATGTACCAATGTATGAGTCCAAACTAGACCACATACTAGACCTAGAAGAAGAGGAGTCCTTATGAGAGTGTGGATAGAAAGACTGCCCGCGTCTCAAAAAGATAATCCACTCCCACCATGCATTAACCGAAAGCGCAGTAGCATCTTTCCAATTACAAGTGATAGATTTGAGTGCAGTGGAAATAAGGAAATTGAATAATTTACAATCCATAGGGGATAAAATGGATTTAAAAAAGTGAGGATTTAAGAATTAGAACTTGAAATGATAAAGCTGTTTGGATGTTAAGGATCTGTGTAATAAGATGCCATATTTGTAATAAAAACTGATGTATGATAGGACAGTTGAAAAATAAATGTTGTAAATCACCAATAACAGATTGACAGTGCCAACAATTTGGAGTATCTAGGAGTTTAGCTTTAAATAGCTTATCAGCAGTCCAGAAACATTGATAAAGTAAATAAATATTAGATTGTATAAGGGTAGCCGGGAGATAATTAGCCGTGTTAGAATTCCAGATGTCCTTCCAAGATATATTAAGTGTATGAAGATTTAAGTGCGGGGACCATTTTTGAGTCAAACGTGCAAAGGAGAAATTTGAAGTGGTAAGTTTTTTATATACTTTAGATGCTGTATGTCCGGAACGGCTAAACATAGAAATACAAAATTCAATACCAGAAGACTGAGACATAGAAAGTAGTTGGGGGTAGGCATTAAGAATCGTGTTACATAACAATGCATATTTAGGCAACTCAGACAATGGCAGCTTATAAGTGGCTTGAATAACATCAAACGTGTGAAACATATCATATTGGAAAATACCAGCAGCAATCCATAATTTCCAAAAAGAAATATTTTTGTGATATTGTAGTTTAGGATTGAACCAAAGAGAAACTTTTTTAGTGGACGACAAAGTAATAGAAAATCTGCTATCAAATGATAAAAGGGCAATTTTAGAGGAGGCAAGAATAGGAGAACACTTACCAAAGGAACCATTGGACATGGTAAGAAAAGCAGTTAAAGGGTATGGAGCCAAAATATTTTTTTCCAGGAGAAGCCATTTAGGTGCATTAGAGAGGGGCACAGTATGAAACCATAAGGAACATTGAGCCACAAGGAATGCAAAATGATATTTTTTCAAATCTGGGAGGCCAACTCCACCTTCACATTTGGGCAGTTGTAGCATCTTAATACTAATGCGTGCAGGCTTATTATTCCAGAGGAATTTGGTAAATAATTTATATATTTTAGTATAAAAAGTGGACGGGAAGGAGAAGGGCAGCATAGACAATAAATATAAAATTTGTGGAGTTATAGACATTTTAATTGCTGCTATGCGTCCCCACCAGTTTAAATGAAGATTAGACCACCTATCAAGTTTCTCTTTGGTATTTGTTAAAAGAGCAGAGCAATTGGTATCAACTGTATCTTTAACTGAACCGGTAAAAATTATACCTAAATATTTGAGTTTGTTTGGAGACCAAGTTATATCAGTATTCTCTAACATTGTAGAATTACAAAAGGCATTTAATGGAAAAAAATTCTGTCTTAGTAGTATTCAGGGAGTAACCAGAAACCTCAGCATATTTATGAATAATATCAAGGATAATAGGTATAGAGGTGGAAGGGTCAGAAACATATTACAATACATCGTCAGCATATGCCGAGAGTTTAATGGTAGTATCTTTCAAAACCACACCTGTATAAGCATCATTATTACGAAGAGAACATAAAAGGGGTTCTATTGCAATAAGAAAAAGTAAAGGAGAGAGAGGACATCCCTGCCGAGTGCCTCTAAACAACCGAAATGGAGTGGAACACAAACCATTAACTAAAATTGAGGCTGAGGGGGCTGAATATAGACCCCTAGTCATATTAATAAAAGTAGGACCAAAACAGAAAGCCTCCAATGTTTTAAATACAAATTGCCAATTAACCTTATCAAATGCCTTTTCTGCATCTAAAGCCATTACACCAATAGGTCCACTAGCTTCCTTGGCAAGAGACAAGGTATGACAGAGCAAACAGGTATTATGAGCGGATAATCTACCTTTCATAAAGCCAGTTTGATCAGATTGTATAATTTGGGGTAGCAGGGGTGATAGTCTATTCGCCAGAACCTTTGCATATATCTTACAGTCTTGGTTAATGAGAGATATGGGTCTAAAATTGGAGACTAAAGTATGATCTTTATCAGGTTTAGGAAGGACAATTATTGTGGCTTCATTAAAGGATCCTCCCATCATAGAAGTATGTTGAAATTCCGTAAAAAGGGAAAGTAAAAAGGGGATAATTGATCTTGGTAGCATTTATAGAATTCGGGCGGAATTCCATCCGGGCCCGGAGTTTTTTTGGAATTTAAAGCATTTATTGCTGTAAAAATTTCCTTGATGTCAATAGGGTTGTCTAAAGTAGCTCTATCATTAGCAGAAAGCTGAGGCAATCGGCAGGAATGAAGGAATTCACTAACAACAGTATTATTAGGTGTAAGAGGTTCATGGTATAGAGAAGAATAGAAGGAAAGAAACTCCTTCAGTATGTCCTCAACCTCCATCACCAATGTACCCTTATTCGTCTTGATGGCTGGAATTTGAACCCTTTCACGTTTAAGGTGTAGGTAATTAGCTAGCAGACGGCCCGACTTATTAGAATTGAAATGAAAATTGGACTTTTCTTTTGAGATAAGTAAACCTGCTCTTTTACTGAGCATACAATTATATTCGTAACAATATTTCTGAAGTTGGGATTTATATTGTGGGTCTCTAGATGTAATAAAAAGTTGTTCCGCTGCTGAAATCTGTGTCTCCAATTCATTGAGACGGGAATAAAAAGATTTATTTTCGTGTGCCATAATAGAGATTGCAACTCCACGGATATATGCCTTAAAGGCATCCCAATGTATAATTTTTGAGGTGTCACAGGACTTATTATTCGAAAAATAATCAGTAATAGCTGAAGCCATTTTTTTAGCATTAGTGGGGTTAAGAACTATTTCCGAGTTCATTCTCCATCTCTTATTAGAAATTGGAGGGTCGGAAATAGAAAAAGAAAAGGAAATCAAAGCATGGTCAGAAATCGTGATAGGGTGAATAACTGATTCTCTAATCATGTGACACAAATTACGTGAAGATAATAAATAGTCAATTCTAGAAAAAGAAGAGTGAGCATTAGAATAAAAAGTAAAATCTTTGTCTGTAGGGTGTTCCAGTCTCCAAAAATCAACCAATTTGGTTACGGAAAGAAAGGATTTCAAAGCAAAAAAAGCCTTGTTAGGCCGGAACTTAAAAGCAGAAGATTGGTCCAACAAAGGATCTCTAATAAGATTAAAATCACCACCCATTATAAGGGATGTATTGCCAATTTTAAGTGCTTCATCAGAAACATAGGACCAAAAGGCAGGGTCGTCAGAGGTAGGGGCATAGATATTAATCAAATTGAAGGTAAATTTATCAATAAGAACCTGAGCAGTAACAAATCTACCATCTGCGTCATGGTGATGTGACAAAATTTGTGCACGAGTTCTGTGTGAGAAAAATATAGCTACTCCATTTTTACGTTTTGCAGCAGGAGATGAGACTATAGACCCTACCCAACCCCTAGACATAGTATGTAATATTTTGTCATTAACATGAGTTTCTTGAACAAAACAAATATCAACGTTAGATTTGTGTAAATATTCTAAAACTTTACGCCTCTTCACTGGATGCCTAAGACCCTTCACATTTAATGAAGCAACAATTAACTTTTGTGACCTAGACATACTTTCCTAAAAGGAAGAAAAATAACATGACAGAAAAGAGAGAGAAAAATAGTAGCCCATATAAAAAAGACAAAACAAGACAAACAACATGCAACGAGGTCAGTCACCAAGACCTCATACCAATAAAACATTGGAGACGGAGGTGCAAAGCAAGACAACCACCAATAATGTGTACCTGCAAGAAAAAAGAAGAAAAAACCTGCTTTAGGGAAGTAGAGAAAGAATTATCATAGTCAGCCCGCAGAGCCCGAAGGTTGAGAGTCCATGAGAACAGGGTGATGTTGATCCAGAATTCTTATTAAATCTGCAGGAGCTGAGAAAGACTTAGAAATGTAGTTTTTCCAGATGCGCATAACTGCAGGGTCAAAAAGACCATATTTGTAGCCAGCTTCTCGCAGACGGGGACGTAAATCTGAGAATTGACGTCGTATTTGAACAGTCTCTTTTGCAAAGTCCTGATGAATGAAGACTTTATTTCCTTCAATTAGCAGAGAAGGAATCTCTCGGACAGCCTTACGAATAAGAAGGAGATGGTGATGTCGCAGGACTTTAAAAATGATTTGTCGTGGCTTGACTTGATTTGGTTTACGAATTGAAGGTATTCGGTGGGCTTTATCAATCTCAAAGCGCTCTGGGAAATTAATATTTAGTAATTTAGGGAGAAGATTTTCCAAGAAGAGACGACAACTTTGACCTTCAACTCCTTCAGGAACATTAAAAATGCGTAGATTATACTGTCTATTTCTGTTTTCCAAGTCAAGTAAGGAACGGTGGAGAGAAGCAACCTGAGTAGGAATTGGAGCCATAGCCGTAATGGCTGTAGTATTATCACGAATCCTAATCTCGTTGTCAGCAACTCTCATCGATAAGGAAGCCATATCTCTATGTAGATTTTTAATATCTGAGGAGATGGAGTCCGTATTTGTATGGATGGCTTGAATTTCTTCCAATATTTTTGCCAATGAGTCGCCTTGGGAGTCAATAGCTTTGGCTTTAGTAGGGGGAGGTGAAACAGTTTGTTTGCGCTTATTGGGCCCCATTTTAGACTCCATACTGATAGGCAGGGAGCAACCAGTAGTGAAGGAGAAAGAAGTAACAATACCACAAACAGCAAATGTGGTTTCCTGAGGCAGAAAAAAGTTTATATAGCTGAAAAAAGAGCTCCCAAAGACATAAAGCAAAGCTACAATAAAGCTTAATAGGGAATAAAAAGTGACAAAATCCCTTTAAACTTATGTAGAAATGAGAGTGGTGGCTAGCAATAGGCAGGAAACAATATCCCTTTAAGAAAAAGAAGGCTTTTGAAGAGAGGAGGTGCCCAGCAAGTAAAGCCCGCCTCCGCTGTGTAGAATCCACTGGGAAAACCGAGGGAAACGGGAGCCTTACCTGAGGAGAAGATGAAGAAGCCTACCGCTCTGTCCACGGAGGCGCCAGACCTCCAAAATTCAGCCCACCAGTTCCTGGGGCGAAGAGTGGCAGCTGGGCTGGAGAAGAAGACCTGATGCAGCCCTAATCGTGTGGAAGATCGTCGTGAAGCAGGTAAGAAAGACGGAGCTCAAAGCGCGGCGGCCATCTTGGATCGCGCGCGCTGCCGTCTCCCAAGTCTCATAACATTTTAACTAACATAAACAGCATGTGAAGCCAAAAGGTTAAGTATGGTTCTCTGAAATGCAAGGGCATTAATAAAGATCTACAGCCAAAACGATGTATGTGAGGAAAAGAGAATGCAATGTGGCAGGATGTCTTTGTTACTAGAGGAAAAATATGTTTGATAATTTCACTGTTTTTTTTTTTAACACGAGGATAATCTTGTTATGGACCTGTCGAGGTGTTGTGCTTTTCCCCAGCCATTGTCTTGTGTTACTTGAAAGGGACATACACATCTTACTCCGCGTTTTATTAATGGCGGTGGGCTTTGCCTGGTTATATAAACTGTAGCCACAACCCTACCCATAAATGAAATTTTATTAATCACCAAACGAATATGTGATAATGTCCACAACTTCCTTATTAAACTGTCTCTTGAGGAGGGGTTGGCTAGCCTAGGCTGTAAGCCTAGAGAGAAGCGATGGAATCGTTCCCCAATATTCTTTTAATCATTTGACTGTTTCTTTGTTTAGTGCCATCAAATAGCGGTTTCTTGTGCTCTGTCGTATAGTTGTAAAAGTGATTCTGTTTCTTTAGAGAAGTTGGTTGTTTTTCAGGTGTTCAGTGTACCAGCTGTAGGGTCATCATTAGAGTGTTCTGATATCTGTTTTATATTTCAGATATCCATGGAATAAAATATTTCTCTTTTGGGTTGTTTTTGGAGATAGTGATGTGCTAAGATGATGACAGCTATAATTAGCAGTCAGAACATTCAAATAAGCAAGATGTACCTATATTTCGTTCAAATATTTTGTATTTTTAGGATACCACCTTCCTAATGACTGGGGTGGTCGTGTATTGTTAGAGGAAGTGGCTTTCCAGGAAGAATGTGAAAGGTGGATGGGTCATTTCGCAAGCTGCATTTTAAGTTGAAATCCCTAGAAAAACATTTTATGCATTTTATTTGAGTATTTATAGTGGAGTCTGTCAGTTTGGCGTGTTAATTAGTGGTAATCCTTCTCCAGTGCGACCTATATGGTTTTGTAGTAGTATTTTGCCATCTTGCAGTAGAAGAATGTCAATATGAGGTTGAGTTATCCAAATCTCCAGTAGGATCAATAATTCTAAGTTGTAATTGTTGAGTCTGCTATTTTTGCAGTATTAGAGATGAATGTTCTGCATTTAAGGAGGATACAGAGCATTGGCTCTACTTTCTCCAACTGGTGGTGGGGTAGGAAGGTGCTCTCATTGATATGTTGTTGGCATAACAGGTAATTGCATGAATGTCAATGGAGTTCTTCTAAATGTTTTGATTACAACTGGATATGATTATGGCTGTGACACTCTGTGTAGAGCTTATTTCAGTATTGCCACTTTTAGGAGTTGTTGTCTTGATATTAGCTGAAGAATATTTTTAAGCTGAAAAGTCAGAATTGCTACTTTTAGCAGTTGGTAGCTTAGTGGCTAGTTAGATTTTTTTTTTGCTCTAATAAGGATTATTGGTCACGAGAGTAGTTGTTAGCTCTCATGGTATTTGCAGTTGTTGTATAGGTGTGGAATGTTTAGTGGATTTGTAAGCATCCAATATGGAGCAAGTCTTGTCAAGGACATAACTTGGTTGCTTTTGACTTTGGAGACTTGGTCTGCCAGAGATAAGTGTGTCCCTTCCAGTAGCTACAGTGCCAATAACATTGGATGACATTTCATTACCACCATAGAGAATCTTCCTTTTTAAACAGCAAATCAATTACTAGTGGCTATGAACATCCAGTTCTTTTACATTAACACCCCCCGAAGACAAACTATTAATGCACTAACAGGGGTCCTTAATAATAGCTCACCTTCTATATATTGGTAACTACTGACTTCATTATTAAACTTGCAGAACTGATATCATTAATTTTTTTCAACTTTTTCAATAACTAATACTATCAGTTTGAGTGCGTTTTGATGGGCACTAGCTTCCCTCATAACCTGGTGAATCACTGCATGGACCATTTGGATAAGCAATACAGTTGCAACCAATCTAATCCTTATTCATTTCAGCTAACCCTTTGGCATACATTTATTGAGGATGTCTTTCTGATATTGACAGACTGGGAAAACACACTTATGAGCTTTCTCAACATATTGATGATGATTGCTCTGAAAGTCTACTAGAGTGGACAGGCGTAGTGTTGATTTTAGTAAATTGTTATAAATTGGAGTGGTATATTGTACAGTACAGTGGAGTAGTGTGTTGTAGAGTATTGGAAAGTGTCACAGAGTGGAGTAGAGTGTTGTACACTAGGGTGAAGGGAAATAGAGTGGAGTAGATGGTTGTACAGTATAGTGTACAGGCATAGAGTGAAATAGAGTGTTGTAAAGTGGCACAGAAAGTAGTAGAGCCTTGTAGAGTGGAGTTGCATAGAGTGGAGTTGAATGTGGTACAGTGGGGTGGTGTAGAGTGGTGTACAGTGCCATAGAGTGAGGTAAAGTGTTGTGCAGTGGATTGAAGTGTAGTGGAGTCCATTGGAGTAGCGTGTTGTAGAGTACAGTAATGTGGAGTAGGGTAAAGTGGAGTGGCGTAGTATGCAGTGGAGTAAAGTGTTATAGAGTGGAGTGGTGTGTGGTACAGTGGAGTGGACTAGTGTGTTGTAGAGTGTCACAGAGTGGATTTAAGTGTTGTACAGTGGAGTGGCATGGAGTAGAGTAGAGTTTGATACAGTATGATAGAGTAGAGTGGGACAGACTATTGTACAGGTGAGTGGCATAGAGTAGCATACAGTGGAGTGGCGTAGAGTGAAGTAGTGGAGTACAGTGGAGTAGTGTCCCATAAAATAGACTATATTAACTGGGGTGGAGTGGCATAGAGGGAGTTGCGGGTCATAAAGTGCTATAGAGTAAAGTAGAGTGCTATACAATGGCATTGAGAAGAGTAGATTGTTGTACAGGGCAGTTCTGTACAGTGGAGTAATGTGTGGTTCAGTGGATGAGTGTCAACTGTTGTCCTGTGATCCTCATGCCAGCTCCCCTGAAACGAGTCTCCCGACCAGTTGCCACATCTCGCTCACCCTCACACCTTGCTTGCCACTCTCTGATCAGCCTTCTCCCCTGATTGCCCTCTGCTGCCCTGCTCGGCCCATTTTGCCATCTTCCACCTTCCTTTTAGACCTCTTTTCTGTATTTCTGTCACTTCTCTGCCACTTTGTCCTCTGCTCAGTATTTCTGCCTCTTCTCTGCCACTTCTCTGTATTTTGGTATTCTGCCACTTCTGCTCATTCTACCTTTCTCTTTATTACTGCCACTTCTGCTCGCTTCCTTTGTAACCTTTTTTGACCTCCTCTCTGTTTCTTCCACTTATCTGTATTTCTGTATTCTGCCACTTCTGCCACTTCTGCCACTTCTGCCTTTCTCTTTATTACGGCCACTTCTGCTCGTTTCTGCCTTCTCTTTATCTCTGTCTTTCTCTTTATTTCTGCCACTTCTTATCTTTTTTGCCTTTTTGCTCTTGATTTCTGCCTTTTTCTTGCTGCTCCCTTCCCACCCGCTTTGTGCTCCTCGCTGTTTCCCACCTCGCCGCTGTTTTCTGCCTCCCAAAATCCAGACGCTGCCCTCCCCCCAGGATCTACTTAATGGGGGCTGCAGTGCGGACACGCCACTGGCACGCTGAAGGCGCGCCAAAGGCAAGCCCATCTGCGTCCATCCACACCTGGACCACACCCAGGACCAGGAAACCTGGCCCCTACGCCACCCACCGCTATACTGCAGAGGAGCTCCTGGTCTGGACGCCATGACAGAAACTGCTGCAGTTCCTCCCCTCAGGCAATTGAAGGACCCTTCGCCTGCTGACACTGCCGCTTCTCTTGCAACTCAGGGCCGCCAGCCCACACAGGACCCTCCAAGAAGACCACTGACAACCCAGAGCAGCTCCAGTGCATCCTGCTCAATGCCTGATCCTTCTGCAAACACGCCATGGAAATCTGGGACACCATCACCTCCCTCACCCCTGATGCAACCTTCTTCAATGAAACCTGGCTCAACCCCTCAGTGGACCCATTCCGAACCACAACCTCCCACAAATACCACCACCCAACAGCCCAAACTTTGATGTATGCTGCTCAATGTCCACTCCCTAACCAAACTCGCCATCAAACTCTGGGACTCCATCACCTTCACCAGCCTGATTTAGTATAACAGAGACCTGGCTCCTGGTCTCCTCAGCCCCGACATAGCCACTGCCACTCTGACCGGCTACACAATAACCCACAGGGACCAGCTAGTCAGACCCGAAGGAGGAATTACCATCATCCACAAGGATACCATCAGGCTTACCACCTCTGATGACCCACCGGAACCCTACATGGAGTACCTCAACTTCCATCTTCAAGCCAACGCCCACTCAACTGTCAGAGGTACGCTCGGCTACAAAACACCAGGACCCTGATCCCCTTTCTGCAACTCCATACCCAAAATGATCACCCCCCCACGCCTTGGAATCTAGATACTACCCCTTCCTTGGCACCTCAACTTCCACATTGAAGACCCCTCAGACACCAACTCGGCCACCCTGCTAGACTCCATGGGCAACCTGGCCCTCAAACAGATCGTCACCAACTCTATACACACTGCCGGCCACACCCTCGACCCCCATCTTCACATCCAGTTACAAACTCCAGTTCAGCCACACAACCTCGCGGTCAACCGACAGACCACCTTGCCTCTGCCCCCTACTGCCAGACACAGCTGGAACACCATCACAGAATCCCAATATACAACCGCCCTAAACACCACCACCCTCCACACATCCAACGACATCAATCAAGCCACTGCCCATTTATCAGAATGGCTCCACACCAGCGCCAACTCCATCGCACCCGTCAAAACCCTATGCAACAGAAGAACAAACAAATAAGCTAACTGATTCATCCCCAAACTCAAAGCAAAGAAACTCAAATGCAAACCTCTAAAGAGACACTGGTGTGCCAGCAAAGACCCAGGCAACTGCACAGACTTCAAGACTGCCCTCAATCCACACCATCAGAGAAGCAAAGAAAACTGCACTCGCCACCTGCCTCTAGTCCACTAAGCACACCAAAGGACTATTCCACATCGTCTGAGAATTGTCCTCCCTAGATGACATTGAAAACACCATCCAGCCCTCCCAGTCCCTCTGCAACTCACTAGCTGACTTCTTCCACATAAAGATTGCCAACACCTACAGGAACTTCGAATCCCAGACCTCCCTGCTCCTCTCGCCCCATTACCTGACCGACTGGACACATCTCGACACTGAAACCACAATCTCCATCATGTTCTTTAGCCATTACGGAGCCCCAACCTACCTCTGCCCCCACCATGCCTTCAACCTCGGACACAAAGAAATCGGACCCCCGGTCACCAGCATCATCAACTCAGCATTCAGATCTACCACATTCCCTGAAACATGGAAGCACACCGAAGTCAAACCACTTCTGAAGAAACCCACAGCAGACCCATCTTGCTCCTCCCCTTCACGACCACGGTGCTGTAGAAAGCCATCAACGGCCAACTCATGGACTACCTGGAATCCAACCACCTGCTCGACCCCTCCCAATCTGGCTTCTGCTCCAACCACAGCACAGAAACCACCCTCATAGCCGCCACTGATGATGTTTGAGTCATCATGGACCGCGGCGAGTCAGCAGCCCTATCCTCCTTGCCCTGTCAGTGGCCTTCGATACAGTCTCCCACCAACTCCCCATCCAAAGACTCCACCACATCGGCATCTACGGAAATGCCCTCAAGCTAGTATCCTTTTTTCTCACTGGATGCATGCAAAGAATCCACCTCCCACCATACATTTCTGACCCCAAGAGCATCATCTGCAGTATACTCCAGGGCTTCTCACTCAACCCCACCCTGTTCAACATCTACATGAATCTGCTGGCACCCATTGCACACAGCCACGGGTTCAACATCATCTCCTAAGCTGACAACACACAACTCATCCTCTCCATCACCGAAGACACAGACACTACCAGAGCGAACTTCTAGAACACCATGACAGACATCACTGACTGGATGAGAGCCAACTGCCTCAAACTCAACAGTGACAAAACTGAAGTTCTCCTCTTCAGAAGACCCTCCTCACCGTGGGATGACTCCTGGTGGCCCTCATCCCTCGGACGACCACCCATGCCCACACCCTTGGTATCATCATCGACAGCGAACTCTTCATGAGACGACAGGTCAACTCGGTCACCTCCTCCTGCTTCAATACCCTCAGAATGATCTGGAATGTCTTTAGATGGATCCCAACCTACACCAGAAGAACTGTCACATAAGCCCTCATCACCAGTTGACTCGAATACAGGAACGCCCTCTACACCGGAATCACCACCTTTCTCCTCAAGCTACTCCAAACAATTCAGAACACAGCAGCAAGAATCATCCTAGACCTACCCAGATGATCCCAGATCACCCCCCACCTCTGTAGCCTGCACTGGCTCCCCATCAAGAAGAGATGTCATTTTAAGCTACTCACACACGCCTACAAAGCCATCCACAACACAGGACCAGAATAACTGAACAACCGCCTGACCTTCCATCAGCCCACCAGACACCTGTGGTCCGCCTACCTGGCCCTCGCCTCCATCCCCACATTCATCGTACTCTAGCCGGAGGACGCTCCTTCTCCCACCCCACCACCAAAGCCTAGAACGACCTCCCCATCCACCTCCGAACCTCCACCTCCCTTGCCGAATTCAGGAGTGGCCTCAAGACCTGGTTCTCAAGGTGTTTAGCGTGCTCTACAAATATGGATTGATTGATTGATTGACCCCTCCTCGAACCCCAACATAGTCACCGCAACACCTGATGGCTGCAAGATAATACACCAAGACCACACCAACAAACATGGTGGAGGCACTGGCATCATCTTCAAGGACACCATCTGATGCATCGCCACCGACGACAACCCTACACCTCTCATGGAGCACCTCAACTGACAACGGTAAGAGGCACCCTCGTATACAGAACCCTGGGACCTCGACCGACCTTCTGAGATAACATTTCCAACATCATCACCCTTCTAGCCATTGACTCCAACCTCATCTTACTCAGTTACCTTAATTGCTTCACCGATGACCCCAATGACGCCACCTCCACCACTCTCCTGGAGAACATGAGTAACATTGGCCTCACCCAACTGGTCACCGAACCTACACACAAAGCCAGAAACACACTCAATCCCATCTTCACCTCCATCAACAGAGTCAAATGCAGTCACGTCACAGAACTCACATAGTCCGACCACACCATTGTCCACTTCACCATCTCCAACGCACAGCATACCATCACCAAGTACCAAAGGCCCACCCAGCGCAGCTGGGGAAATGTAACAAAAACAGAGTGGACGTAGGCTCTTGGCACCTCCCAACACAAAACAAGGCCTCACCAGACCTAGAACAGGTCATCCAGAATTTCTCCACCTGGATCACCGAATGTGCCAACAGGGTCGCCTCACTGAAGCTAGCCAGAACCAACAAAACCTCAGGACAAGCCAGCTGGTACACCCCAGAGTTCATAACCACGAAGCACAGCTGCTTCCGACTCGAGAACAATGGCAATCCACCAAAAACCCTTCTGACAGAGCCACCCACAAAGCAGCCCTTAGCAACTACTACTGGCAAATCAAGGAAGCCAAGAAAGCAGCCATGACAGGCCACATTGATACAGCAGCCAACCGCATGAAAGAACTATCCAAAATAGTCAAAGGATACTCCATCCCGACAACCACAGAGAAAACTATCCACCCTTCCCAAGAACTCTGCGACACCCTCTGGAACTACTTTCACAGCAAGATTGTCACTATCTGACATGTATGCAAACCATCTGACAAGGGGGGCAATATTGTGCTAATCACTTAAGATTACTACAGCAAGGAAGCATTGCGACAATTATCTGATACTGTTTGTTATGCAAGAGTCACGAAAGAAAGATACAGTAAGTGCATCATTAAATATCATGAAATGATACAAAAGTGGTTCAGCTTGGGGATGCTTGATCAGGAAGAAGTATGGTTTTTGAATTGTCCCCATCCAGTGACACCGACATTTTATCATCTTTCTAAAATTCATAAAGATGCTAACAAACCCCGGGCCGCCCTATTATTTATTCTAAAGGCAGCCTTACAGAACATATGTCACAATTCATTGATTTCTTCCTTGCTTCCTTTGTCAAAATCTTGCCATCCCATGTACTTGATACGACAGACTTCATCAGAATAATCTCCAACATCAGTTGGGAGTCTGATATGCTGATGGTAGTACTTGATATCACGAGTCTATATACATGTATAGATCACAGTCAAGGAATACAAGCTATTAGATACTTCTTGAGGGGCAGATCGTTAACATTGGCTGAACACAATGAAATGTTAATTGAGTTTGTAACATTTTGCTTAAACAACAACATTTTTCTTTTTCAAAAACAACTGTATAAACAATTGAAAGGTACGGCCATGGGCACCTGCTCCGCCCCCAGCTATGCAAATTTATTCGTAGGCTGGTGGGAGACGCAGGTGGCATGGGCCGACAAAAACAACAAATGGTTTTCATGCATAGTGGGGTGGTATCGTTATATAGACAATCTATTTATTTTGTGCAAAGGTCCTAGAGAAGAGGTGGAACAGTATATTGATGTGCTGAATGACAATACAGTTAACTTACACTTCAGCGGAGAAATAAGTGTCACTGAGGTCAATTATTTGGACCTCAAGGTATTCATTCCAGATGGTGAGATTTGCACTTCCTTATTCCGTAAGCCAACAGCAGGGAATTTAATTTTGGAAGCACATAGCAGCCATCCTATTCCCCTAAAAAAGAGCATCCCCTATGGGAAATTGTTGCGTATGAAGAGAAATTGCACAAGGCAACTGGACTTTGAACAGGCAGCTAGTGAGGCCATAAACAGATTCAGAACACAGGGATATTCTGATGAGCTATTAAACAAGACCCTTAATCGGGTAGACAGAATTCCCAGGAAGTGCCTTTTAAAAGACAACGCCAATAAGAGAGATACTAACGCAATCCCAGAATTTAGAATGATCACGACCTTCTCAAATGAAGCACAAAATGTTTGTAAGATCTTTAAACGCAATTGTCACATTGATAAAACTGATCCCATTATTGGAAGGAATTTACCTGACCACCCCAAAATCACATATAGAAGAAGTCGATCAATAAAAGATAGTCTAGTACAGAGTCATTTTGAGATCAGTCACAGGAGTTCACGAATCGGTGACCTGACAGGGTTTTTCCCTTGCACGAAATGCAAGGCGTGCAAAAATAGCCCCAAAACATCAACATATGTCATACCAGGATGTGAGAAGCCTAAAATGATAAACAAATTCCTTACATGTAACACCCCTTTTTGTGTTTACTGCTTAGTGTGCCCTTGCAACCTTATGTACATTGGAAGCACCATCCATCCAACTAAAAAAAGAATTTTAGAACATGCAAGGGCAATAGAGAAAAATGATGTCTCTTACCCTGTTGCCAGACACTTTGCTAAATCACATGGGAGCGACAGAAATCTGTTACGGTTTTTGTGCCTTGACCATGTTGCACATCATGAAAAAAGGGGCAACAGAGAACTAAAATTGCGCAGACTACAGTCTAGATTTATTATAGATTTGCAGACACGGGTCCCGAAAGGACTTAATGTTGAAGAGGAGTTATCAATTCATTTGGGCTGACCTATTACACTCAATTTGAAATATGATGCAATATATGTTTATTATTTGGTGACCGGAACCCATAATGAATGTTAGGTAATCATATCATTCAGAGCATGATAACTTACTTTGCATAAAATGTACTAACACCACTGTACCAGTTGTTGATATTGAGCTCGCCTAATCTTAGAACGTTGATGGATCACTGCCCTGTCATTGCAAACAGCAGTGTCCCAGGGTGGGCACCCCGGGACACTGCAGGAGCTGGCCCTGGGGGGTGGCAGTCCACAGGGCCATCACAGGCTCCAGGAGGGGGGCCGCGTGGCCCCCCTCCCAACATCTGCACAGCCCCGGGGAGGTGGTGGTCCCTGGGGCTCGGGGGTCCGTCACGGACCCCCAAATTTGAATAATTAGTGCCCCGGGGAGGTGGCGGTCCCCGGGGCATGTGGGGGGGCCACAGGTATTTTAAAAGAAATGAGAGCCCCGGGGGGTGGCGGTCCCCCAGGCAGCGGGGGGCCATGTGCCCCCGCAAAATTATTAATCAAAGCCCCGGGGGTGGCTGTCCCCGGGGCTTGGGGGGGCTTGGAGGCCCCCCCACACATAACAAAACAAAGCCCCGGGTGGTGGCGGTAGCCGGGACTGCGGGGGGGGCCATGAGCTCCCCGTAAATATTTATGGAAAGCCCCGGGGGGTGGCGGTCCCCGGGGCTGCGGGGGCCTCCCTGGCTGTTAAATTTTTGCATGCCCCCGGGACTTGGCCCACCCGGGGGCTAAATATTAACAAAGCGCGGGAGGCCGCGCTTCGTTTTTTTTTCTTCACAGCGGGATTCGCGGATCCGACGCGAATTTCGCCGTTTAAAAAAAAAATTAAATGTTTTTTGGGCCCTGGGGGTCCTTGTGGGACCCCCTGAGCAGGCCTAGGGGGTCAGGGTGTTTCTACCCTGCCCCCGTTTCTTTTTTTTCGCGTTTTTTATTCTGATTTCTTGTGACTTGGTTCTACCGAGTCACAAGATGGCTGCCAACACTTCCTGGTTTGGAGTGTTGACAGCCAATTAGAATAAAGCTCGTGGTCGGGAGGGTCCGCGGATCCTCCGTGCCTCTAAATATTGAAACTTTTGTTTTTGATTTTCTCAGCAACTACTGAACGGATTTACACCATTTTTAAAAAGGTCACTTTCTGAACCAAGCACTACCTTTTTGCCAAATTTGGGATAAATCCGTTCTGTAGTTTCGGCTGTAGCCTTGCATAAAATTTCCTATGGGAAATTGATTTTTTGACTCTTATTTTTTGAATATCTCTGGAATTACTGAACGGATTTACACCATTTAAAAAAAGGGGCGCTTTCTGAACCAAGCACTACCTTTTTGCCAAATTTGGTGTAATTCCATTTAGCAGTTCGGGCTGTAGACGTGGCTAAAGTTTCCTATGGAAAATAACATGGAGAAAACACATTTTGGGACCCCCCTTTTTTCTCGGCCCCCGCTTGCCGAATCACCCCGAAACTTTCAAGACAGGAGCTGACCGGAGCGCCCCACTAGTCTTGAAAATTTCGCGATGATTCGTCATCCGGCGCCAAAGTTATTGGAAAAACAAAAAACGCTTTTCCTATGGAAACTAAGTCCTAACTATAACTATCTACTGGCGACCGCCAGTAGATAATATATATATAGATATATATATACTACTGTTGGTCGTCAGTTGGTAGTTATATTTATGGCAATGTTTCTAACAGGAAAAGCGTTTTTGGGCTTGCCTATATCTCTCTGGCTTTTTTTGATGAATCTTCATGAAAATTTCCCAAGAAAGTGCGCTAGTGACTCTTCTTGCACATGGAAAGTTTCAGGTCAATCTGTCAACTGCGGGCCAAGAAAAAAGGGGGGGTCAGAAAAGTACATTTCCCATGTTAATTCCCATAGGACATTGGAACACCACCACAGCCCAAACCACTGGATGGACTTACACCAAATTTGGCATAAAGGTAGATTTTAGTGCACAAATTGTGCTTTTTGTTATTTTGTCTAAATCCATTCAGTTCTTAATGAGAAATGTAGGGAAATCCAAATTTGTTTACTTGCACTTCCGTCTAATTCACGAATAATAACAAGCTTGTGCAGGGAAATGCAGAGCTCTGATTGGCTGCCAACACTTCAACCAGGAAGTGTTGGCAGCCATATTGGGACTCGGCTTCAGCTGGGTCCCACAAAAAAATGAGAAGAAAAGAAAAGGGGGCAGGGTAAAAATACCCTGACCCCCAAGCCTTGGTCTTGGGGTTCCCCTGGAACCCCAATATGGCATAAAAGCATTTTGCTTTTAAATGTTTATGCTAATTTTCATGAAATGTTCATGAGTATCACCGCAAAGGGTTATCCAGGTCCCTGGGGCATGCAGGACTTATAAAAAAAATGGAGGGGGTACACAGGGCCCCCTTCCAAGGGCTTAAACATGCCCCGGGGAACACCATTTCCCTGTGGCTAACAATACTAAGAAGCGGGGGGCCAGGCAGACCCCCTATCCATGAGGACCACCACCTCCCTGGGGCTATATATTAAATGCTTGGTGTGGCCTTGCGGTCCCCCTGTGCCCTTGGGACAGCCACCTCCATGTGGCTTAAAATAAAATGCTTAGGGGGGCCAGGCTGACCCCCCCAAGACCCAAGGACCACCACCTCCCTGGGGCACCTTCTGGCTGACTTAAATATGGAGCGGAGACCACACAAACCCCCCATGCCCCAGGAACCACCACCTCCCCAGGGCTGTCTTTTTTTTAAAAGAAAGAGTGGGCCATGGGGCCCCCTACTGGGCCATTCTTAACCCCGGGGACTACCACCTCCCTGGGACAGGCCCGTGAAATGAGGTGGGCCATGCAAACCCCCCTCTTGGAGCCAGTAATGACCCTGGGGACTGCAAGCCCCACAGGGCCTCTTCCTACTATGTCCCAGGTTTCCCTCCCCCAGGACATAGCTGTTAGCTGTGACTTGGCGGGAGCTTTGACATCCCCCACCAAGTCAGAGCAAATACTCTGCTTCCAGATGACAAATTGCTGGAAGCGGAGATTTCATCTGTTTCCTTGCCTGCTGCCAACAGGTGATACAATTACTTTCACATACGGGGAGCTGCATGTTTAGCAGCTCCCTGTCTGTCAGAGCAATGCTGGCTCCCGCAGGAGGCGGGGTGCCGGCAGGGACCACGGGGGCCTTGAGGCTCCCCACTCACTCCATGGAGAAAAGTGCAGAAAGAGGCAGAATAAAGGTCAGAAATGAGTGGAAAGAGGCAGAATAAGGGTCAACAACAAGCAGAAAGAGGCAAAATGAAAGTGAGAAACGAGTAGAAAAGGCAAAATAAAGATGAGAAAAGAGTAGAAAGAGGCAAAATAAAGGTCAGCAACAAACAGAAAAAGGCAAAATATTAGGTGAGAAACAAACAGAAAGAGGCAAAATACAAGTCTGAAAAGAGGAGCAAGAGGCAGGATAAAGGTACGAAATGAGCAGAAAGAGGCAAGATAAAGGTGAGAAATGAGCAGAAAGAGGAAGAATAAAGGTCAGAAATTAGCAGAAAGAGGTAGAATAAAGGTCAACAACAAGCAGAAAGAGGCAAAATATAGGTAGGTTAGAAATGAGCACGCAAGAGGCAGAATAAAGGTGAGAAATTAGTAGAAAGAGGAATAATAAAGGTCGGAAACAAGCAGAAAGAGGCAAAATAAAGGTGACAAACAAGCAGAAAGAGGCTGAATAAAGGACAGAAACGAGCAGAAAGAGGCAAAAAAACTGTGAGAAACAAGCAGAAAGAGGCTGAATAAAGGTCAGAAATGAGCAGAAAGAGGCAAAATGGAGGTCAGAAATGAGCAAAAAGAGGCAAAATAGAGGTCAGAAATGAGTAGCAAGAGGCAGAAAAAAGGTCAGCAATGAGCAGAAAGAGGCAAGATAAAGGTGAGAAATGAGAAGAAAAAGGCAAAATAATGGTCAGCAATAAGCAGAAAGAGGCAGAATAAAGGTCAGCAACGAGCAGAAAGAGGCAAAGAAGAGATCAGAAACGAGCAGCAAGAGGCAAAATAGAGATCAGAAACGAGCAGAAAGAGGAAAAATAAAGGTCAGAAATGAGCCGAAAGAGGTAAAATATAGATCAGAAATAAGTAGAAAGAGGCATTCAGAAAGTCACATGCCCACTCAATGACCCACACAAAGACTCATGCACTCTCTCACAGACCCAGTCAGACACTACTGCACCCACTCACAGACCCACTCAGACACTCATGCACCCACACTCAGACACTCACGTACCTACTCTCAGACTTACTCAGAGACTCACATACCCAATAAACACCCACTCAGAGACTCATGCACCCACTCACAGACCCAATCAGACACTCACACATCCAGTCACAGACCCACTCAGACACACACGCACCCACTCACAGACCCACTTAGTCACTCACACACCCACTCCCAGATCTACACAGGCACTCCTATACCCATTTACACAGCTATATACACACCCATACAGTCACCCACACACCCACTTACAGACCCATAAAGCCACTCACACACCCATTTACCTACCTATACAGCCACTCACACACCCACTCTCAAAGGTTACAGTTAGGAAATAAAATGTAAAAAAACATTGAAATTCACTGAAAAAACCAAAGGTTACAGGGATGTTATAGTTAGGCTCAGGTTTCACTTGTAAAAAAACATTGAAATTCAGCAGTTGTGGTGATTTCCTATGCTAACTATAACTTTCACCAGTGCAATGCACTGCTTATGATCTCAAATATTACATCACTCATGGCATGGTCAGTGACATCACTGATGACATCATTGGTGACATCATTGATGACATCACTGATGACATCCCTGATGAAATCATCCAGTGATTATGTGTTTCTGAAGGTAGACCTCCTTATTCATGCGTTCACAGCGATAAGAAAATGGAAGTGACCATAATTCATGAACGAAGCTGCATCTGAAGGGCTCTTATCTACCAACAGGGAAATGTTTCATGCAAGTTTTAAATTGAAATGTTGAAATTGGCAGAGATATTACGCCATGTGTTAACCATGAAGTGGAAGGCATTTCTGCTACAGTGAAAGGGAACTGTTCTAACTTCTTGAGATGTAATAGTGTGTAGGTTGCGTCTTTTTTTGCCATGAGTGATTGTTTATGTGTTAGATTGAAAGGCATAAATAGCTGGCTGGAATTAAGGTAATGCAACCATTTTTAAGGGTTTGAAGGGCCAATTAAACTGCATGATGGATCTAAACTAACTTCGCCCATGGTAAAATGAAGACAATTCACTTTGCTTGATATCAATAACAGCTGACACAATGTTATTCAAATTGTATGTGTGAGAAGACAACGTATTAATACTATTATCAACAACAGCAAGTACTTTATCCAAATTATCCTGATCAATTTGTCTCAAACATGCAGCAGCTTCTATTTATTGGCAATCTACAAATTTAATCATATGTAGCATAAATTAATCTTTCAGTACATGGATATTTAGGACCCAACAAAAAATCAGATTGGCCCATGTCCTCCAATGGGAGAGAAGGATGTTGTTTCACTGCCGATAGTGTAGAGTGTTCTAACCATTGTTGACATAACTTTCCCACTGTAATAGGTAGTAACAATTCCTGAGTTTCGCGATTGGGAATAATGAGTATCAGAATGGTAAGCATTAAACCCCGGTGTGGAATTAAAAAAATGGGTATGGCATCCATTTGTGTCCACTCGCCACAATAACCACCCATAAGGACCTGAAAGTGTGTGGTTAAATGTACCATTCAGTAACATACTATTGAGTTGGTCAGCAGTGAAATTTGTTAAATGTTGCTGATTTTCAAACTGTTTAAAGGAAGGAATGGTTGGTGCATTCATTTCTTCAATTTTAGCCTATCCTAGACATGTAGTCTGCTGAACGGTGTCATTCAGGAAAATCATTTGAGTTGGAATTAAGCAGGCTTGAAATAAAGTATTGGTACCTTGGACCTGCCTGGATTTTGTACCCTCAAATGGATTTCAAATCAATGGTGTCCTTCCAATAATCATAGCATTTCACAGCTAATTTTGTAACAAATGAGTCTGTATAGATTAATTTGGTTTGCTTAAGCATATATTTTTTGGGTGGTGTAGGGACAAGTTTAAAATAAAAGGAAGTTGAATTTGACTTGTCATATCCTGAAAAATATGTAAATTAATCTTTGGATGTTTTGGAACTCCCTTGGGGAGGTGGTTGAAAAATGTTCCTATTGTGTATAATTAAAAAGGGTGCATTGAACACTCGATGTAAATAATGATGTCCATAATGGTAGTAACACAATATCTCATCATAGTTAGCAGAATAAGGTACAAATCCTCTGATTTGAAAACATTATACTATTCCATCTCTGAGAGCATGACGTTTACAGTTTCAACATCCCAATCATCAGAATATAACCCAGGTATCAAATCCCCATTGAAGCCCTAAACACATATGGTATCTGCAGGATCTCTGTAGGACCGAATATGTTGTGAGGAGCTTTATCCCAAACAATTCCATCAGTTACTGGAACAGCTGAAATGTTCACAAGGGGCAAGTCTCTTTTTAGCTTAGTTCTGTAGAAGAGCGTTTTGGAAGATAGTGGGCATTAATCAGCATGAAAAAAACTGTCACAAATACAATCCACAGAAATAGAAAAACCAATGAAAGTGTTATTCAAACATATATCTAAGGTGAGGCCGGATAAGTGTGTTTCATCCTTGAAAAGAAAACAAAGATCCCTGTAGGAGGAGTGTCTAAAACAGAAGAATCATCAAAAGAATCCGAAGGAAAATCATCTTGACCCACATAATACCCAGAAGCAGTTTGTCAAAAAACTGGTGCCTCCAGTACGTTTAAAGAATCTGTAAAATCCAAGAGTGGTGGATCTGTATAAATGACATCAGCTGCAGAAGATGCAGTAGTAAGTTAAGTACTCACTTCAGTCGAGTTGCTGGCAGTTGTAGCAGATGCAGGTATGGATTGAAGTGCATTCTCTGCCGCTCCCTTCAGCCAGGGAGTAACAGCTTCGGTGGTGCTCACTAGCTGTAGAGGAATTTCCTATATGGTAGCAAGAGTATTTAGGGAACTACCAAGGACTCCACGTGGCCTACTGTTGAGAATCGGCCACATGATGTAATTTGATGTTATCAATAGAGACAAAATGATTTTCTTTAGAACCAAAAAGCAGTGGCAAGATTACAGTTCTTGTACCTTGAATGCCAAGGAGTGGCACTGGTGCTCGGTATGATGGGCCAAACTCCTTCTTTACCGCCACCTTCTCTCACATGAGATCCCCAGCTTGTGGAATGCAGCCGGATAGTTCTGGTTTCTCCTTGATTATCCCAGAGGCAGACATCTTCATCTGCTCATTGGATTGAGTGTCACAGAACTTTTGTAGGTCCTGTAAGACAAAACAGCAATCATTTATGTCAAAGGGTGTGGTTGCCACCACAATGTCTGGACCGTCAAGGTCTGGAACGAACATTTTGATGCCAAAGAGGACCTCGTATGGGGTCTGGCAACCTAGAGATCTTTTTGGGAGATTGTTGAGAGCCCTTTGACCCCCATATAGGTGGCGGATCCAACTACACCGGGAAACAGCCTTTACAACGAGGTTTTTACCTTGTTGTGCCTCCACCACGCATTTTTTACCATACATATTTTTACCGCTTTAATTTGTTGACAAATGTCATAAGTACATATTTTTTGGGCAATTTTTTGACCAATAACCTTGCTGTAGCAGCAAAATTGTGACGCCACACCTGCATGTGCAGAAGCAACACTTTTGTGTGCAGCTATCACTAAAGCTAGCCTGCAGTCTGGCTGGGAATCAATCGATCACCAGCCCCTAGAATGGTTACAAAAGGAATGTTTTCTTCACTCAAGTGGTAGTTATATTTAGATGGAAATCCCTAACGTAAGGGGATGCCATTTTATCAGCATTAACAACAGCTAAAATAGAGTCTATTCTTGTTCTAGTACGAGTAATTGCAGCAACAGTGTCAGAAGCAACTACAGATTTGGCCACTTCTTCAGCCAAAGAATTTCCTACAACATGTGATCCCACATGCTGATGACTCAATGGATGTATGACATGAGCCTGTGGTAACCTATCTCAGAGTTCCGCCACCTTAACCCAAAGCATTTTATGCTTGACTGTGTTTCCTTTAGAATCTTTGAATCCATTCTGACACTAATAATGTAAATTATCATTAAAGGACTGTACACAGCAAGATGAATCACTCACAATAAGTGTGGGGAATTCACGATCCGTATGTTTGAGTGCAAGAAGCAAAGCTTTTAGTTCAGCCAACTGCACAGTGCAGTCCCCTAAGGATTGAGTGCAAGCTTTTTGTGTTTGAAATTTTCCACCCAAGACCACACCAGCAACGGTGGCACAGGCCACCAAATACTGCTGTTTAGAGCCTATAGCAGGCTGGGATGAACCATCAGTGTCAACAATCTGTTTATGCCGTTCAAGAGGCAAGACCGAATTGGGCATGGGATAAACATGCTCTTACAACAAGAATTCTTGTGTCTGTAAAGACGGGTGGAATACAAAGTCTATGTCAACAGCTGTTAAGGATGGTGCCCATTGTATCCATCAAGGATGGAGGGCTCTGGCGTTCGGAACGCTAGCCTTTGTGATAGCCTCTAAGGCTGGCATGTGGCTAACAACAATAATGTGTTTTCCTTGTGCAAGTGGCTGCTCCTTTTAAATAGCCATATGCACTGCAGTCAGTATTTTTTCAGTGGAGGCAAAACGCATTTCCGCATTGGAATATAAATGCAATTTATATGCCATTAGCACTGTCTCACCTTCATTAAAAGTGATATAGGTGAATCCAATTGCCCCTGGTATAACACTGATGACTAGGTTTGTGGTATTTAGCTTGTATGTAAGTAGCGTGTGTGATTGTAAAAATCTGAGTTTATCTGTGTGCTCTGATGTTCAAAGTCTATTGGAAAAATCAGGACGAATTAATTCATATAGTGATTTAATGCGATCAGGAATGTATATTGTGCCAAAATTAAGGAATCCTAATAAGAATTGTAGTTACTTTAATGTATTTGGAGATTTTAATTGTGCACACTTCTCCAAAAAGTGAGGAGCAAGACTCTTACCCTCATGTGTAAGTTCATATCCTAAGAAAAGGACAGTTAGAAATGCGTTATGTGATTTCTGACAGTTGAACTTATAACCATATGCAGTGAATCCTAAAATTAAGCAACCCACTCTGGCCAAGTGTGGGTTTAAGTCTTTGATCATCAGGTAGATGTCATCTACATAAAAAATGCGTCCTGCTCAATATCTTGTGGAATTGACACAAGGCAGGCAGCAAATAATCCTGGGCTAGTCTTATAGCCCGTTGGGAGCCATGCATATCTTCTTTGAAAGCCAAGCACCGAGAAGGCTGTCCAATCTCTGCTTTCAGGTGCTAGATGGTGACTGAAAAAACTGTTGGAAATATCCAAGGTTGTTCTGTATTTTTTACAGGATAGATGGTTAATTATTGCCGTACTATGTGAATTTTGTATTGCAAATGTGCATGTAGGACTGTTTAAATGTCTGTAGTCTAAGACTATTCAATACGAATGATCCGGTTTCAAAACAGGAAAAAGAGGATTATTCATCTGAGAGATAAAGGGTTCATTTACTCCCTGGTACTCCAACTACAAGAGTATTTCTTTAACGGGTGCTTTAGCATTTCGTTTAATGGGATATTGTTGTTGCACTTGTGGGCTGGACCTTATGAGTATGATATGATAAGGAAAGTCCTTATCCCAGCCATTATGATTGCGGTATGAAATAGGGGCTTGTGCAAGGACCCATTCTGCTGCATAAGCCTGTTTGACCTCATCAGGGACAAGAGCAGAAAACGAAGGAAGTATTGCATCCTTACCCAGTGGGGATCTGTGTACAAAGAGTGATGGGGCCAATCGAACTCTGCTAAAAGGATGTCATAAGAAAAAGTTAAATTCTCCAAGAAGATTACTTTAATGGTGCATTGTATGTCACCCTCAATTTGTGTATCTAAGTCATAAAACCTATCTGGAGGAGCTACACACCCATCTGAGGTTTCAACTGTAACAAAGTTAACAGTTGCTTTAACTGCCAGAAGCTCCTGAAGATTCTGGCGCACTATGGTGACTTCTACCGCACTGTCGAAGAGAGTCACCGCCCAAATCCTGTTCAGGAGGAGGGTTCTCAGTGTCTGTGGCATATTCTGTGGTGATAGCCACATCTTTCTTTTTCTGAAATTGGAGTTTAAATAGAGGAGAGTTCTTCTTCATTATCTTTACGTCAGACGAGCGTTGTGAGTCTCTTTTCGGTGTCACACATTCTTCTTGTCTGCGCTCAGATCACCCTCCTGCCTTGTACTGCTTTTCAGATGAGTTCTGAAAGGAATGAGGAGAACATGTATCAGAACTCTGATACCTGTCTGGAGCCTTGATTTTAGTGCAATCACAAGAAATCGTAGCGTATCTCAGAGGGCTCCTGGGGTGGAGAACCTCTGCGAGGTTTACCTTTCTGAGTTTGTTTAGATTTTCCCATGGTTTTTTAACAAACTCAAAGTTTTGCTTGGCTTTCTTGTCTGTACTAGGTTTGCAAGAGGTGGTTTAGTAGGTCTGATTCCCAAATTATTGCGTCCTAAGAATGTATACCCATCAGCAATATTTATAGGTAGCTCACGTTTACTTTTGGCTTGTGTGACTGATGCATGCCTCTGGCGTAAAGCCACAGATGCTGCTTCGCCCTCATGTTAGACAGAATCATTCGGACACCACTGGAAAAGTTCCCATTAGTTTCAGACCCAAATCAAGGGAAGCAGTTGCCCTGTGCTTATTCTGTATTTGTTTTAGCACATCCGGCAAGACTGACATGGACGGAGTGCCATGACTGATGGGAAATACAGCAGCAAAGACTGAACCCCATGTGTTGCAGTCACCTAATCTGTGAACCATTCCATGTGGTAAGCACATAGTTAATATTCTGTGTTTGTGTTGTGGTCCCATAAGGGGAAACACAGCTTCAAGTTGGCCTATTTCTTGGGCAATCCAAAATCTAATTTCCTCACGATTAGTGGGCACTTTGCCCATAACTGAATGAACAATTACAGGCCTTGCAGGCAACTGGTCTTGTCCTAGCAGGCCAGGCCTGGTGGCACAGCCAACAATGTGTGTGGAACATATTGAGCCAAGCGTCTATAAACTGTAACCAATGCAAGATATAATGCATGTGTTTGTACAAGATTGAGATACATCATGGTACGAAGTATATCCAGCTAGTGCTGGCCAGAACGCCCCATCAATACTAAGGGGATCCAAGTGTACATGTGGGAGGGCGCCAAGGAACAAGGGGGTATATTCACAAGAACGTGCGATAACTACCGCATGAGTAGCGTAACGCAACTTTCAATATCGCAGCCTATCGCGGGAAAATAACCCCGTGTCAACGTGGAATTCACAACGAGGCGGTAGCATGCGATAGTCACCAGATAACGCGTCAAATGTCAGCGTGAAAATCAACGCCACGCTGAAAAAATGCGAAACGCGAGGAATCATGCGATGAGGCCAATCGCGGTACAAAAAGTAGCGAAAAGCAGCCACAGGCCTGCAAATCCCACGCGTCTGGTGGGAAATTGCACCATAAAAACCACAGAAACAACACACCAGAAACAAGCCTAAGCACGTTGCAACACGGATGCACCCTGACCCAGCGCAGAGGTCAACACGAACCCCACAACCCCCACAGACCACCAGCAAGGAGAAACGGGGTCGGGGAAGGCCAAGGAGAAAAGGGAGAGGAAGACGGGGTGCGGACCGCAGGAAAACAAGACCAGCGCCACGGAGTCACAGAACACTACCAGCAACTGACCCACAAGCAGACCACCTGGAATGCAGTCAGAGTGCCGAGGAGGCCAATCCAGGAGGCCAAGAGGCGCCGCCAGGACGTGACCTAAACTAGGCACAAACCCGCTGCCAACAGGAAGGCAGCAACGGCAACAGGAGGTGGCAGTCCAGCGCCACGGAGGAGCTGGAGGGAACCCAGGCCACAGTCATCAGTGTGGAGACGGTGCAAGGAGGTGGGAGTACGGACACAGCTCGACAGGACTCGACACAACAGCAACAGGGTGAGGATCCAACAGGGACTGGGGGGACGGGGGTGATGGGCACAATGGCACACATGCACAACGAGGTGTAGCACACTGCACACCCACAATTACCCAGGGACATCTCCCCCATCCCCGTGGCACACTGCAGCACACACACACATAGCAATCACAGCACATACCATGACAACGTGGCACAAAGTGCAACACCCACACTGCAGAACAGGGAACACAACTGGGTCCGCCCAGGCCCAGGCGCAGAAACAGAACAATCACATTGGACAGAGCAGGGAACTGTGAGATGCATATCTACGGCTACAACCCCACATCAGCCATGTAGGCCAAATGTCCACTGTCCCAACTCAAATAGCCACCACCGCCCAAACAGTAACAATGTACATTGTCACACAGTCTGCATGTCGACAAGAACAAGGCACCAACATGCACCTCCCCTTCACAATGCAGAGGGACAAACAACACCTCCAGCAGGTCAGAATAGACAACCCATCAGTGATGCCGGAGACGAACACCACACCTTCGACACCGACGCCCTACAACAGCCCATGGACATCCCACACAACCCACCACCAGGACCAAGGCAGACAAGATACTCAGAGGAGAACCCAGCCCCTGCAACAGACCACACAGCATGAAGCACACGCAATCACGGCTGGCTCACAACACTTCACCTACCCACACATGGCACCCCAATGCCAGGTGTCAGAACACCAAAAGGAGGTGGCCCAACAGGTGCGGGTGTTGCCGAACCCATGGAATGCGAACTAGAACACATACGTAGGTGTCCAATACCCTTCAGGGACCACCTACACCCCACAAAGGAGACCCACACTGCCATAGAGACACATGCAGATGCACATACGTAGTACAGAACCACGCCCAGGGGCACGCACATATCAGTCACACACCCATGTTGGCTCTGCGTACGACAGCACAGTCCACTCCCCTTACAAATTGAGTGGGTGACGACAAAGCTACATGTCCAGGTTCCAGCCCGCTGCCTGCAGTGATATGTCTGCGTCTGCTGTACACAGCACAATGTAATGTCGTAGGGCCCAGGGCCCCCATGCATACAACAAGACCACAGGGACACATGCACATATGTTGAACTGGCTACGGGCACGTGCGCCCGGCCCCTTTATTGGCAGGGCCACATTAACAGTGACGCCTGTGCTGGATGTGTGTGGGGTGAGTATAAGCCAGCCCGCACAGTGCTTGGTGCTGGCAACAACCTGAACAGTGGACACCAGTGTAATGGAAACAGAAAACACCAGCATAACAGAGTCAACTGCAGAGCAACATGGAGGGATCCGGAGTAAGGACAGAGGTCACCCAATATTCAGTCAGGAGGTTCCGTGAGTTGCAGTGCACTGAGGTAGGGGCACTAGAGCAGAGCGCGCTCATGTGAAGAAATTGCTAGGATTGTGTCCCTTCGGGTTAGTCCTGATGCAGATGCAGTGGGGTGTGTTACACCTGCATCAACTTCCTCATCAACGTCCCAGGTCTCCCACACTGCCTGAGGTGACTGTTGCATCCGCAGTCCACTGCGCAATACCCAGTAATAGATCCGGGTGTGTAGCTTGACTACCACCACCAGTCTGCATTCCTGCTTTGGGGCTGTTGCCTCCTGCCCTCCCATTGTCTGTGCCTTCTCCCGTCCGCACACTTGACACATCTTCCTCATCATAGTCCCAGGTCTTCCCCACTGCATGAGGTGACATTGCTGCACAACCTCACAACAGCACAAAACTCAATCAGTAACGGACAATTGCTTGCGGTGCACTGAGTCACTGGCACCTGGAGTGCTGAACAGGGTATCAGGCCAATGAGGGCATCCACGACAGGTCTTTCAGGACCACCGTTTCGACTCTGGCAGATGGCGGTTGGAGGTGGTCCTTGCGGTGGTGGCGTGTGCCTCCTGCGGTGATGCGACGTCTGGGCCGGTCAAGACTCGATGCTATGTGTGGGCCCTGGTGGCCCACAGTTGAGGTCGGAGGATGCGGACGGCACAGGGCCACAGACACATGGCGTTGATGACCCCAAGACCATCGTTACAGAGGCCATTCAATGTCTCAGAAGAAGGGGTCCCAGGCCTGAGCAGCACAGAGTTAGTTGCCCCGGATGCACAGCGGCGGGCACAGGCACCCAGCCACGGGACGGTGACTTGCGGTGCAGTCAGATGGGCCATGCGACCTGAGCGGGTCCCCATCAATGTCCGAGGTGTATGTTGCGGAGGGTTGCAGGGGACAGTGGAAGGTGTCCTCCAGGGCATGATGCGGAAGGTCTGATGTTATCTGGAAGCAGCAAATGGGGGAGTGGAAAGCGCAACCCTCGTTTTCACCAACAATTCGGTATCAGCTACATGAGGATGAAAACTAGCCCCTATTCCATAGACCCAAACGCCACCAATGTACGACCAGTGAGTGTCCATGAATGTCGTGGAACACACTTAGTGGCACAGGTGCTGAGAGGGGATACAGTCTGCGATGATGCCGGTACACAGATGTGAACTCCAACATTGCCAAATCAAGACTCTGTGACCTACTGGACCGCAGTGTAGGACGGAGGCAGCGGTCAGCATGGGCCCACAGCCACGTGTCATTGGCTCGCGAGGCACAGAGTTAGTGACACAGTGGCAGTTGTCGGTAGTGTTCAATCACCTCCGTAACGATGATCCTGTTCCCTCCGGACTGCAACACGTCATCCTCTTACGCCTCTCCGTGCGTGCAATGAAATGTATTCTGCCTTTTGAATTACCGATGTTCAGTTCCAAATCTGTGATCCCACTCATGCGCAGCGTAGGCTGAGGGCAGTAGTCCGCGTAGGCCCACAGACACGTGTGGTTGTGATGCCATGCACATACTTGTTGCCACCACATCGAAGGGTGTATAGTGAATTGTTCTCTGCCTTAAATAATGTTCACTGCCATGGTGTAATCAAGACTCAGTTCCAAATGTGTGACCTACCTGACCGTGGTGTAGGCCTGAGGCAGCGGTCAGCATGGCCCATTCACCGAGTGTCGCCGGCATAGGTTGGATGGCCCCACCGGCCTGCGTAGTTCAGGTTCAGTGGCAACACGTGTTCGGTCACCTCCGTGTATGTGACCCGGCATTCGTCCGGACTGAGCCGCATTTTCCTCTTACACCTCTCCGTGCGACCACTGGTGTGGACTCTGCCATTCGTGCTTTGCGACTAGGTGCTGGATGTGTGACCTACTGGTCCGCAGGGTAGTCCTGGTCCCTCATCCAAGTGTCGCCGGCTGGCATTGAACAGGGTTAGTGGCACAACGTGTCGCCGGCTGGCGTTGAACAGGGTTAGTGACACCACGTGTCGCCGGCTTTCGTCCGGACTGAGCCGCATTTTCCTCTTACACCTCTCCGTGCGACCACTGGTGTGGACTCTGCCATTCGTGCTTTGCGACTAGGTGCTGGATGTGTGACCTACTGGTCCGCAGGGTAGTCCTGGTCCCTCATCCAAGTGTCGCCGGCTGGCATTGAACAGGGTTAGTGGCACAACGTGTCGCCGGCTGGCGTTGAACAGGGTTAGTGACACCACGTGTCGCCGGCTGGCCTTGAACAGGGTTAGTGGCACCATGTGTCGCCGGCTGGCCTTGAACAGGGTTAGTTGCACCACGTGTCGCCAGCTCGCGTTGAACAGGGTTAGTGGCACCACGTGTCACCGGCTGGTGTTGAACAGGGTTAGTGGCACCACGTGTCGCAAGATGCCCATATGGAACTATGCCTCACAGTTCGGGGGGGTCTGGTGCTGTGGCCGCTGGCCCGGATTTGGGGTCACAGCCATTCATGACTCAGGACACAGTTTCACACCTGGGACCTACTGGTCCGACGAGTGGGCCGAAGGCGGCAGTAGAGTGCGTCAACGAGAAGGGAGTAAGGCGGGCCTGTGTCGTGGAGGCAGTGATGGTCTGAGGAGGCTGCCAAGGTTGCGGGCCTCGGGCTTGGAGCTTGCGCCGGCACGTGGTGGGCCCTCCTTGACACACGCCGGTGTCGGCAGGTGATCAGTGTGGCCTGGCTGCGCAGGGGTGGGCTTGACGGGTTCGTGGCCCAGCGTGCCGGGGTCCGGCAGGTGCACAGCATCGCAGACAACTCCGCTCATGAGGACGGCGTCGGCCTCGTGGCGGGGTGGGAGGTGCCGCCCTGGCGCAGAGATGTGGGTCTTTCCGGAAGAGGACCACACCCAGGCCTACGTGCTTTTTATTCACACCCCTACGCTGGCGTGGCGTACGCTGGGCCATCCCACTCCGGTGACGCTTAGGGGGGGCGTAACAGGCAACATTTCCACGAGGTCCCCCACTGGCTGGGGTGACATGGTGGCGTCCACTGTCCACTACACTCCATACACCAGCGGTGTATGTCACCATGGATATGGCTGTGTTCTGCATACTGCGGTGTGTCCAGCACATCTCCGCCACTCTTGGCATTGTGTACTTTCCCAATCATGGTTCTACTGCATCCTTCACACATGCCTGGTTGCCACCTCTCCCCACATTCGGCTAATATGTGGCTGAGGTGCCATGCCATTGCTGGCTCATGTTCAGGGCTTGCCCATGTGAATATTGTAAGTTGTTCTGTCGTGTCTTGTGGGTGGGCATGTTGTTGTGCCTGTTGTATGTGATTTTGTGACGTGTGCATTGCCAGAGTTGTGAGTTGCATGGTTGTGGAGTTGAGGTGTGTGGGGTGTTCATTTGGATATTGCCAAGGGGCTGTGCATTTCCCTTGTTGCCATCCTGGGAACGCTGGTTGATGATGGACTGTCGGAGGATGAAGGTATCATGCACACTGGCTGTGTATTTGAAGGCGACATTGTTGGGGGTTCCACGGTGTTCTGTTGTTGCCTGCACATTGATGTGAGATGTGTGCTTCCTGTTGCGGTGATTGTGTGCTGTGTCACCAGGGGGCACAGGTAGTACATGTGTGCTGTGTATTGCCCCCAACACGTGCGTGCATCCTGCTTGGGCGTATGGTCCTTGCTTGGTCTCCAGCGGATCCTGCGCATTGTGTTGTACGTATGGGGACTGGGGTACCGGGGTGATGGTGATGTCCAGGACAGGTGTGGGGGACTTGGATGTGGCTGGCTGTGAGACTCCTCCGACTCTGGCGGGTGTTGGTTGGGGTGTACCAGGGGCCAACAGGTGCAGCCAAGCCAGCAGCTTTGTGTGGGGTGGGATGTTGGTTGTCGGCTGTGTTGGTGCAGTAGGCCTGTTAGGCGATGATGGTCAGGATGCATAGGATGTTTGTCACTTTCAGCCTGTAGTGGACGGTGACATTGTCAGATGTTGGGTCTGTGCGGCTGGTACGCTTCCTGGGGGTCCGCTGTCTTTGTCTGCGCTGCGCCTGTGGTGGTCCGGGGGGGGGGTATTCTGGGTGTGGCTTGGGGTCCTGGGGTGGTGGCGGTGGGTGTTGTGGCCCTCTTGGGTGTCCGGGCCGCATGATGAGTGGCTCCATGGCATCTGTTGCCCTTCGGATGTGGCCCTGGGCTGTGCTCCCTTTGTGGTGCTGGCTGCCGTCCGACTTTACACCAGGTCAGAGCAGGTGTAAATTTCCTGGTGCTAACGCGCCTTATCGCCTGTTTTGTGTTCTTATCGCCGATGTGGCTGGTCGTTGTGAATGTTGAGGTGTGATGTTGTCTCGTCTTTTGGCACGGGTACGCCTACTCTGCATCTCATTAGCGATATTTGCGGGGGTCCTCTGTAGCGATGTTTTTTGCGGCTGCTATCGCGGGTAAACTGGTGCTGTGGGCTGTTAACACCGGCTTGTGAATGGGGAGGTAAATTTATCACGACTTTGGCTGCGATAAAGTGCCTTTAATTTGGCGATAGCTCCTTGTGAATATGCCCCAAAGTATTTTGTTCCCGGTAAGACAGTGGCATTTCCATGAGTGCATAAGCTCTGTATTGTGCTGGTGGTGCAGGAGTAGTATATGTATGAAATGTGTTCGAATTAGCATCCACAGCTGGAAAATCGACCCAAGAATAAAATACCTCAAAATGATAAGCATTGTTTACGTCTATCACAAAGATAAAAGCACCAACTGCATTAGTAAGTCCATGGTGCATTACATGTACATAGATATCAGGTCTGCAATTAACAGGAATGACAACAAGTCCATGATGCATTACATTTGCATGGACAGCAGGTCTCCAATTAACAGGAATGACAACAGCGGGTGTGGTCATTAATAAAAGGGAAATCAAAACAAAGTGCAACACAAAGATTGGTGATCCCATTACACTTTCAAGCCTGAAAAACCATAGAATTTGGTGCTTCCTAAACACTGTGGAGGATTAATCCCCTACACCATGGACGTTTTCAGTGGTAGTTGTAAAGGCTACTATGGACACACACAAGCACTACTCAGGAGACCTTTGCAAAAAGTACCAGACCAAGCATTGGCAGCACCATGTTGTAAGGATTCTGTGTAAACAGAACTATGCCTGGGATCACAGAACATCAGTATGTAGGGACTGAGTCACCATACGACATCAGTACCTATGAACACCAACCAAACTAGCTCATAGTACTCCAACTGCCCTCCTAACCCTCCCAGAATGACAGGTAAGTTAGCACCCCAGAACACAGCACTCTAGTCCCGTCAGAGAATAGTGGAAACAAATCATCACCTTTTCATTTTCTCACTCATGCATGCCCATAATAAAAAAGAACAAAGACAGAAGAACAGTTTACAATATTTATTGAAACTATTGTGTTCTATTTATTATAAAACAACTGTGCTGCAACTAGAAAACATATGTATGCCAGCAAATTGAATAGCATCACAAGTAAACGATATACAATGAGAAGTCTTACCTTGTTGAAATATATATCTGCCTCAGCCTATCCTCACTACCTGGGCACAGTGATATATCATAGATATCTGGGATTCGAACCGAACCCCATACCTGACATTATTGTTAGGTAATCTGCATCTCAGGTTGCGCAAGGCTGACATGTTCATCTCAGGACCTCTCCTCTGCAAGAATTCCCCTCTATGTTTTCAAAGGGCATGTCTCAGTTTATATGATACGAAGTGTCTTTTTTGAAAACAGTAGATGTGAATTTATGTGGTGTCTAAATGCCAAGCTACGCTGCTGCTGAGCACAGAAAGACAGGGCTGAGTGTTGTTTCACCCTGTACGATATGTTCATACAGAGTCTCAGAAAGAAGAACCAATAGCAAAAACATGTGCAGTGTTTTGCTAAAATAATATTGTGGCACAAAAATAAACATGCTGAGTGTAACGTGTGCAAAACAAAACAGCCTACAACTTGCAGTTGGGCTAAAATAAGGGATAACTAAGTGGGCCCTAAAGTAAACTCACAACAGGTTTGCTACTTGGATTTCACATAAGTGGGATGTGATACATGCATACATAGAAAAGCATAAAACATGTAGTTAGCTCTTTCTTTGACCTGATGAAGTGGCTATAAAAAGAACCGTTATTTTGGGGGTGGATTTTCCCCAAAAAGTTTTATTTATTTTTTGGCTTTTTTCTGTGGAAGAAAAATAACAAGGGTAGTAAAAGGAGTAAAGGAAGGCTACTTGGACGAAGCAACTGGCTTCCGCCTTTAAGAGGAATGGAAGGTGGAATGGTGAGGTTAAAAAAAATATTAACAATTATGCTTGTTGACAGCATCTATAAACTGGGCAACAGATTACATTTTTAGTCAACTGGCATATGGCATTTGCCACAATGAGTCACCTTGCCTTGCAGTTTTGGTGATACAGCGGGGTTGGAAACCATCTGGTCAGGTGGTAAGGGTCCCACAGATGGTCCACCTGCTGATGATGCTGCACCACCTTCCCCCTCTCTGATCATCCTCTCATACATCCTTGTATTTATCTTTTTCAGATGTCTCCACATGGAGGAAATGCCATGCAAGCACTTCTTCTCCATACCTCTGAACAGTTATTTGCTGCATATATTTCATTGTACAACTTTCTTTTCTCCTGAAGGGATGCAAATATGTTTCCAAATGTTGGAGGCCTTCCTTGGAGTTGGCCAATCTTCTTCTTCATCCTGCTCTTCCCCTTGTCTTCTATCTTCAGCAGAAGACATCTTGACTTTGAAACTCTCTTCCTTTGAAGGAAAGCCAAAAAAGCGATGGAGCTGTGGTTTTTAGTCTGTCTCCAGAGAGAAGTGGAACCCAAATAACTGATTAGGGTGTGGTTTGCAATGTGCATAGTGGAAACTTACTGTATCCAATGAGAAGCTGAGGTTTGGGTGTGTTCCTGGAATCGTGGCGGATTCACAGTGGCATTGCGGCAGATTTGTGGATCTGCCAAACTCATAAAATAAATTAGTAGGTTGTGAAACTCAGATAAGCTTCCAAATGTTAATGTATAGATATGGTTACTCTGATGTCAATGTTAAAATTTGTGGTGCTTGTATATGATATTTATATATTTTTTAACATTCTATCGAATGTCCAGATCTACCGCGATTCTGTCAGAGGAACTAGTAACGATAAAGTATTCATATGAGCATTACAAAAAACGTAGAAATTCATTGACGAAAACCAAAGGTTACAGGGATCTATCTATCTATTTCTCTCTCTCTCATATATATATATATATATATATATATATATATATATATATATATATATATATATATTCCGTTATCCAATTCAATAATACGCGCTCTCACAATCCAATATCAAGGGTGGTTTATTAGAAGCTCAAGGTTACGCGTTTCGGAAGAAACTTCCTTGATCACACAAAGAGCCAAAAGAAAAAAGTGCATTACATAGTCTCGGCACTGGACATAGAAAGAGGACATAAATATCTGTATGATTCCACAGAAGTACAAAATGTGTCGGCCATCTTAAACTGCCCAATACTGTCTTAACTCATACATTTTATCAATGGCATCAGTGCAATACAGTACAAGATTGTTAAATGCATCATATAAAAGAACAGAAAAGGCAGTGAGTATCGAATCAATACTACTAGTAGTCCCTCACATCCGGTACTTTTGTATTAAATACATGAGAGAGCAGACTAAGTGGCATATTGTCCTTAGTCAGAGCGCCAAAGTGGCAAAACAGGCTGCTGAAATCAGAACAGTCATAATGCAAACTACGGGCCAAAACATAATAACGCTCTATGGGCTGAGTTTCTGATAAGTGCTATTATCCAAATAGGGAACTCATAAATAAACAGACACGTAAAATTCAAATGTCTGATCAAAAATATAAGAATCAATACTATCGCCGAGTGGCTCAAATTGCATCTATGTTCAGTACTGTCCAGAGACAAACAACAATAGCGGTGACAATAAGTGAGAAAAAATTCTTATCTAATAGTGCGTGGTGATCTCTTCATAGAGATGAGGAGAAGGGTAGGCGGCCCGTGCAGTGTCCGCAAGATGTCGGAGGGCCCCTTCCTTTCCTCCTGTGAAGGAAAAAGAAGAAAAGCATGTAAGAAAAATTACTAGATTAAAACATTAAAACTGTAACAAAATAACATGTTATTCATAATTTTCTTAAGCTGTAATCTAGATATTTAACTATTGACAGCTAAATTCAGCAAATGCATGTAATTCACAACATCATGGAATTTCATTAGAAAGATTTAGGGCAGAAATACAAATATATAGATTTGCATACAATACAAATGTGGAACATTACCCTTCGATAAGGTGTGTGGCTAACTCCTCGTCCACGTTATGGCCCTTAGGGTATCGAGTTTCGAGATCAAGAATCCATTTAGATTCTCTTTTCCTGAGGGTGAGCTCTCTGTTCCCCCCCCTGGGACTACCGTGGACCTGTTCAATTACGAAGTAACTGAGAAGCGAACTGTTAGAAAGATGAAACTCTGCGAAATGTCTCGCTACAGGATAGTGGGGGTCCTTGTTATTAATTGCCCTAAGATGTTCTAGGACCCTCTTTTTCGCCATATGAGTGGTGCTGCCCACATATTGTTTTTGGCAAGGGCACCTCAGAATATATATAGCATATGTAGTGCTACATGTCAGAAATTGTGGGATGGTTTTTTTCACGTTAGAGCCAGGTACACTGAATTCCTTAACCATCTGACTTGCTCTGCACGCCTTACAGTGGCTACACGGATAAAAACCTTTAAGGTTATGTCTTGCCATGTTCTGTCGGTTCGTGATGTCGCCATGCATCAGGATGTCCCTAAGATTACGACCTTTGCGATACGTGATTCTAGGTCTGTCACTTATTCTAGGGCCCACTATCTGATCGCTTTTAAGAATGTTCCAATTATCATTAAGGATTTTCTGTATTCTGTGTGAATTATGGTTGTATGTCAAAATGACACGTGTCTCAGGGGGATCGCTATTCCTCTCCTTTTCCTGCAGCGTGCTCTGTCTGTCAATGTCCTTTAATTTAGACACAGCTCTATTCAATACCCATTCCGGGTAACCACGGTCTCTGAAGCGTTTCATCATGACCTTTTCCTCTACCTGATAATTCTCCTCTGAGCTGCAGTTCCTTTTGCTCTCAGCAATTCCCCATACGGGATACTCCATTTAAGGGTATCCGGGTGGTGGCTGCGAGCATGTAGGATACTGTTACCCGCTGTATCTTTGCGGAAAAGTCTCGTTTCAAGAGTATTATTAACTGCCTTGACTTTCACATCCAAGAATTCTGTTTCTTCTTTATTGATATTTTGTGTCAATATGATATTGGATGTGTTGTTATTGAGTTTATTAATAAACTCTAAGGCTTCTGTTTCGCATCCCTCCCATATCAGAAAAAGGTCATCAATGTATCGCAGCCAAACTTTAACTTTGGCAAAATGATGCGAGAGTGAAATTTCATTTCTTATCTTTTCTTCCCACAGACCTAAGAAGAGCCCAGCGAAACTCGGCGCAAAGCATGTACCCATGGCAGTCCCCAGTATTTGTTTAAAAAGCTCCCCATTAAACATAAAGATGTTATTCTGTAAACATAGGTACATCATCTCTACAAGCATTTTGGTATGTTCTAAGTACATGATGTTTCTCTCATTTAAGAAGTGAGTGCATGCATGTACCCCTTGATCATGATCAATGATGGTATAAAGACTGGAAACATCCATGGTTATAAACATGTAGTTAGATTCCCATTGTATACCAGCAATTTTACACAAAAAATATATATATATTAACATGCGTGTAGCTTTGTGACTTTTGTGCTTCCTTAATGCCTTTAAAGGAGTAAATTCCATGTATGACTAGGTCGTACATTGTCACAGCAATGTCCAAGGTCATACTAGTCCCTTCATAACAGTACGATTACTTGTAGTTTCTTTCGGCTTCGCCATCAATCATAATTCCATTATCATGGTGTGCAGAAGAACACTTCTTGCAAAAACCCTGCTGTTTCCAAAAGACTTTCTATCATGTCAGGTGGGCCTTGCCAGCCCTTCCGTGAAACAGTATGTCCATGCTCCCGATGCAGCAGGCTAGAATCTCATTCCATAAATATTCCAAATGCCATCAGGGGTTTGTTAAAGCGCGACTACTCACCCGTAAGGGTCTCAAGGCGCTAGGGGGGAGGGGGGTGCAGGTTCCATCCATCAAGGAGGGGGTCTGTCGAAGAGCCAGGTTTTGAGGTTTCTTGCGAAGATGGGGAGCGATGTTGTCTGTCTGAGGTGGAGCGGAAGGGCGTTCCATGCTTTGGCCGCGAGGAAGGAGAAGGAGCGGCCTCCCGATCTGGTCTTTCTGGTGCGGGGGACCATGGCGTAGGAGAGCTGGGCTGATCGTAGGGTCCTTTGGGGTGCGTGGAATTTGAGTCGGCTGTTCAGGTATGCTGGTCCGGTGCCGTGGAGGGCCTTATGTGCATGGGTGAGCATCTTGAAGGTGATTCTCGCCTCGACAGGGAGCCAGTGGAGTGTGCGCAGGTGCTGGGAGATGTGGCAGTGTTTTGGCAGGTTGAGGACCAGTCTTGCGGCGGCATTCTGGATGTTCTGTAGCTTGCGGGTGAGGTTTTTGTTTATTCCGGCGTAGAGTGCGTTGCCGTAGTCGAGTCTGCTGGTGACCAGGGCGTGAGTGACGGTCTTTCGGTGTTCGAGGGGGATCCATTTGAAGGTCTTACGAAGGAGGCGGAGGGTGTGGAAGCAGGAAGACGAGACAGAGTTGATCTGGCGGTCCATTTTGAGCTCGGAGTCCAGGATGATTCCCAGGTTGCGTGCGTGGTCCGTGGGGGTTGGCGGGTTTCCGAGGGCGGGGGGCCACCAGGTATCGCTCCAGGCATCGGGGTTTGGGCCCATGATGAGTACTTCTGTTTTGTTGGTGTTTAGTTGTAGGCAGCTGTTTTTCATCCATTTGGCGACGGCTTCCATGCCTTCTCGAAAGTTTCGTCTGGCGGTGTTGGGCTCGTTGGATAGGGAGAGGATGAGCTGGGTGTCGTCTGCGTATGACACGATGTTGAGTCCGTAGGTTCTGACGATGGGGGCGAGTGGAGCCATGTAGACGTTGAAGAGCGTCGGGCTGAGGGAGGAGCCCAGGGGGACTCCGCAGGTGGTAGGTGTGGGGTCCGAGAGGAAAGGGGGAGTCTGACCCGCTGCGTCCTGCCGGAGAGGAAGGAGCGGATCCAGTCGAGGGCCTTGTCCTGGATTCCTGCGTCGTAGAGTCTGCGTATTAGGGTGCGGAGGGAGACTGTGTCGAACGCCGCTGATAGGTCAAGGAGGATGAGGGCTACTGTTTCTCCTTTGTCCAGTAGGGTGCAGATGTCGTCTGTTGCGGCGAGGAGGGCGATTTCCGTACTGTGGTTTTTTCTGAAGCCGGATTGGGAGGAGTCGAGGATGTTGTGTTCTTCAATGAATGTGGCAAGCTGGCTGTTGATGGCTTTCTCGATGACTTTCGCTGGGAACGGGAGCAGGGAGATGGGTCTGTAGTTTTTGAGGTCGGTGGGGTCCGCTGAGGGTTTCTTTAGGAGGGGGTTGACCTCGGCGTGTTTCCAGTCGTCGGGAAATGAGGCGGTCGCCAGGGAGCGGTTGATGGTGTGGCGGAGCATGGGTACGATGGTGTCGGCGGCTCTGTTGAAGATGTGGTGGGGGCAGGGGTCCGTGGGGGCCCCTTAGTGGATTGACTTCATTGTCTTCAGTGTGTCTTCGGTGGTGAGGGCTGTCCAGTCGTCAATCGCTGGTTTCCGGGTGTCGGGGGTGGTTGGTGAGGGTTCAGTGTGTTGGTTGTCTTCGTCGAAGTTGTCGTAGATGCTCTTGATTTTGTGGTGGAAAAAGGTGCTGAGTTTGTCGCAGAGGTCTTGTGAGGGAGGGATGTCGGTAGACTCGCTAGTGGGTTGGGCGAACTCCTTGATGATGCTGAAGAGTTCCTTGCTGTTGTGCGCGTGGGTGGAGATTCTGTCTTTAATCGCTTTTTTCCTCATTTCTCTGATGAGTTGATGGTGGGCGTTGGTGGCGGCTCTGAAGTTGTCGTGGGCTTCTGTGGATTTGGTGTTCCTCCAGGCCTTTTCGAGGCGGCGGCATGTGCTTCTGGACTCTCGAAGTTCGGTGGTAAACCATCTGGCTTTCTTGGCGTGGGTATTGTTGTTTTTCTTGAGGGGGGGCTATGGTGTTGGTGCTGTCCGAGATCCATCTATGCAGGGTTCGGGCTGCGGTGTTGGGGTCATCGTTTTCCGCGATGGTTGGGGTGGAGTTGTTGAGTGAGGAGGTGAGCTGGTCGTCGGTGAATTTGGTCCAGTTTCTTCGTGGAAGCAGGTGCTGGTGTCTGTGGATGGTGGGTGTTCTGAAGGTGAAGTGGACGCAACGATGGTCGGTCCATGGGAGTTCGGTGGTGTGGCTGAAGGTGATGGAGTTTCCTGTAGTGAAGAGGGGGTCGAGGGTGTGTCCTGCTGAGTGCGTGGGCTCGGTCACGATCTGGCGCAGTCCAATGTTGTGGAGGTTGTCCAGGAGGGATGTGGTGTTGGGGTCCAGTTGGTTGTCGAGGTGGAAGTTGAGGTCTCCCAGCAGGGTGTAGTTGGTGGATGCGATGGCCTGCGGGGAGATAATGTCCGTGATGGAGTTGGCGAAGGGTCCGCGGGGTCCAGGGGGTCGGTAGATGAGGGTTCCTCGGAGGGTGGTGGTGAGGCTGGCCGGTATCTTAAAGTGAAGGTGTTCCATCAGTTCTGTGGGCTCGTCAGGGAGTGTGCTCAGGCGGAGGCTGGATTTGTGGACGATGGCTATTCCTCCTCCTGGGCGGGTGGGGCGGTCCTTCCTGGAGATCTTGTATCCTTGGGGGATGGCGATGGCGATGTCCGGTCCCGAGGTGGTGTTGGTCCAGGTTTCGTTGAAGAACGCTACGTCCGGGGTGGTGCTGTCGAGGAGGTCCCAGATTTCTGTGGCGTGTTTGTGGAGGGATCGGAAGTTGAGGAGGATGCATTGCAGGGTCTTCGGTTCGGTTGTGTTCTTGTGGGCGGGTTGTGCTGGATCCGTGTTCTTGGCGGTCCTGCAGGTGTGCCGGCAGCAGTGACAGCTGAAGGATCCGTGGGAGTCGGCTGGTGATGCTAGCTTGCAGTTGTTGTTGCAGCCTGGGTTGAGTGCGTGGAGTGCTGCTGGGTCGTAGCGCTGGCGGGGCGGAGGTCCAGGGTTCCTGGTGCTGGTCGCGGTCGGGTCGCAGATGGGCGCAGACGGGCTTGCCTTTGACGCGTCTTCGGCGCGCCAGCGTCGCGGCCGCGCAGTGGCCACCATTAAGTAGGGGTCGGGGTGGGCTGGACAGCTGGGAGGCGGGAGCGGGGAGGGGAGCTGGATTGGGCCGGTCGCGCTGGGGGTGAGGGGCCGCGGGGGCAGCAGCGGCGGGGAAAGGTAAAGGGAGGAAATAAGGGATAAAGAAAAAAGGGAAAATAGGCAGAAATAAGGCACAAAAGAGCAGAGATGCAGAAAGGTGAAAGATAAAAGAGTGTAGAAAAACGAGTGAAAACTAGTGAAAGGGCAGAGCGAGAGGAAGGGAAAATGAGCAGAAATAAGGCACAAAAGAGCAGAGATGCAGAAAAGTGCAGACAGGTGAAACATAAAAGAGGGTAGAAAAACGAGTGAAAACAAGTGAAAGGGCAGAACGAGAGGAAGGGAAAATGAGCAGAAATAAGGCACAAAAGAGCAGAGATGCAGAAAAGTGCAGAAAGGTGAAAGATAAAAAAAGGGTAGAAAAACGAGTGAAAAAGCAGAGTTAGAGGAAGGAGACAGAGGTCCACTTGACCACCAGGGACGAGGCGCAGGGAAACCTGCGGGTGGAGGAGGGCCTCGATCACCAACACTCGAGAGTGCAGGGGCAGGGGCAGGCCTCACTGAATGGTGGAGCTGCGAGGGTGGGAGAGCAATTTCACTGACAATGAGTCAGTGTTCTTGCTCGCCTGTCCCCGCAGTGGCCACCATTAAGTAGGGGTCGGGGAGGGCTGGACAGCTGGGAGGCGGGAGCGGAGAGGGGAGTTGGATTGGGCCGGTCGCGCTGGGGGGGAGGGGCCGCGGGGGCAGCAGCGGCGGGGAAAGGTAAAGGGAGGAAATAAGGGATAAAGAAAAAAGGGAAAATAGGCAGAAATAAGGCACAAAAGAGCAGAGATGCAGAAAGGTGAAAGATAAAAGAGGGTAGAAAAACGAGTGAAAACTAGTGAAAGGGCAGAGCGAGAGGAAGGAAAAATGAGCAGAAATAAGGCACAAAAGAGCAGAGATGCAGAAAAGTGCAGACAGGTGAAAGATAAAAGAGGGTAGAAAAACGAGTGAAAACAAGTGAAAGGGCAGAGCGAGAGGAAGGTAAAATGAGCAGAAATAAGGCACAAAAGAGCAGAGATGCAGAAAAGTGCAGAAAGGTGAAAGATAAAAAAGGGTAGAAAAACGAGTGAAAGAGCAGAGTTAGAGGAAGGAGACAGAGGTCCACTGGACCACCAGGGATGAGGCGCAGGGAAACCTGCGGGTGGAGGAGGGCCTCGATCACCAACACTCGAGAGTGCAGGGGCAGGCCTCACTTAATGGTGGAGCTGCGAGGGTGGGAGAGCAATTTCACTGACAATGAGTCAGTGGTCTTGCTCGCCTGTCCCCGCAGTGGCCGCCATTAAGTAGGGGTCGGGGAGGGCTGGACAGCTGGGAGGCGGGAGCGGGGAGGGGAGCTGGATTGGGCCGGTCGCGCTGGGGGGAGGGGCCGCGGGGGCAGCAGCGGCGGGGAAAGGTAAAGGGAAGAAATAAGGGATAAAGAAAATAGAGAAAATAGGCAGAAATAAGGCACAAAAGAGCAGAGATGCAGAAAGGTGAAAGATAAAAGAGGGTAGAAAAACGAGTGAAAACTAGTGAAAGGGCAGAGCGAGAGGAAGGGAAAATGAGCAGAAATAAGGCACAAAAGAGCAGAGATGCAGAAAAGTGCAGAAAGGTGAAAGATAAAAAAAGGGTAGAAAAACGAGTGAAAGAGCAGAGTTAGAGGTAGGAGACAGAGGTCCACTGGACCACCAGGGATGAGGCGCAGGGAAACCTGCGGGTGGAGGAGGGCCTTGATCACCAACACTCGAGATTGCAGGGGCAGGGGCAGGCCTCACTTAATGGTGGAGCTGCGAGGGTGGGAGAGCAATTTCACTGACAATGAGTCAGTGGTCTTGCTCGTCTGTCCCCGCAGTGGCCGCCATTAAGTAGGGGTCGGGAGGGCTGGACAGCTGGGAGGCGGGAGCGGGGAGGGGAGCTGGATTGGGCCGGTCGTGCTGGGGGAGGGGCCGCGGGGGCAGCAGCGGCGGGGAAAGGTAAAGGGAGGAAATAAGGGATAAAGAAAAAAGGGAAAATAGGCAGAAATAAGGCACAAAAGAGCAGAGATGCAGAAAGGTGAAAGATAAAAGAGGGTAGAAAACGAGTGAAAACTAGTGAAAGGGCAGAGCGAGAGGAAGGGAAAATGAGCAGAAATAAGGCACAAGAGAGCAGAGATGCAGAAAAGTGCAGACGGGTGAAAGATAAAAGAGGGTAGAAAAACGAGTGAAAACAAGTGAAAGGGCAGAACGAGAGGAAGGGAAAATGAGCAGAAATAAGGAACAAAAGAGCAAAGATGCAGAAAAGTGCAGAAAGTTGAAAGATAAAAAAAGGGTAGAAAAACGAGTGAAAGAGCAGAGTTAGAGGAAGGAGACAGAGGTCCACTGGACCACCAGGGATGAGGCGCAGGGAAACCTGCGGGTGGAGGAGGGCCTCGATCACCAACACTCGCAAGTGCAGGGTCAGGGGCAGGCCTCACTTAATGGTGGAGCTGCGAGGGTGGGAGAGCAATTTCACTGACAATGAGTCAGTGGTCTTGCTCGCCTGTCCGCGCAGTGGCCGCCATTAAGTAGGGGTCGGGGAGGGCTGGACAGCTGGGAGGCGGGAGCGGGGAGGGGAGCTGGATTGGGCTGGTCGCACTGGGGGGGAGGGGCCGCAGGGGCAGCAGCGGCGGGGAAAGGATAAAGGGAGGAAATAAGGGATAAAGAAAAAAGGGAAAATAGGCAGAAATAAGGCACAAAAGAGCAGAGATGCAGAAAGGTGAAAGATAAAAGAGGGTAGAAAAATGAGTGAAAACTAGTGAAAGGGCAGAGCGAGAGGAAGGGAATATGAGCAGAAATAAGGCACAAAAGAGCAGAGATGCAGAAAAGTGCAGACAGGTGAAAGATAAAAGAGGGTAGAAAAACGAGTGAAAACAAATGAAAGGGCAGAGCGAGAGGAAGGGAAAATGAGCAGAAATAAGGCACAAAAGAGCAGAGATGCAGAAAAGTGCAGAAAGGTGAAAGATAAAAAAAGGGTAGAAAAACGAGTGAAAGAGCAGAGTTAGAGGAAGGAGACAGAGGTCCACTGGACCACCAGGTATGAGGCGCAAGGAAACCTGCGGGTGGAGGAGGTCCTTGATCACCAACACTCGAGAGTGCAGGGGCAGGGGCAGGCCTCACTTAATGGTGGAGCGGCGAGGGTGGGAGAGCAATTTCACTGACAATGAGTCAGTGGTCTTGCTCGCCTGTCCCCGCAGTGGCCGCCATTAAGTAGGGGTCGGGGAGGGCTGGACAGCTGGGAGGCGGGAGCGGGGAAGGGAGCTGGATTGGGCCGGTCGCGCGGGGGGGAGGGGCCGCGGGGGCAGCAGCGGCGGGGAAAGGTAAAGGGAGGAAATAAGGGATAAAGAAAAAAGGGAAAATAGGCAGAAATAAGGCACAAAAGAGCAGAGATGCAGAAAGGTGAAAGATAAAAGAGGGTAGAAAAACGAGTGAAAACTAGTGAAAGGGCAGAGCGAGAGGAAGGGAAAATGAGCAGAAATAAGGCACAAAAGAGCAGAGATGCAGAAAAGTGCAGACAGGTGAAAGATAAAAGAGGGTAGAAAAACGAGTGAAAACAAGTGAAAGGGCAGAGCGAGAGGAAGGGAAAATGAGCAGAAATAAGGCACAAAAGAGCAGAGATGCAGAAAAGTGCAGAAAGGTGAAAGATAAAAAAAGGGTAGAAAAACGAGTGAAAGAGCAGAGTTAGAGGAAGGAGACAGAGGTCCACTGGACCACCAGGGATGAGGCGCAGGGAAACCTGCGGGTGGAGGAGGGCCTCGATCACCAACACTCGAGAGTGCAGGGGCAGGGGCAGGCCTCACTTAATGGTGGAGCTGCAAGGGTGGGAGAGCAATTTCACTGACAATGAGTCAGTGGTCTTGCTCGCCTGTCCCCGCAGTGGCCGCCATTAAGTAGGGGTCGGAGAGGGCTGGACAGCTGGGAGGCGGGAGCGGGGAGGGGAGCTGGATTGGGCTGGTCGCACTGGGGGGGAGGGGCCGCAGGGGCAGCAGCGGCGGGGAAAGGTAAAGGGAGGAAATAAGGGATAAAGAAAAAAGGGAAAATAGGCAGAAATAAGGCACAAAAGAGCAGAGATGCAGAAAGGTGAAAGATAAAAGAGGGTAGAAAAATGAGTGAAAACTAGTGAAAGGGCAGAGCGAGAGGAAGGGAATATGAGCAGAAATAAGGCACAAAAGAGCAGAGATGCAGAAAAGTGCAGACAGGTGAAAGATAAAAGAGGGTAGAAAAACGAGTGAAAACAAATGAAAGGGCAGAGCGAGAGGAAGGGAAAATGAGCAGAAATAAGGCACAAAAGAGCAGAGATGCAGAAAAGTGCAGAAAGGTGAAAGATAAAAAAAGGGTAGAAAAACGAGTGAAAGAGCAGAGTTAGAGGAAGGAGACAGAGGTCCACTGGACCACCAGGTATGAGGCGCAAGGAAACCTGCGGGTGGAGGAGGGCCTTGATCACCAACACTCGAGAGTGCAGGGGCAGGGGCAGGCCTCACTTAATGGTGGAGCGGCGAGGGTGGGAGAGCAATTTCACTGACAATGAGTCAGTGGTCTTGCTCGCCTGTCCCCGCAGTTGCCGCCATTAAGTAGGGGTCGGGGAGGGCTGGACAGCTGGGAGGCGGGAGCGGGGAAGGGAGCTGGATTGGGCCGGTCGCGCTGGGGGGGAGGGGCCGCGGGGGCAGCAGCGGCGGGGAAAGGTAAAGGGAGGAAATAAGGGATAAAGAAAAAAGCGAAAATAGGCAGAAATAAGGCACAAAAGAGCAGAGATGCAGAAAGGTGAAAGATAAAAGAGGGTAGAAAAACGAGTGAAAACTAGTGAAAGGGCAGAGCGAGAGGAAGGGAAAATGAGCAGAAATAAGGCACAAAAGAGCAAAGATGCAGAAAAGTGCAGACAGGTGAAAGATAAAAGAGGGTAGAAAAACGAGTGAAAACAAGTGAAAGGGCAGAGCGAGAGGAAGGGAAAATGAGCAGAAATAAGGCACAAAAGAGCAGAGATGCAGAAAAGTGCAGAAAGGTGAAAGATAAAAAAAGGGTAGAAAAACGAGTGAAAGAGCAGAGTTAGAGGAAGGAGACAGAGGTCCACTGGACCACCAGGGATGAGGCGCAGGGAAACCTGCGGGTGGAGGAGGGCCTCGATCACCAACACTCGAGAGTGCAGGGGCAGGCCTCACTTAATGGTGGAGCTGCAAGGGTGGGAGAGCAATTTCACTGACAATGAGTCAGTGGTCTTGCTCGCCTGTCCCCGCAGTGGCCGCCATTAAGTAGGGGTCGGAGAGGGCTGGACAGCTGGGAAGCGGGAGCGGGGAGGGGAGCTGGATTGGGCCGGTCGCGCTGGAGGGGAGGGGCCGCGGGGGCAGCAGCGGCGGGGAAAGGTAAAGGGAGGAAATAAGGGATAAAGAAAAAAGGGAAAATAGGCAGAAATAAGGCACAAAAGAGCAGAGATGCAGAAAGGTGAAAGATAAAAGAGGGTAGAAAAACGAGTGAAAACTAGTGAAAGGGCAGAGCGAGAGGAAGGGAAAATGAGCAGAAATAAGGCACAAGAGAGCAGAGATGCAGAAAAGTGCAGACAGGTGAAAGATAAAAGAGGGTAGAAAAACGAGTGAAAACAAGTGAAAGGGCAGAACGAGAGGAAGGGAAAATGAGCAGAAATAAGGCACAAAAGAGCAGAGATGCAGAACAGTGCAGAAAGTTGAAAGATAAAAAAAGGGTAGAAAAACGAGTGAAAGAGCAGAGTTAGAGGAAGGAGACAGAGGTCCACTGGACCACCAGGGATGAGGCGCAGGGAAACCTGCGGGTGGAGGAGGGCCTCGATCACCAACACTCGCGAGTGCAGGGTCAGGGGCAGGCCTCACTTAATGGTGGAGCTGCGAGGGTGGGAGAGCAATTTCACTGACAATGAGTCAGTGGTCTTGCTCGCCTGTCCGCGCAGTGGCCGCCATTAAGTAGGGGTCGGGGAGGGCTGGACAGCTGGGAGGCGGGAGCGGGGAGGGGAGCTCGATTGGGCCGGTCGCACTGGGGGGGAGGGGCCGCAGGGGCAGCAGCGGCGGGGAAAGGTAAAGGGAGGAAATAAGGGATAAAGAAAAAAGGGAAAATAGGCAGAAATAAGGCACAAAAGAGCAGAGATGCAGAAAGGTGAAAGATAAAAGAGGGTAGAAAAATGAGTGAAAACTAGTGAAAGGGCAGAGCGAGAGGAAGGGAATATGAGCAGAAATAAGGCACAAAAGAGCAGAGATGCAGAAAAGTGCAGACAGGTGAAAGATAAAAGAGGATAGAAAAACGAGTGAAAACAAATGAAAGGGCAGAGCGAGAGGAAGGGAAAATGAGCAGAAATAAGGCACAAAAGAGCAGAGATGCAGAAAAGTGCAGAAAGGTGAAAGATAAAAAAGGGTAGAAAAACGAGTGAAAGAGCAGAGTTAGAGGAAGGAGACAGAGGTCCACTGGACCACCAGGTATGAGGCGCAAGGAAACCTGCGGGTGGAGGAGGGCCTTGATCACCAACACTCGAGAGTGCAGGGGCAGGACTCACTTAATGGTGGAGCGGCGAGGGTGGGAGAGCAATTTCACTGACAATGAGTCAGTGGTCTTGCTCGCCTGTCCCCGCAGTGGCCGCCATTAAGTAGGGGTCGGGGAGGGCTGGACAGCTGGGAGGCGGGAGCGGGGAAGGGAGCTGGATTGGGCCGGTCGCGCTGGGGGGGAGGGGCCGCGGGGGCAGCAGCGGCGGGGAAAGGTAAAGGGAGGAAATAAGGGATAAAGAAAAAAGGGAAAATAGGCAGAAATAAGGCACAAAAGAGCAGAGATGCAGAAAGGTGAAAGATAAAAGAGGGTAGAAAAACGAGTGAAAACTAGTGAAAGGGCAGAGCGAGAGGAAGGGAAAATGAGCAGAAATAAGGCACAAAAGAGCAGAGATGCAGAAAAGTGCAGACAGGTGAAAGATAAAAGAGGGTAGAAAAACGAGTGAAAACAAGTGAAAGGGCAGAGCGAGAGGAAGGGAAAATGAGCAGAAATAAGGCACAAAAGAGCAGAGATGCAGAAAAGTGCAGAAAGGTGAAAGATAAAAAAAGGGTAGAAAAACGAGTGAAAGAGCAGAGTTAGAGGAAGGAGACAGCGGTCCACTGGACCACCAGGGATGAGGCGCAGGGAAACCTGCGGGTGGAGGAGGGCCTCGATCACCAACACTCGAGAGTGCAGGGGCAGGGGCAGGCCTCACTTAATGGTGGAGCTGCAAGGGTGGGAGAGCAATTTCACTGACAATGAGTCAGTGGTCTTGCTCGCCTGTCCCCGCAGTGGCCGCCATTAAGTAGGGGTCAGAGAGGGCTGGACAGCTGGGAAGCGGGAGCGGGGAGGGGAGCTGGATTGGGCCGGTCGCGCTGGAGGGGAGGGGCCGCGGGGGCAGCAGCGGCGGGGAAAGGTAAAGGGAGGAAATAAGGGATAAAGAAAAAAGGGAAAATAGGCAGAAATAAGGCACAAAAGAGCAGAGATGCAGAAAGGTGAAAGATAAAAGAGGGTAGAAAAACGAGTGAAAACTAGTGAAAGGGCAGAGCGAGAGGAAGGGAAAATGAGCAGAAATAAGGCACAAAAGAGCAGAGATGCAGAAAAGTGCAGACAGGTGAAAGATAAAAGAGGGTAGAAAAATGAGTGAAAACAAGTGAAAGGGCAGAGCGAGAGGAAGGGAAAATGAGCAGAAATAAGGCACAAAAGAGCAGAGATGCAGAAAAGTTCAGAAAGGTGAAAGATAAAAAAAAGGGTAGAAAAACGAGTGAAAGAGCAGAGTTAGTGGAAGGAGACAGAGGTCCACTTGACCACCAGGGATGAGGCGCAGGGAAACCTGCGGGTGGAGGAGGGCCTCCATCACCAACACTCGAGAGTGCAGGGGCAGGGGCAGGCCTCTCTTAATGGTGGAGCTGCGAGGGTGGGAGAGCAATTTCACTGACAATGAGTTCGTGGTCTTGCTCGCCTGTCCCCGCAGTGGCCGCCATTAAGTAGGGGTCGGGGAGGGCTGGACAGCTGGGAGGCGGGAGCGGGGAGGGGAGCTGGATTGGGCCAGTCGCGCTGGGGGGGAGGGGCCGCGGGGCAGCAGCGGCGGGGAAAGGTAAAGGGAGGAAATAAGGGAAAAAGAAAAAAGGGAAAATAGGCAGAAATAAGGCACAAAAGAGTAGAGATGCAGAAAGGTGAAAGATAAAAGAGGGTAGAAAAACGAGTGAAAACAAGTGAAAGGGCAGAGTGAGAGGAAGGGAAAATGAGCAGAAATAAGGCACAAAAGAGCAGAGATGCAGAAAAGTGCAGAAAGGTGAAAGATAAAAAAGGGTAGAAAAACGAGTGAAAGAGCAGAGTTAGAGGAAGGAGACAGAGGTCCACTGGACCACCAGGGATGAGGCGCAGGAAACCTGCGGGTGGAGGAGGGCCTCGATCACCAACACTCGAGAGTGCAGGGGCAGGGGCAGGCCTCACTTAATGGTGGAGCTGCGAGGGTGGGAGAGCAATTTCACTGACAATGAGTCAGTGGTCTTGCTCGCCTGTCCCCGCAGTGGCCGCCATTAAGTAGGGGTCA